>SNQJ01S0000947.1:27513-138562 GCA_010110895.2 Picea sitchensis
TTCTCAATACCTTTATTTTCTTCTCTGTCTGATTTTCTACCAGAGCCTTAAACTCTTTAAATTGATCAAATACCTCAGATTTCTTTCTAAGAAAATAAATCCATGTGTTCCTTGAAAAATCATCTATGTATGAAACATAATACATAGATGTACCTAGGGATGGAACAAGAACAGGGCCAAACACATCACTGTGTATCAACTCTAAGATCCACTTTGCTCTTGTAGCACCATATGGGAATCTTACTCGATTTTGTTTACCATATATGAAATGTTCACAAAAATCAAAATCCAGAGTGCAATTAGACATACCTTCAACCATACCTTTACCATGTAGTGTTCGAAGGCTCTTTTCTCCAATATGCCCCAGTCTTTGATGCCACATCATGGTCTTCTTTTCTGGGACAATATTGGTCTTGTATCCTTCATTTCTCTTCTCAGGGAAAACAGAACTGTTACACCCATTAGTATACGTGCTTCCCAACAACTTGTATAGAGTTCCACAATGAACTCCCCTCATCAACACCATTGCTCCTTGTACCATCTTGCAAGTGTTCTTTTCAAATACAGTTTTCACTCTTGCATCACCCAACTTGCTTACAAATATTAGGCTCCTGGCTAGTTTTGGAATGTGTAGAACCCCAAGAGTTCTAATCCTTCCATCGTTTAGCAAAAATTTAACCCTTCCACGTCCCAAACTTTTTGTTTTCGAGTAATCTCCTAGGAATACATCACCACCATCATATTTTTCATATTCAGAGAACCACTCCCTGTGAGGATTCATATGGTATGACGCACCTGAGTCGATCAACCATACATCACGGTTTGCATGTGTACTTGTAGATGCTAGGTAAACATCACCTCCTTCTTCAGTGGAGTTTTTCACCTCTGTGGAAGAGGTACTATCAGATCCATTTGGTTTTTAAACCTCCTTAGACTTGCAATCTTTCTTATAATTCCCTGTTTTACCACACTTCCAACATTTCCTCAAATATTTTCCTGGAGACTTAGATCTACCTATAGATTTATATCTCCACCCCGAAGGCTTACTAGGGTTCCTGTCTTGGGTACACCCTCTTATAAATAAAGCATATATGTTGTGACCATCCATGCTTTTTCGCCTCATCTCTTCAAATAACAAGGATGCAACTGCATCCTCATACTTCAATGTAGATTGAGTGGTACTACCTATTGCTACAACCAGATTATCCCAAGAGTCTGGAAAAGAACATAACAAAGTAATACACTTATCTTCTTCTGCAATCGTAATATTAATAGAGCCAAGTTGACTTACTAGAGTATTAAAGGCATTTAGATGTTCTGTCACAGAATCTCCATCTTCCATCCTGAGATGATACAACTTCTTTCGAAGAAACAACTTGTTTACCATGGACTTTGATTGATACAAATTCCCCAACTTATCACATAGTTCTTTGGCTGTAGATTCTCCTAAGACATTCAACAACACTGAATCTACCAGGTAGAGTTGAATAGTACTCCTTGCTCTTCTGTCCAACTTCTCCCAATCTTCCTTCGACATACCAGTATCTGGTGTACTAGTAGTTTGTGTACTAGTAGGTTGTGTACCGATAGCTTGTGTGCTAGTAGACGATGTACCAGTAGGTTGTGTACTAGGATCCACAACAATCCATTGTTCTTTGTCTACAAGAAGGTCCTCCATATTGAGCTTCCATAGCTCAAAGTTTTTACCGTTGAACTTCTCTATCTCGATTCTAGATGAGCTCGCCATTCCTCTTTCTATACTCAAATCTCCACTGCAAAAGCTCCCACTAAACCCAGGTTTATCACAGACCCAAGATAAACTTGATCTATCAAGACCGAGCCAAACCCTCAACAACAAAGGCGTGCCTCTGAATCCAAAAACAAGCTCTGATACCACATGTAAGTTTTAAACCTGCGAAGTAAAGCAATGCATATAGATTCTTAAGCAAGACAGAAATTAATCAATGGCTCATACACAGAGTACACAGAGATTTTAAACCGGAAACCCTCAACCGGAAAACCTTTCTTATATTCATTATATAGAATTTAACCATTCACCATACAATATATACAATATTTTTAGGTATTCCATAGACACCAAAACCCTAATCCCTTAATCTGGGATTAATTTACAAAACCGCTAAAAATAGCAAAATCCGCTAAAAATAGCAAAAAAAGCCAAAAAAAAAAACATTTTAGGGTGCTACCCTTAACGCTGCACATAACCAGGGGGGGCATACCTACCTCCCCCTGGGACCCCCCTAGGAAAGTGCCTTGCGCACATGGCACAAACAGAGCACTAGTGCGAGGGATCGTCAGACGTAGTTGTCATATCTGACGTGCCCACACACACACATGCAAAGAATATAACACATACCCAAAAAAATTGTCACAACTGTCACATGTACATGATGGTAAATAAATGTGGTCACTTGACCTCAATCCAACATAATAAAGAAAGGGGAAGGACCATGCACCCTCATGATATGACAATTATCTTAACTTCACGAGAAGGATAAAAAACTGGTAATTTCCCCCTTTGCTAGTATTGAGGGCTAGAAATCACCTTATCGTGTGGGAGAGGAGGATGGAACAATCATAACAAGTGCATGTGGATAAGGTGTCAAGAATGGATATAAAGCAATGGCTTCAATCTTATCATGCATGTGTTTCTTTTGTTTCTTGTTTTTATCTCCATGTTGTCTAGTTAGACTCGTTTCAGTTTTAGTTGGTTTGTGTTGCTAGGTTTTTCTGAGGCTAATGCTCAAATATATCCATGTTGGTTTGTTTTGCTAGATTTTTCTAATGTGCTCAAAGATATCGATGTTGGTTTGTGTTTCTAGGTTTTTCTAAGGCTGTGATCGGAGATATCAATGTTGGTTTGTGTTGCTAGGTTTTTCTAAGGCTAATGCTTTTATCTCCTTGTTGTCTATTTAGACTCTTTTCAGTTTTAGTTGGTTTGCATTGCTAGGTTTGTTTTAGGCTAATACTCAAAGATATCAATGTTGACGCCAACCTCCCGAGGTAACGAGAACATTATAAACATGGAGGCTTGCACAAGTAGATACTAGAAGGTCACTCCTATCACATGTACAATAGGGAAAATGTGTGGCATAGAATGATAGAGCAGGGTGAAAGAGCATGCACCCTCATGACAAGAGGGATGGAACTTAACCCCAAGAGAAGGATCATAAACAAGTTGTTTTACCCTCTATCAAAAATGAAGGCTAGAAATAACATTATTGTGTGGGGTCATAGGGTGGAAGAATCATATCTAGTGCAAGCAAATAAGGAGTTGAGAATGGAGATAAAGTTTTGGCTCCAATATTCTGATATATTTGTTTCTTTTGTGGCTCACTTTCATCTCATTGATGTCTAGTTAAATCCTTTCTAGTTTTAGCTAGCCTAAGTTACATAATTTTTCTCAAGCTTAGGATCAAAAGTAAAACAAGTAAGCTCCTCCTTCAAATCCTTATCTTTGGAGTTGTAAAGTGCAGGCAACACACTTTCCATCCTCCCTGCCCAAGGGGGGATTTTAGCTCTATGCACAATATGTTTGTTCATTCTCAATTGCTAAGAGGCTGGACTCAAATTGTTTGCAACCTGTTAGTGCATTTATAAGTATATTGCTCATATATATTGATGTTAATGTTAGCCTCTAGGGGTAACAAGATGTAACACCCCAGGTTTTGAACCCCATTTTAAATAATGTATTGTTACAATGCTGAGAGGCCAGAGTCCCCAAACAATTATTAAAGGGCCAATATGCCCAAGAAATGTAATGTTTTGATCATTATTAATAAGAAATACATCATTGGTTTCTAGATGGATGAGGACAAGAGTTATAGGGGGCCATGATTCCATAAGAGAGGGGCTAAGTGTTTATTCTTATTTTAATTACCCCTTTTTGTCTAAGGGAAGGGATCGATTGCGTGAGATTCTTGGGGAAGGCCAGGAGGTTCTTGATTCCCCATGAAGTTACTTAAACCCACCTCTGGTCTGATGGGGGGGTTTGACGGATGTCTTGTTCACTAATTTACTGTGCGTTCATTCATTTCCCTCACGCACTTTCATGCACCTACTTACCCATTCATTGATCCATCTTCATCCACGTCTTGGCTTGGGAAGGGGAACTGGACTACTGGAGAATTATTCATGGGATAGTTGGTTGTAATGGTCATTGGTGAAATCCAACCATGACTTGGGGCCTGCATGTCTGAGATGAGTTGGCACGTGCCTTGGCACGTGCCTTGTTTTACTCACAACTTCGAGTGCTGAGAGTTCCAGCATTGAGATTCTGGACCAGTTGTGTTGAAGGCCCCAAAATAAAGGAGAAGGACTGCCTGAGGGACTGCGTGGTAGAGAAGGGTGGAGGTCCATTCTCTTGGGGCAGTAGAAGCTAGGTAGAGGAGAGTTGGGTACTTGGATTGTTGTGGGTGTTGGGAAACCTGTGAGAGCTTGAGAGATGACTATTTTGGGAACCCAAGTACACTCTCGAACTGTCCTTGTGGATTCATAGCCCTGGCTCAGGGGTGACACTACTGTTGAGATTTGGAGTAGTGGTGTCTATGATTGGGTGGAACGTCCTTGGTCTGCAGCCAGTTGGTGTCGCCTTTTTATAAAGATAAGTTCTCTCTGATGTATTATTATTATCTATGTATGAATGTATTCCACTGTGTATTTTAATTATCTTCTAACTAAATCTTAGATTATGAATGCTTGCTATATATTGTTGTGCATGTCACTAAATATTGTATCTTATGCATTCTTATTAACCAAAGAAGGTATCAGTAAGAGTATGAAGTCCAAGGGTGGGCTTGAAGGTAGCATGATCCGTCCTGTAGGTGGTTGGGGATGTTACAGAATGGTATCAGAGCTTCTGGTTGAAACATCGGGTTGGTATGGGCTAGGTCTATTGGTCAGAGTCTCGTGGTTACAAATCAAACTCTGACCGTGGAGTTGAAAATCTCAAGAGGAATGGCATTGCAAAATCTATGCAGGAGATAGAATGTCAGAGACTCATTGTAAGGGTCTCTAAGGATCGTGACCATCCCCTTCGAATTTGGGAGTGATCGCCACTATAGTATCAAGAGAGATCCGAGATCGTTGGATTGAAGGACAGGTGAAAACAGGTCATCCGATGAAAATGAAGCAAGGGATAAGGTCATAAATGCCAGATCCCATTGGAGAGTGAGATCAATGGACATGAGGCATTGTGGGGAACCAAGTTGCATGGGAGATAATTTCTCAAGGCGGTCCCGCAATCGAAACCACGGTTTCACCAAGGCGTTACGTGTCAGCATCAAGAGAATTGCAGGGAAAAAAGAGGGTTACTCCAAACTTTCGATGTGTGCCCTTGAAAATTGAAAGGCAGTAAGTGATGTGACATTTTAGGGATCAAACATCGAAACTCCATATATCCGAAGTAGATCCTGATCGTCGAACACCAAGAGGTATGTGTCGGAAGATCAGTAACTTTGGAGAAATCTGTTCGAGAGGTTTTCAGTTGAGATTTGAAGCTCTTGAAGCCTGGAGAGTCAGAGAGCTGAAGCGAATCTCAGTTGTCCGATCTAGGAGGACACATGGAAGAAATCTGCACACTTCAGGAGGAAGCGAGGGCTGAAATTTGAGATTTCTGAAATCCGAAGACCCGAAGAAATCGTAGTCGTCGATGCATGGGAGACACATGTCAGTAGATCACAAGATTCGGATAAAAACATTTTGGAAAAAGTTGAGTTTTGAGTCTTCCAAAGTATGAAGGCCCAAAGAAATGGCAGTCGTTGATCCTTACAGTGGTAACTTCTGAAGTCCCGAAGTCTGGGGTTAATATGGGTCGTCCGATAAGGGAGACACATGGTGACAGTTTGGTCGGTTTAGGAAATTAGAGTTCAGGAGAATTGGAAGTGTGCTAGTGTGGAAACTCCCGAATTCTCGAAAAGTCAAAGAGCTGAAGTGATGGGGCACGATGACGTCACCAGGAGGTGATGTGGACCCTGTAATTTCTGAAGTGACATGGCTTGCATACGTCACATGGGATGACATGGAAGCATGGGACGTGTGCCACATGTCAGTAAGTTTTGAGAATATGGAGTATTGAAATGTCAGTTAGAACGTGACACGTGTCACCCACCTTATTGGACCACGTGTCTTCTTCCATTATTTTTCCATGTGGGGAAAGATCATGTAGTCTGGAGACTGGGTACTCTAATGGGGAAAGATGTGACAGGTTGCATTGGTTTGAAAAATATCGAATGATCGAATTCTGGAGTACATATCGAATGTTGATTCCAGAAGACACACGTCGAAGGATCGTCGACTTCAGGTGAAAGCACCCCAGGAGAAAGTGCAGGAGGAAAGTTTGAAACTTCTAAATCCTAAAAATCCAAAGAGATTCACAGTCGTTGATCTGTGGGAGGACACCCATCGACAAATCATGAACTCCAGGTAAAATCATTTAGGAGGAGGCAAGCGAGGAAAGTTGAGACTCCTGAAGTGCGGAGTCCCGAAGTAAATCTCGATCGTTGATCGTGAAAAAGGACGAGGACCGTTGATATGGTCCTAGATGAAAGTTCTGAAATCTTGAAGCTCTGGACACACTCTTTTTCAGCTAAGCACAAGGTCATGGCCGTAGTCATATTCAGATTGAGATTTGAGGGAAGGAGGGCTAAGGGCCGAATTGGATTTCTTCGAGATAGAAAATTTCTAAGGAAGGTTTTAGCCATGGTTTCTAGTCATGGTCACTTGGAAAGGTGGTTATAAGGAAGCGCTTGCACAGAATGAAATTATGTGTCAGCCAAGGATAAAAGGACACTGATATTTTCGGAGAATCGGGATATGATATCCATGAACAAAAAAAATAAAGAGAGATGTAGCATGGTTTGGCAATTTTGTTTATCATATGCATAATTCTAACAAAATGGTCGTTTGCACATTTTGCAGAATTAATGGGCTTAAGCACATCATCTCAGTATGTGTATTAAGGAAACAGAAGAAGGAAAGGGAGCCTCCAGTCATGATAAGGAGGCCGAAGGCCAGAATACCAGAGTTGGTAATGCAAGGACAGAGTCCAAGGGATGCAAGGGAAAAGGAGAGCAAAAAATGTTAATAGAAACGGTAAGAATCCTGAAGATGGAAGTGCAGAGCTACAAAGCAGACAACGAGAGACTAATGAGAGAGAATTGTAAGATAAATTATTGAGTGTTGCAGAGCTTAAATCAGTTGTAGAGACAAATGAAGAAGGGATCAATCTAAACACAATACGAAGAAGGCAGGTGCCATGAAATAAGGGATGATCATGGAAGAGTTGGTTATTCCATAAGTGCCAACAGATCTCATGGAAACCACTCACCTCCTTACTCAAAAGGAAATTTTTGTGCATCGGAAGATCTCGTAAGTAGTCCAGAGGTGTGTCCTCTCAGACACCAAAGAAGGAAACAAGAGGTAGATAGTTTTCAAGGAGATCTGAGGAAGATCAAGCCACCTTCCTTTGAGGGTGAAAGAGAAAGTAAGATGATGTCGAAGTATGGCTACTTGGGCTCAGGAGATATTTTCAGTTTCATAACTATTCGTCCAACCTGGAAGCTAGAATTGCCACCTACCATTTACATGGGAAAGCTGCAATGTGGTGGGGCCAACTGAAGAAAGTGGAACATGTTAATGAAAGTAGGATCACTTGGAAGCAGTTCAAGAAGTACTTCCATAAGGAGTACCTCTCAGAGAATTTCTATGACAAGAAAATGCAGGAGTTCTTTGAACTCTGATTAGAAAGCATGACTATGACAGAGTACGAGAAGAATTTCTTGGGATTGTTAAAATATGTCAGGTTCATTGGTGATGATAAAGTGAAAATACATAGATTTCTAAGTGGACTACCAACCTTTTATAAGGAAAATATCAAGTATGATGAGCCCAAGACCTTGACTAAAGCCATCAGGAAGGCTAAACATCTGTATGAGCAAGTCTAGGGAAGAGAATCTTTGTATAAATCTTGGAAGGACAAGAAGAATGCAAAGTTAGATCAGAGGATGAAAGGATTCAAACCTCCCTTCAATAGGAATGAGCCTAATAGAAATCATCAAGATCAGTATGCTAAGGGAGATTCCAAGAGGGAATATTCCTTGGGAAAAAGGGGAAGACCACCAATCCAATGCTGGGGATGCAAGGAATATCACCTGTACAAGGATTGCCGACACAGAAAAGACAGAGTGAAGACTATGCACAACATCCAAGAGGCTACAACAGTCGAAGATATGGGAAGAATCTATGCAGCTTTAAATGATCGACAAGCAAAGTACTAGTACAATATGATCAAGGTGAAAGGTAAGATCATAAATCAACCTGTTGCTATTTTGATTGATTCAGGAGCAAGTCATTGTTACATTGATCATAAGATAGTGGATAGATTACATTTGGAGAAAAGTAAACTTGGAAAAGCAAGTTTGGTTCAGTTAGCCACTGGAACCAAAAGAATAATCCATGATATGGTCAGAAGTTGTTCCATAAGTCTTAATGGCATGAATACTAGTATTGATCTAAATATCATACCATTGGGGTCTTATGATATTATGATTGGAATGGATTGGTTGGACAAGAATCATGTTTTCCTAGATTGTCATAACAAGACATTTACATGTCTTGATGGAAATGGAAAACAAAGCACTGTGAAAGGAGTTCCAAGACCCATCTCTATAATGGAGATTTCAGCCTTATAGCTAAAAAGATGTGTTAGGAAAGGATGTCAATTGTATGAAACTCATGTGGAAGAGCCATATAATACAAAGGGTCCAAGCCTCAAATATTTATCGGTACTACAAGAATTTGAAGATGTATTCCAAGAAATACCTGGATTGCCACCAAGAAGGGAGATAGATTTACCAATTGATTTAGTGCCAGGAGATGCCCCGGTGTCAAAAACACCTTACAGAATGAGCACACCAAAGTTAAAATAATTACAAATGCAGTTGGAGGAATTTTTGAAGAAAGGGTACATACGTCCAAGTGTTTAAGCTTGGGGAGAACCAGTACTTTTTGTCAAAAAAAGGATGGAACCTTGAGGTTGTGTATTGACTTCTGATAGTTGAATAAGTACACTATAAAGAACAAGTATCCTCTACCGTGAATTTATGACCTCTTTGATCAGCTAAGAGGAGAAAAGATATTTTCAAAAATTGACCTGAGGGTGGGATACCATTAGGTAAGAATCAAGGAATAAGACATTCATCATACAACCTTTAGGACCAGGTATGGGCATTATGAATTTGTAGTGGTTCCATTTGGACTGACCAATGCACCGAATGTATTCATGTGCTTAATGAATGGAATATTCATAAATTATTTGGATAATTTTGTCATAGTATTCTTAGATGACATGCTTATCTATTCTAAGTCTGAAGAGGAGAATGAACATCACTTAATACTAGTATTTCAAGTATTGAGAGAACATCAGTTGTATGCCAAGTTGAGTAAGTGTTCTTTCTATCAAAAGCAGATCCATTACTTGGGACACATCATTTCAAAGTAGGGCATAACAGTAGATCCAGAGAAGATTGAATCCATTAGAGGATGGCCAACACCCAAAAATGTGTCAGACGTCAGATCTTTTATGGGATTAGCTGACTAATACATAAAGTTCATAGTAGGGTTCTATAAGATTGCTCATCCCATCACTTCCTTGCAAAATAAGGGAACTAAATTTAAATGGACACTCAAGTGTGAAAATAATTTTAGTCTATTGAAGGAATTACTTACTAGTGCACCTGTGTTAAAGATTGTTGACCCAAATGAAAGTTTCATGGTATGTACAGACACATGTAAGCAAGGACTTGGGGGAGTCCTCACGTAAAATGGACATGTCATTGGATATGAGTCCATAAATATTAAGGAACATGATAGGAACTATGCCACACATGACTTGGAACTTGTTGCCATTGTTCATGCCTTGAGGATGTGGAGGCATTATCTCATGGGGAAGAAATTTGAATTAAGGACAGATCACATTGGCCTGAAGTATATTTTTGAACAACCGACCTTGAATGCCAGGAAAACAAGATGGCTGGAATTTTTAAGTGAATATGAGTTCGATATCAAGAATATCAAGGGAAGGGAGAATAAAGTTGCCAATGCACTTAGTAGAAGAGTGCATATCATGCATGCTACTTTTGTTAGTATGCATCAGTTAGACTTGAAGAGTAGAATTTTAGATGGTCTTGTTACAGACCAACATTACCTACTGGTAAAGGAAAACTTACAGCAAGGAGATGTACAATAGAAAATAAAAGAGTATGAGATAAAGGAAGATAGATTACTCATGCATAGAAATATAATCTATGTTCCTAGTTCTGGAGAACTGAGGAATTTGGTAATGAAGGAAATGCATGATGTTCCTTATTTTGGACATCTTGGTTACCAGAAAACAATTACAGCAGTAAGAAGCTAGTTCTTTTGGCCGATATTGAAGAAGGATGTTGTTGATTACATCGCTCGATGTATGGAATGTCAGAAGGTGAAGGCTGAGCATAGGCACCCAACGGGTTTGCTACAGCCATTTCCAATCCCAGAGAATAAATGGGAAGTGATCACCATGGATTACATCACAGGACTACCCAGAATGAATAAGAAACATGATTCAATCATGGTGGTGGTTGACAAATTAAAAAAGGTTGCTCATTTTGTTCCTGTGAATACAACACATACAACGGCTAATATTGCATAATTTTTCATGAAGGAAATTGCTAGGTTCCATGGGATACCTAGGACAGTTGTCTCGGACAAAGATACAAAGTTTACCTCCAATTTCTGGAGGGTATTGTTTAAATGATTTGGCACAAATATAAACTTTAGCACATCATATCATCCCTAGAAATATGGGCAAACATAGAGGGTCAATCAAATAATTGAAGACATGTTGAGAATGTATGTGATGGATAAGCCATCTAGGTGGGAAGATTACTTACACTTGTTTGAGTTTGCATATAATAATGGGAATCAATATTCATTGATAATGAGCCCATTTGAAGCCTTGTATGGTAGGAAATGTGATACTCCAGTAAGTTGGGACAACCCAGCATATAGAGTGGTACTTGGACCAGAGTTGCTCAAGGACATGGAAGACCAGGTGGTTAAGATCAAGCAGAATTTAAAGGTAGCTCAGGATATACAGAAAGTTTATGTAGACAAGAATATGACAACTAAAGAATTTGAAGTAGGGAAGCATGCACTTTTGAAAGTGAAGCCCAAGAAAATCTCTTTGAAATTGGGTAGTTGTACAAAGCTAGCAGCCAGATTCTGTGGTCCATTTGAAATATTGGACAGAATAGGGCCAGTTACATACATGCTTGCATTGCCTACTTCCATGAATCTGCATAATGTATTTCATGTCTCTTTACTAAAGAGATATGTACATGATCCTAACCATGTTATTGATTGGCGTCTGATTCAGGTAGAGACAGAGGGATATTTTCAAGTTCAGTCAGTGCAGGTATTGGACAAAAAAGTCAAAATGCTCCGGAATCGAGTTATAGAGCTGGTAAAAGTTCATTGGACCTGCTACGGTCCTGAAGATGCTACATGGGAACATGAAGATGCCATGCGAGCAGAGTACCTGCAACTTTTTGAATAAATTTGAGATTTTGAAATCTATTTTGTATATGCACTGAGGACAATGCCAAAATAAGGTAGAGGGTATGTAACACCCCAGGTTTTGAACCCCATTTTAAATAATGTATTGTTACAATGCTGAGAGGCCAGAGTGCCCAAACAATTATTAAAGGGCCAGTATGCCCAAGAAAAGTAATGTTTTGATCATTATTAATAATAAACACATCATTGGTTGCTAGACTGACAAGGACTAGAGTTATAAGGGGCTATAATTCCACAAGAGAGGGGGCTTGAGGGGATACGTGTTTATTCTTATTTTAATTACCCTTTTTTTTCTAAGGGAAGGGATCACTTATATGAGATTATTGGGGAAGGCCAGGAGGTTCTTTATTCCCCACGAAGTTACTTAAACTCACCTCTGGTCTGATGGGGGGGTTCGACGAATGGCTTGTTCGTTGATTTCCTGTACGTTCATTCATTTGCCTCACACACTTTCATTCACCCACTTACCCATTCATTGATCCATCCTCATCCGCGTCTTGGCTTGGGAAGGGGAACCAAACTTGTAGAGAGTTAGCCACGTGATAGTTGGTTGTAATTGTTGCTGGTGTAGTCCATCCATGACTTGGGCCTACATGTCTGAGATGCGTTGGCCTGTGCCCTATTTTTCTCACAACTGCGAGTCCTGAGAGTTCCATCATTGATATTTTGGACCATCTATGTTGGAGGCCCCAAAATAAAGGAGAAGGACTACCTAAGGGACTGCATGATAGAGAAGGGTGTAGGTCCATTCTCTTGGGGCGGTAGAGGCTGGGTAGAAGAGAGCTAGGTACTTGGATTGTTGTGGGTACTGGGAAACCTATGAGAGCTTGAGATCTGACTGGTTTGGGAACCCAAGTACACTCTGGAACTATCTTTGTGGATTCATAACCCTGGCTCGGGGGTCACACTGTTGTTGAGATTTGGAGTAGTGGTGTATTTTGTTGGGTGGAACGTCCTTGGTCTACAGCCAGTTGGTGTCACCTTTTTATAAAGATAAGTGCTCTCTGTTGTATTATTATTATCTATGTATGAATGTATTCCACTGTGTATTTTAATTATCGTCTAACTAAATATTAGATTATGCATGCTTGCTGGATATTGTTGTGCATGTCGCTAAATATTGTATCTTATGCGTTCTTATTAACCAAAGAAGGTATTGGTAAGAGGACGAAGTCCAAGGGTGGGCTTGAAGGTAGCATGCCCCAACCTGTGGGTGGTTGGGGATGTTACACAAGAACATTATAACCAAGGAGGTTTGCATAAGTGGCTTCCAGAAGTGGTCAGCCCTATCATAGGTACAATAGGGAAAATATGTATGGGAACTCCACCTCAAACCATCATGATTGAACAATGTGAAATATAATGCACCCTCATGATATGATAGGGATGGAACTTAACCCCAAGAGAAGTATTGAAATCAAGTTGTTTCACCCTCTACCATAAATGAAGGATAGAAATCAAATTATTGTGTAGGGTAGTAGGATGGAAGAATCATATCCAGTGCCAGTAAATAAGAAGTTGAGAATGGAGATAATTATAGGGCTTCAATATTCTGATACATTTGTTTCCTTTGTGCCTCACTTTCATTTCCTTGCTTTCTAGATAGAGACCCTATTTGGTTTTAGTTGTTCTAAGTTACTCATTTTTTCTGAGCCTTGGTCTCAACACAAGTAAGAACCTTCTTGGAATCCTTAACTTCAATGTTGTAAAGTGCAAGCATATGATGTTTGTTCACTCTCAATTGCTAAGAGGGTGGACTCAATTTTTTTTTGACCAATTAGTGCATTTCTTTGTTGTTGGTGAATTCTTTATTAGCCTACATTATCGATCTAAGATCCCTACGGTACCTAGAATAGGATGTGTTTTTCACCCAAGCTTCAATCTTATAACTCTTGGTTTCTTGCCGAAATACTTTATCAAGAAAAGGTAAAGGCACACTTGGGAGGATGTGAGAAATGATAGAAGGTAGTTGATCACTAGAGTGTGCACATTGAGGCCCAACTGAAGTTGACTTAAGAATGGTAGAATAATCTATATAGGATAAGTTCTGAAGGGGATCTTGGAGTAATATTGAAGTCCGACCCTCTCCAAACCCTCAACACACTAGAGCAGGATCCACTCTTTCTCAACCTTCTATGGAGGTCAATTTTTTTTTTCTCGTTGTTATATTGCCTTACTATGGTAAGTCCCTATCAAACATTAATTCTCCCATCAATGAGGAATTTTATCATAGTGTGATGGAAGGATTCCATGATTCTTTTGGATCTTTCCTGCAAGATGTAGATGTAAAATTTGAAGCAAATAAGTGTATTTGAGGGCTAAAGAAGAATCTATGTAACATTAGATCCATGGATTAGGTTGTAAGTATTATGTAGTGGAAAGTCCAAATGTGTCACTCTAAAGAAAATGTGGGATTGAATGACATGAGTGAGAATTATGTTAACCCCCCAACCTAGGGGTAACTAGAGAATATCATGTCTCATGGCCCACAATGAAGACAATGATCCCATTGATGATGATGATGATTAACATTTCCACCCATGGAAGCCTAGCAGCCTCCCTCATATTTTCCTCTTCTACCATGGATCATCCAAGATCATCACATGTAGTCCACTCAATGTATGGGAGACGGTAAGCCAACGTCACCATGAGGTATGTTAGTCCTTCTTTTATATGAATTTTTGTGCTTAATATACTAGGCATGTGAATGAGGACCATTGGTTGAAGTTATATAATGGATCATAAGCTTAAGAACTTGTTTCAACTTGGTGGACAACATTTGTTCCCTAGTCCTGTGCTGTCACTGTCAAGGAAAAGGGCTACTAGTGGGGGGCCCTTGCAAGGGTAACGTTCTGTCTCCCTACCATACTTAACACTTACCATCCTAGAGCCTGCCATAGTGTACTAAACTTCAATAATGGTTCATGGTTCATTCTCTCATGAGAAGAGGGGATAAAGGCCCAGAGGCTGATTACAACTATTGATGTTCTTAGCATTAGACAGTTACTTCCACTGATATTGATTGCATATATTGATGTTTGTAGCATATGACAGGTACTTCCACATCAGTTTCATGTCTAACATGTGTAAGTTTTCCTTATTACCTCTCGGGACTGAGGAGATTCACTTTAATAAAGTGATAATTAAAGTGAATGTACTTTTTTTAATTAATGGAGTTTAATTTAAGTCAATTCCTAAGTATTTGGATTAGTGAGTTAAATTAAATACTAGCCATTAGATCTAAAGTGATGGTGAGATCTAATATCAGCTATTGATCACTTTGGATATCTAGGGGTTTTGTGTTTAGAGTAAAATCAAAATTATAAAAGGAAACATATGTCAGTGGAGGAGACACACAGAGTGAGACAGGAGATCTCATTGATTGGGTGGAGAAGGAATTTCATCCAAGCGTGCAGGGGCAAGGTCCATGGAAAGGAGAAAATGGGAAGAAAAGGAGTGGAAACCAAGTGTGATAGGATAGGTTATTTTGCTAATTTGTATTTTCCTCAAGTGTTCCATTATCCTAGGAAGGGATCCCATGATTTTATCTTAATAAAATCAACACAATTATTGGTTTTCCTTTAGGGGTTTGTCCAGGGGTATTTTACCCATAAATTACGTGTGCATATTGTGTTTGGTTTCTTATTTATGCTTCTGTTGTAATATTTTGTTAAAAAATCAGTTTTTTTTTATTCAATAATTAATTTATTTGGAATTAACTGTCGAGAGTTGGGTTAAGAGAAATTAACATGGTGTCATAGCGTGATCTCTAAAGAAGGAACCAGGTACACAAAAATTATGATTTGCAGTGCACGAATTTATTTCTTGTAGGTCTATGAGAAAAATTAAACTTAGAAATAATAAATTAGAAAAGAGAATTGTATTGTAGTTGAACGATCACGCTGTATTGCAGTAAATTCCTGTGCACTATTGGAGTCGCACAGGTGAGCTAGAGGTTGTGTGTGGATCTTGGGCATTGGATAAAAACTGTGGAGTAGTCGCTGCATTAGAGTGTTGACCGAAGAGAGGACATGGAGCTGGAAGATGGTTGTAGCACTGAGAAATGATGTCATCAGGACAACCACATGGAGAAAGAATATGGGTGCAGAGGAGAGGTGACATAGTTGGATATGGTGGGCTAAGGAGTGATGGAAGAAATCATGCAGAGTAGAGGCTACAAAGGGTAGAAGGCGCCAACAAAGCCAATAGTTCGCCAACAACCAACCTATTTCCATAGCTAGCAAGGAAACAACAACAACCAGTTGATCCAACAACCACTGAAAAGGCCAGTAGGGTCATCGACCAGCCAAGGACCCAGAAGACTCGGGCAGCCAAGAAGAGTCATCAGGTATCCTAGAAAAGCTCGAGAAGTAGTTGGGAAGACCATAGGAAACCCCGCACAGTAGCAGAAGGCTATGGGTAGCGGGAAGTAGTTTTCGGGTAGAGATCTAAGCAACCAAAGATCAATTTATGCTTGAGGGATTGAGCACAAAAAAATATTCAGCTTTCTTTCTTGAAGGACTAGGCATATTTTTCAACAAAGTTATGTTCTCGATAAATTTCTGATTTGGAGATGGCTACAACAGGTTTGAGGAAAGGCTAGATGGTGCATAAAAATTTGTGCCTTGGAAGGTGAGGGTCACATTGGGTCTCATGGAGAACAGATTGTGGGAGTTTGATAACACAAAGGTGACCCCACCAATAGATCCAAAGGACCAGACCAC
The DNA here is from genome assembly GCA_010110895.2 of Picea sitchensis. Lineage (NCBI taxonomy): Eukaryota > Viridiplantae > Streptophyta > Pinopsida > Pinales > Pinaceae > Picea > Picea sitchensis. The sequence continues at coordinate 43,875 of SNQJ01S0000947.1, forward strand.
CTATTATTTGAAGGATGTGAAATCCAAGAGGATCATCTTAGATGTGGTGAAGGATCATTTGATCCCTCACATAACTAAGAAGAAGTTATCCAAGTAGATGTTTGTATCTTTGAAAAACCTTTTTTAGAGCAACAATACAAACAAGAATATGGAGTTGAGGGAGAAGCTCAAAGATACCAAGATGACCAAATTGGATATGATGACCAATTATCTCACCAAGATCACTCAGGCATGTGATCAGTTGGAAGTTGTTGTGGAAGTCGTGTCAGATGAGGAGTTGGTGAGGAGGACCCTGAATGGTTTTTCTAAGCCATGGTTCCCATTCATTAAGGGAATCATTGCACGAGAGACCCTTCCATATTTTGATAAGCTATGGGATTATTTCATCCAAGAGGATATTTGGAAGGAAACTCTAGTGGACCAAGAGGTTGGTGATGATGAGAATCAGGCCCTTTCTAGTTAGGCAAGGAGGCACATGGGGAATGCATGTGGTGAGTCAACTTCATAGATGTGAAGAAGAAGGATTTAAGGAATGTGAAATTATTTTAGTGCCAAAAGTGTGTCCACTATGCTTCATAGTGTCCAAATAAGAAAAAAGGGAGGAGTAAGTATCAACAAGTAGCAACATCTGCATATGCTCAAGTCAAAGAGTTTTCTGAGAAGTTTGAGAAGGAGTTCTTATTAGTCTCTTCTCTTTCTAGCAAAAATTCCAGTAGTGCCAAGTTTGTGGATAGTGGGGTCTCTCATCACATGATGGAGACACATGAGTTGTTCACCAATTTGTCAAAGACAAAATCATATCTACATGTGTAACTTGACACTCATGCCAAGTGTGGTGTACAGGGAGTTGGGACAGTGAGGTTCCATCTGGAGTCAAAAGTTTTTTTCTGGAGGTGGAAAATGTGTTGTATCTCCTAGAGCCAAGGAGGAATTTTCTCTCAGTCTTAGCTCTAGTTGATAAGGGTTATCCAGTCTTGATCCAACATAGACAGGTTTTCATGCATTAAGAGGGATATATCCCTAACACAACAATTAGGATTGGTGTCATAGAGGGTAAAGTATATAGGTTCAAGGTCCATCTTATAAAAGGATCCAAGGTGATCTTGGATCATGGGCGATGTTAGTGGAAGAGGACGAGGACCAGGAGGTTCCAAAGGGTGAGCATAGTTAAAAAACTTCTAGTGTGAGGAGTCAACCTTCATATGGGAAGAGGGAGTTATACCCTTCTAGTTTTGTCAAGAGACCGTGTTGGTATGAGATGAAATTGATGGATGCTCAAGAGTAGGAGGAGGATCTAAGATCACATTGAAGGATATTTGACGAAGTTTCCAAACTTCATGGCACTGAGAAAAGTGAAATTATTTGCGTTCCACAAGAGTGGCCACTATGCTTCACAGTGTTCGAACAAGAATAAAGGGAAGAGTAAGTCTCAACAAGTAGAAGAATTTGCAGAAGCTCAAGTCAAGGAGTTTACTGAGAAATTCAAGAAAGAGTTCTCCTTAGTCTCTTTTCTTTCTGGCACAAATTATGCTAGTGCATGGCTCATGGATAGTGGGGTTTCCCATCACACGACGGGGACACATGATTTGTTCACCAGTTGGTCATATACAGACTCAAATATACATGTGGAACTTGGAACTCATTCCAAGTGTGATGTACATGGAGTTGGGATAGTGAGGTTCTAGCTGGAGTCGGGATATTTTCTGGAGGTGGAAGATGTGTTGTATGCCCAAAAGTTTAGGAGGAATTTTCTCCCAATCTTGTCTTTAGAGGACAAGGATTATGCAGTATTGTTCCAGAACAGGCAAGTGTTCATACATTTATAGGGATCTAGCCCTAACACAATAGTTAGGATTGGTTTCAAAGAGGGAAATGTATACAGGTTGTAGGACCAATCTGTAAAAGGATCCAAGGGGATCTTGGATCATGTATCGATGTTAGTGGTAGAGGATGAGGAGAAGGAGGCTCCAAAGGGTGAGAAAAGTTCACATACTTCCAGTGTGGGGATTCAACCTTCAAATGGTAAGAGGGACTTATCCCCTTCTAGTTCTATCAGGAGACCGAGTTGATACATGATGATATTGATGGATTCTCAAGAGTAAGAGGAGGATCCTAAGAGCACATTGAGGGAGAGCAGGATTTTGACGAAGTTTCCAAACTTCATGACACTAATATGTAGTGTCATAGATTTTGTGACTTCCATTGTTCAAGTAAAAACTAACCAACAAAGTTGGATGGATTCCAATGTGTAGGATGACGTGTGCAACATTGTGCCAAGCTCAAAGGAAGACCTAGTTTCAAGTGGATCTTTGAGAAGTACCTTCCTTGCTAAGAAGGAGTGTTGATGTTTGTAGCCTCATACAGGTACTTCCACATTGGTTTTATGTCTAACATGTGGAATTGATCCTTATTACCTCTCAAGTAATAGGAGATTCAATTTAATAAAGTGATTATTAAAGTGAACGTACTTTTGTAATTAATGGAGTTTAAATTAAGTCAAATTTCTAAGTATTTTGCATTGGTGAGTTAAATTAAATCTTAACCATTATATATAAAGTGATGGTGAGAACTAATCTCAACCATTGATCACTTTGGAGATATAGGGTTTTGGATTTACAATAAACTCAAGATTATAAAAGGAAACCTATGTGAGATGAGGAGACATACACATAGTGAGATATGAGATCTCATTGATTGGGTGGAGAAGGACTTTGATCCAAGTGTGTGTGCAAGGGTAGGGTCGATGGAAAGGAGGAAAGGGGAAACAAAGGAGTACGAACCAAGTGTGATAGTCTAGGATATTTTGTTGATTTGTATTTTCTTAATAAAATTTTATCTTAATAAAATCAACCTAGATATTGGTTTTCCAAGGGTATTTTACCCAAAAATTACATGTGCACCTTGTGTTTGGTTTCTTATTTATGCCTCCACCATAATGTTTTACTAAAAACTCAATTGTTCTTTTATTTAATAAGTAATTTTAAATTTGTTTGGAATTAATTGTCAAGTGTTGGGTTAAGAGAAATTAACAACAGTTGCTAGCATGAGGAATAAATAAAGAATAATGATAAAGAAAGAAAAATAAAATAGCAAAGTACTCTCCAAAGGCAATCCATACTTGAAATCTACCCTTTATGCATTTGTGCCAGTCCCAAACAATGATGCTATATCTTGAAACCTTATAAAGGGGGCTTGTAAATATGATAAGAGGACAATAAAAAGACAAATTAAGGGGTTTGGAAAAAAAAAGAACTTAGAAAGTGGTAACTCAAGAGAAATAAATCCCTCCATAATGGCACTTGTAACATCCCCAACCACCCATAGGCTGGGAAATTCCACTCCAGAACATTATTTCATGCTCTGATACCAATTTGTAACATCCCCAACCACCCACAGGCCGGGAAATGCCACTACTCAGATGCTTTACTTAGCTCTGAACCCGTTTTGTAACATTCCCAACCATCCATGCTAGGTCACGCTACGCCAGAGAACACAACCGTTCTCTAGCGGAACATACTGTAACATACTCAACATCCAAGCTGAGCTATGCCACATACATTTTTTTCTAACTACATGCAATTAAAAATATATACACACAGAACTCTTGTGGAATAATTATATTTAAAATGTAAACATACAAATACATTTGTAAATGCACAAATTCATATTGAAATAACAATAATCGCATACTTGCAACATATATAGGAAATACCCATAAAATATAAGCATAGTTATAAATCATACATAAGATAAATCTGTAAAACTAAGCACAAAAATAATAATGCAACATCTAAATTTATCACACACTTGACACTTATCTTGGTAAGAGTATCACCAACTCCGTGAAGACCTTACACGAACCTCCCAGCCTTAGACCACACTGGTCATCACTCTCAATAGTGAGTCACCCCCGAGTTGGGACTAAAATCCACCCGGGTAAAGGGTTCCTAACCAGGCTAATGGCTCATGGAAAACATGAAAGACTCCATCACAGATGCCTACTCAAAATAACAGCCTACAGTCTCTCATTCCCCACATGCCTATCCCACCCAAGGAAGTGTGCCCCTTCTCTTCTCAACAGTCCCTTGACTGTCCCACTTCCATTCTAGGGCTTCAACAACAAGCCATACAGGATGTCTCGAAGCCCTGTAGCTATAGTTTAGCACCTTCAGGAAGTCACCTCCCAATAATTCTCTCTCCCAGAAAGAAATTAATCACGGGCCTGACAACCCGCCTCTTCAATATCCCACGAGATTGACAACCCACTTCTTCGGTCTAGCTCCCTGGCTAACCAGCTACACAAACCTATATGGCCATGGATACAAGCTCCGGTACAGTGACAGGAAGTATGGAGGATAAATGACTGCGTGAGTGAAAAATAGTCATGGCACCATGGCTGAATGAATAATAGAAAATAATGATGGAAGAAGTGACCAAAATGAACTAAGTCCCCACAATATGTATGCATGTCCCCAACTTGAAACTTGTCATGTTGGGAGCTACTTTGGTCCACTTGTCCCCAAATTTATAACTTAGGATAACATAATTTTCCATACTTTATACTTTAAGAAATATTAATATAATATTCCTTTTTGGCTTAAGCTCCCTAACTACTGGTTTTCCCTTGGGGGTTTTCCAAGGGTATTTTACCCAAAAATTACATGTGCACATTGTGTTTGGTTTCTTATTTATGCCTCCACCATAATGTTTCACTAAAAAATCAGTTGCGCTTTTATTCAATAAGTAATTTTAAATTTGTTTGGAATTAACTGTCAAGTGTTGGGTTAAGCGAAATTAACAACAGTTTCTAGCATGAGGAATAAATAAACAATAATGATAAAGAAAGAAAAAGAAAATAGCAAAGGACTCTCCAAAGCCAATCCATACTTGAGGTCTACTCTTTCTACATTTGCACCAGTCCCAAACAATGATGTTATAGCTTGAAACCTTATAAAGGGGGCTTGCAAATATGATAAGAGGACAATAAAAAGACAAATTAAGGGGTTTGAAAAAAAATAGCACTTAGAAAGTGGTAAATCAAGAGAAAGAAATCCCTCCATAAGGGAACTTGTAACATCCCCAACCACCCATAGGCCAAGAAATTCCACTCCAGAACATTCTTTCATGCTCTGATACTAATTTGTAACATCCCCAGCCACCCACAGGCCGAGAAATGCCACTACTCAGACGCTTTACTTAGCTCTGAACTCGTTTTTTAATGTCCCCGACCATCCATGCCAGGTCACGCTACGCCAGAGAACACAAATGTTCTCCATGTGGAACATACTGTAACATACTCAATATCCAAACTGAGTTGTGCCACATACAATTTTTTCTAACTGCATGCAATTAAAAATATATAGACGCAGAACTCTTGCAGAATCTTTATATATATAATGTAAACATACAAATACATCTGTAAATGCATGAATTCATATTGAAATAATAGTAACCACATACATGCAACATATACAGGAAATACCCATAAAATATAAACACAGTTATAAACCATACACAAGATAAATCCGTAAAACTAAGCACAGAAATAATAATGCAGCATTTAAATTTATCACACACTTGACACTTATCTTGGTAAGAGTATCACCAACTCTGTGCAGACCTTCCACGAACCTCCGAGCCTTAGACCACATTGTTCGTGACTCTCAAGAGTGATTCACCCTAGAGATGGGACTAAAATCCTCCCAGGTAAAGGGTTCCTAACCAGGCTAATGGCTCATGGAAAACGGGAAAGACTCCATCACATGTGCCTACTCAAACTAACAGCCTACAGTCTCTCATTCCCCGCATGCCTATCCCACCCAAGGAAGTGTGTCCCTTCTCTTCTCAATAATCCCTTGGCTGCCCCACTTCCCTTCTAGGGCTTCAACAATAGGTCGGACACGAAGTCTCAGAGCCCTGTAGCTGTAGTTTAGCACCTTCAAGAAGTCACCTCCCAACAATTCTCTCACCCACAGATAAATTACTCACGGGCCTGACAACCTACCTCTTCAATATCCCACGGGCTTGACAACCCTCCTCTTCAATATCCCACAGACCTGACAACCCACTTCTTCAGTCTATCTCCTCGGCTAACCAGCTACACAAACCTATATGGCCATGGATACAAGCTCCAGTACAGTGACAGGAAGTATGGAGGATAAATGACTGCGTGAGTGAAAATAGTCATGGCACCATGGTTGAATGAATAATAGAAAAGAATGATGGAATAAGTGTCAGAAACGAACTAATTCCCAACAATATGTATGCATGTCCCCAACTTGAAACTTGTCATGTTGGGAGCTACTTTGGTCCACTTGTACCCAACTTTATAACTTAGGATAACATAATTATCCATACTTTATACTTTAAGAAATATTAATATAATATTCATTTTTGGCTTAAGCTCCCTATCTTAGAATTTTTCCTTAAATTTTGGCCCCCACCCTTTCCCCGACTAGTGGAGTTTAGTCCCCCATCTCTTTTATCATGGTCGGTCTACGCACAGTGATGTATTTTATATTAATCATGAGACATATACAAAAATAGGTGCACTGGCCTTTAGCATCTAGGCTCTCTAGCCTTAATTCAAAACATAAACATCCTAGCTTATAATAACTGGCTCACCAGCTTATAAAACACAACATATACATAAAGGCTCCCTGGCCTGATTATCACGCACACTTAAGTTTGTTGCGCGCGGTATCCCGGAATGTGCCCATTTCATCATTTTTACTGCGCAATACCTGCACACACTATGCCATGAAAGGTGCATACAAAATTATATCAAATCAGCTCACCAGCTTAAGAACATTATTATATTTACAATTGGTTCAACCTGGGGATATTACAATCCCCTCCCCTTATTTATGCACTGTCCTCAGCGCATCATGTATACATATACAACAAAATTTTCAAAAATCCTCAGTGCATTATATACCATGTACCATTCAAATTCTTTAAAATATCCAAGATTTAGCTATTGAAAGCTTGTTATCCATATGGTGCTCTACTTTCCAACACCAATTCTGGTACTTAGACTACAACTTGAAGTCAATTGCTCTATTCCATAGAGCTAATTCAGGAGATAATTTAGCTCATTTTTCCTTATTACATGCTTCGATTAAACTTCATTGAAGCAACAAATGGATATAGATCCATGACATTCCACCCAACCTTATATCTCATTGCTGATAAACTCTCAGCAGCATATCATCCCCAAGAATGGGATATGACTCCACTTCGACAACGGCTTCCCAATATAACCATGGACCACAATCCACATCAACATAGTCTCGGCCAAGGTACCAAACCTCAGCAGCACTCCAACCAACGGTCTCTCTTCCCCACATGCATGTACAACCTAAGGGAGTATGGCACATGCACCTTCACTGTCCAACAGTTCATCGACTGCTCAACTTCCCTTCCAAGGCTCTATCACATGCCAGACAGGAAGTCTTGGAGCACTGTGGCTCTAGGAGTTCCCACTTTAATCATTATCATCTCATCTGCATCATACATATGCAATTATCATGAGAGAGCATTATAAAAATTCCATTTTATAAATCAATTAATTTCATAAGGAATTCAACTTTTCCCAAATATGAAATTCCATTTATATTGCATACAACCAACAAATTGTCAGCATTTTCTATATATCCTAATTCAACATGTATAACACCTTATGCCATGATCTTAGAATTGCCTTCACCTAGGAATTCAATCACAATTACCAAACAATTTAACCAAATAGAATGACTCGTCATTCTATGCATATGCATGTTCCTAATTAGCAACAACAAGTTCACTTCTTCAATTTTCTGAACAGAAATTTTCTGTAGTCACTATTCCTGTGACCACCTCACTTGCAAATTTCCTGTTGCAATGTTTATCAGTTCCTGAAATGTTCTCACTTCATGAGTTAGAAACATTTCAACCATTAGTATAATTATTCCATGCAAAAACATATATACATGCACTCACATAATGCATTCAACCAAATGCAGTTAAGTATACAATTCCATCATGTATGAGTGCAAATCTGCCACTTACTAGGCATGAGTGCAACTCTCAATGCCTAATTATTCAATGCACCTTTGCATTGATTTTCAGAATGAGCTTTATCTAAGTCATGCATCTCACCATCCATAAATTGGAAATCTTGCCAATGTCTTGACACATCTCCACACACTTCCCATTGTCTTCACAATTACTTGGATGCCTTCCTTTTCGACCTGAACACTACACCAAGAATACAATTCTATAGTGTTTATTAGTGTTAGAAAAAAGGTTGCAGTCCAAGTTTTATTTAAAGTAGGAATCTCATTGGGTATTTATGTGGCACATAACCTTTCTATAACCATACCTTTCCATATCCAACCATGTCTTGGTCTCATACATGACTAGCTTTATTAGCATCATTCCTATAACAAGTTATTATCTTTTATTTTCTCTGGTTATTGCCTCATAACCAAATTAACATGACATGCTACTATGTCAGTGTGTGCATTCAAAAGCTAAAAGCTTTGATAAAAATATAACAGGCCTCTAGCCTTTACCACAATTAGTGGTAACTTAATCCTTTCAATGCACTTAAACCATACCATACAGCGTAGTTTAAAATTCAATTTGGGGAAATTCTTACCTATATTTCCCTTTGGAAATAATACAACATAATTTCTAAATAGGAATACTTACCTGCATGGCTTCCAATAAACAGTTTTAATGTTACCTGATTAGTTGATGACAATAGAAGCTCTTATGCCTCCTTATTAGTCTTATAATCAACATTCCATCCTTCTTCTGCTTTCTTCCACATGCAACAACATTATCAGCAACACTTGTAAACATGCAAGCATCCTCACTTTATGGTTGTCCCAACAAGCCATAAAATACTTGCTGCTACAGTAATTGCAACAAATTCTTTCTTCCTGTATCATGTTTCCTTGTTTATCCCATAAGTATTCCATTCTCCTAGATTCCTGAACCTTCAAGTTCTCTTCACTGTAATTACTGTGCATGAATATTTCTGATCTAAGCACTTTCTAGCCAAAACACTCTTGGATGCCTTTGTTTTTCCATCCAAATACTAAAATTATATTAACCTTCAAATTTTATTTATTTCCTGGATCCATCTATCCCAACTCATACTTGGATGAATTGTAATTCCAATCTTGTTGTCTTATAGAATTTTGGATCTTCAACATCCATTTATTTTCGAACTGAACTATTCCAGCTCTTCCTTGGCTAAATAATTTAGTATTTGGGTTTTCTTGCATTCTTCTCCACTCTTTTCCAACTAGCCTCAAACTTGGCTTGCATATCCAATTCTCTTAGCATGTTGTAAGGATGGACATATGCCTCCTTCCCTAGCTTCATAGAATTAATTAAAAGCACGTAATACAGATTTTAACTTACCAACATAGTTTCAAGTGGTACCTCCACCCCCTGGGAATGTCACTCATGGCTCCATGCCATTTGAGATGGATTCTTCTCAGGCACCATCTCTTTTGCATTCAAAACCATGCATAGAACCATTTTCTTCTTCATGGTTCTTTACTAACTCTCTACAGAGATTCATTTCACCTTTAAGTCTTTCTTGGCTTTGACATCTTCATGTTAATGTTGAAATATCTTCAATACCCTTGGAATGCATTAATAATATCTACTAGTATTATTCTTTCCCTCTTGGATTGTTTTCATGCATTCCCATTTGCTTGATATCTATCTCATGAATTCATCTTCCATTATCCTAGCATATTTCTGGAGTTGCAACTACACATTATGTTGATATTAATTTTCAGCATCTCACTATTATTCAGATCCCTCTGATCCAACTCTTACATGACCCAATTATATTTCCAATCATGTTTTCTGAGTAACCTTGGATAGTTAAAATAAACTTCCTTCTTGAGGTACTTGATTTATCCCTTCCTTAGATGATCATATCAACACTTGGATTTGCTTGATGGGTATTACTTTCCCTTGTCTTGACCAATCTGATTTCAACCTTCCTTGCACAATCCAATTCTATAATGCCATAAATAATGCCCTTCATACCATGCTTCCACTACGCACTCTGATAACCATAAGGGAAGCATTACTCTCATTTCATAGTTAATCCATGGATATGATGCACTCCTTATCCAATATGCAATAAGCCTCTTTCTTTATCTGATTACTGTCATTCAGGTAGTCAATTCCTTTTATAATAGATTTGACTCCAATGTATTGCTTAATCTGTATATTGGTTTCTTTGAGAGTGAATGCACTTTCACTAATTCATTCACTACATGATCTATTCCTCTGTCTGGATTCCATTGAATACTTTACTAACATGAGAGGACTTCCTGTAGTGGCCTCCCAAGATTTTATGGCTGCACTCAGATTCATACCTTGACATTTTGTGGGCTTGGCTTTTGATCATATTATGAAATATTTTGTCATAGCACTCTTTCCTTCAGTACTTCTGCTTATTTTTAACTAAACTCCAACCTTCTCACCTATTAATAACTCAAAGTTTTTAACTGAAACCACTTTCGCCAAAGTCCCGATGTCACGTGCCTCAATATGTCAAAACCACCACTCGTGGAACAAGCGATGGTTAGTCAGATCACCCTGTTTCACTCGTTCGGTACTTCACAACCGTATTATGTCAGGTGAACGCCTCCATGTAACAAACTCAAAAGATAATCATTTGAAATGGATTAGTCGAGCATGGAAAACCAACGTACTTGTACATAAGTCCGTCTGTGATTCATGCTTGGGACTCTATAACTACCAATTCTCAAGTATGGGGGCATCATATTATCCATAAATGGAGTAATATCCAAATTCGCTCGACTTTCTGATCTCTGTAAAAGCATTTCAGTGTCCACAAAATTTAGGTACATGGACAAAGCTATATCCAGTGAGACTGGTTATTCAGGAAACATGGTGGATTTTCCTATGAGTAAGGAGGAAGGGTTAATTGTGCATATATTAGAGACTAAGTTCGACACAAAACCTGCTACAGACTCGAAATTGGAAGTCAGGCTAAATCCCATTATGAGGGATCTAGTCATCAACAAGGGAGTTGCTAAGAAGAAACGGAGCAAGCAACAAAAGAAAGAAACCACAGCTGAAATGGTTGAAAGTGTCAGAGAGGATCAACTGGTCTGGTTAGATACTCTAAAGGAGGAGCTCGCTAAGATGAAATGAGTTCTCAAATAGAATTAAGTACATTTAAGAAAATTTTGGATAGTTGGTAGTAGAGGAAAGGGGCTCCAGAGATGATAAACCTGTTCTTAAACGGTCCCTTCAAAATAGGGTAACTTTTATTTTAAATCATTCCCTTTTTGTAACTTATCTCTGTTTTTGGAAATATGCGGAAGTCCGAGCATTTCGAATTCTACAATAATTCCTCTCTCTCTATATATATATTATCTCAAGGAAGAAAGAGGGGAAAAGGAACCTTCCCTCTGTGCAGGAAGACTTTTTGTAATTTTGGGATTAAAATGAATATATAAATGCAGAAGCGGATTTTGGACTGTTTGTGAAAAGATTCTGACTGGTGATGATATGAGTCTTGTTTTCTTTCATGGTATGTGTTTCTTGTAAGCTTGTATTTCACTTTCATCTGTCTGAATCAGAGGAATATCAAACCCATAATTCATCTCTGAGATGCTCTCAGCATAGAAATTTAGACTATATTTATTTCTTCTCAAACCAACTCTGAATTCATTTTAAATAATGCTCCGATACGGTTGTGTGTTTCTTTTTCCTCTAATACCATGAAATTTTTCTATTAAACTCAGACTCATCGCCTTAATTAGCCTTCTCCTCTTGATAGTTCAATGTTCCGACAATGCACTGTTCATTCCAAACTCCATAGCCCAAATGTAATCTCTGTTCCTCCAGTCATTCAACAACAAACCCCAAAACAAACCAAAACTAGCCAATGTTTTCTATAGATATACCCAGTGACACGAGAGAGCCCTAAAAAATGTGCTGCAAAAAAATGACGTTCAAACAGTATAAAATGTCACAGAAATCCACTGCTTTATGTTGTTGTTCTCCTTCCAATCGACTTCGCGTGTACAAATTTCAATCTATGAACTCATATTTATCATGCACAGTAGAACCACAAGGTAAATTGTGCTTTTGCGCACCTATAACCACTATGAATTTCTTCTCCATCGCGCCAATAACTTGCACGCACTACTTTTACGTTGCGCCAATATCCATTGCGTGCAGTTTTTGTATCATGCACTGATATTCCACATGCATTTCTCTCTATGCATTACACCATGCCAAAGTTCAATATGCCCCACCGCGCACAATAATCTGCATGCACCATTGATTACACTGTCGTGAGACAACTTATACTCCTACTGTGCGAAACCAACCAAACTCCTATGTGCTTTGCAATACTGCGCACACCATGTGCACCATTACTATGTGTGTGCACACCGCGCAATGCTAAAATTTAGTGTGTGCATCCGCACACAATCATTTTTCTGCGCTGCACTAAAATTTAGCGCGCACAACGGCATGCCAATATCTTGTCGTGCAATGCCGAATTTTACCTATCACAAGCTTTTCACTGTGCATCATGAATTTTTGGTGTGCCCAACTGCACACATTCACCTTTATGCGCATCACATCCTCGTGAATTCCGCTGCAAAAATTGGGGCTTTTCCCAATTCACCATAGACATTCAGCAACTATGAAATTCGTTCAATTTCTCCCCGATAACACCAACTCAACCTCTGTAACAACAAATCGTTGTGGGTTGACATTTCTGGAATGATTTTTTCCCAAACTCAATTCATGAATTGGGAATTTTAATTATAAAACTCGCTCCAACTGTCATGAATTCACTGTAACTTCAAATTCGACCAATTCTAGGTCCGAATTTGCCAGAACAGATATTAAATCAGTAATATCCCATCACTTGGCTGAATTTCTCCATTTTCTCATGAATTCAACCATAGAAATTGGGGCTTTTCCCCATTTTTGCCTAGTTGTTGTTACGTTTTACCATGGTTGTTCTACAAACTAAAATTTGGCCACTTCAAAATAAATCCTGTGTGACATTCTGCTTCAACTCAACCTTTTCGGCCCATCCAGACTCAGTGTTGAAAACTGAAGCTCTGATACCAATTTGTAACATCCTCAGCCACCCAGAGGCCAGGAAATACCACTCCAGAACATTCTTTCATGATCTGATACCAATTTGTAACATCTCCAACCACCCACATGCCAGGAAATGCCACTACTCAGACGCTTTACTTAGATCTGAAACCATTTTGTAACGTCCCCGACCATCCATGTCGGGTCACGCTGTGCCAGAGAACACAACCATTCTCTGTGCGGAACATATTGTAACATACTCAGCATCCAAACTGAGCTATGCCACATACAATTTTTTCTAACTGCATGCAATTAAAAATATATACATGCAGAACTCTTGCGGAAGCTTTATATATAAAACATAAACATACAAATACATATTTAAATGCACGAATTCATACTGAAATAACAGTAACCACATACATGCAAAATATACATGAAATACCCATAAAATATAAACACAGTTATAAATCATACACAGGATAAATCCATAAAACTAAGCACGGAAATAATAATGCAACATGTAAATTTATCACATAGTTGACACTTATCTTGGTAAGAGTATGACCAACTACGTGCAGACCTTCCATGAACCTTCCAGCCTTAGACCACACTGTTCATCACTCTCAATAGTGAGTCGCCCCTGAGCTGGGACTAAACTCCACCCGGGTAAAGGGTTCCTAACCAGGCTAATGGCTCATGGAAAATAGGAAAAACTCCATCACAGGTGCCTACTCAAACTAACAGCCTACAATCTCTCATTCCCCACGTGCCTATCCTACCCAAGGAAGTGTGCCTCTTCTCTACACAAAAGTCCCTCGGCTGCCCCACTTCCCTTCTAGGGCTTCAACAACAGGCTGGACAGGAAGTCTCAGAGCCCTGTAGTTGTAGTTTAGCACCTTTAGGAAGTCACCTCCCAGCAATTCTCTCGCCCAAAGAGAAATTACTCACAGGCCTGACAACCTACATCTTCAGTCCAGATCCTTGACTAACCAACTACACAAAGCTATATGGCCATGGATACAATCTCTAGTACAGTGACATGAAGTATGGAGGATAAATGACTGCGTGAGTGAAAAATAGTCATGGCACCATGGTTGAATGAATAATAGAAAAGAATGATGCAATAAGTGTCAGAAATGAACTAAGTCCCCACAATATGTATGCATGTCCCCAACTTGACACTTGTCATGTTGGGAGCTACTTTGGTCCACTTGTCCCCAACTTTATAACTTAGGATAACATAATTATCCATACTTTATACTTTAAGAAATATTAATATAATATTCCCTTTTTTCTTAAGCTCCCTAGCTTAGACTTTTTCCTTAACTTTTGCCCCCCACCCTTTCCCCGACTAGTGGAGTTTAGTCCCCCATCTCTTTTATCATGGTCACTTTGCACACAGTGTTGTATTTTATATTAATCATGAGACATATACAAAAATAAGTTCATTGGACTTTAGCATCTAGGCTCTCTGGCCTTAATTCAAAACATAAGCATCCTAGCTTATAATAACTGGCTCACCAACCTATAAAACACAACATATACATAAAGGCTCCCTAGCCTCATTATCACGCGCACTTAAGTTTGTTGTGCGCGGTATCCTAGAATGTGCCCATTTCATCATTTTTACTGCGCAGTACCTGCGCGGACTATGCCATGAAAGGTGCATACAAAATTATATCAAAACAACTCACCAGCTTAAGAACATTATTATATTTACAATTGGTTCAACCTGGGGATATTACAACACTCATAAAGTGGATTCATTGACACCATAAACCATGAAGTAATCCCAAGACATACTCATGGTATTTATACATGGTATTATGCTAGCCCATGATTTAGGAGGGAACCTCACCTATTTAAGAAAAACATTGCTCTCATTTGTAACTAGAGTTTAGAAAATAAGAGATAATATTTGACTCAATTCTATCTGTATTATTGGTTTAAACTTAGTATTTCTTGGGTAAATTTTTTTGAGGAATCTAGCAAGAGGGTTTTATTTATAAAAGATGAAGGTATATTAAGAAATCTAGCAAGGAGACACAAGAGAAGAAAAGTTCTACAATGGAGGAGCTTCTTAAGGTAAATATTTTCCTTAAAGTCTTTAGTTTTCTATATATAGACTAGAGTATTGTGTTTGACAAAGCTTCATTTTCTTTCCAAGTCCTACCTTAGGATAGTGTAGAGGATACTTAAGGAGCTAGTAACACACTCTTCTCACCATCTAGATATTGGAACACCAAGACGATCTTGGGGGAATTTTCTAGGTACACCCGAGGGTTTCCTAGAATCCCAAGAGTTTTTGGGAAAAAAAATCCTCAAGGAGTGTTGGTTGACTCCTTAGCCCAATAGAATATAAGTAAAATGTCTCATGGTCCATAATGAAGACATCAATCCCATTGATGGTGATGTTCGGAATGTCCACCCATGAAAGCTCAACATCCCACCTTAGTTTTCCATCTTCTACTATGGATCAACCAAGCTCATCACATCCAATCCACTCAATATATGGGAGATGGTAAGCTAGTGTCGCCATGAGGTATGTTAGTCCTTTTATATGAAGTGTTGAGCCTATCACAATGTACTAAACTTCGATAATGGGTCATGGTTCATTCTCTTATGAGAAGAGGGGCTAAAGGCCCAGAGGTTGATTGCATCTATTGAAGTTTGTAGCATCAAATATGTACTTCCACATCGGTTTTATGTCTACAATGTGGAAGTCGTCCTTATTATCTCTCTGGATTGAGGAGATTAACTTTAACAAAGTTATAATTAAAGTGAATGTACTTTTTTAATTAATGGAGCTTAATTTAATTCAATGCCTAAGTATTTGGCGTTAGTGAGTTAAATTAAATACTATCCATTAGATCTAAAGTGATCGAGAGATCTAATTTCAACCATTGATCACTTTGGATATCTAGTGTTTTGGATTTAGGGTAAACTCAAAATTATAAAAGGATGGCTATGTGAGAGGAGGAGACACACAAAGTGAGATAGGATATCTCATTAATTGGGTGGATAAGGAGGTAGCAGCCAAGTGTGATAGGCTAGGCTATTTTTCTCATTTGTATTTTCCTCAAGTGGGCCATTATCCAAAGAAGGGATCCCATGCTTTTATCTTAATAAAATCAACATAGGTACTATTTTTCCCTTAGTGGTTTGTCCAAGGGTATTTTACCGATAAATTATGTGTGCACATTGTGTTTGGTTTCTTATTTATGGTTCTGTTGTAATATTTCGTTAAAAACTCAGTTGAGCTTCTATTTAATAAGTAATTTATTTGTAATTAACTATTGGGAGTTGGGTTAAGAGAAATTAAAATGGTATCAAAGCATGATATCTAAATAAGGAACCAGGTACACAGAAACCGTGATTTGCAGTGTAAGATTTTTTTTTTTTTAGGTTTGTGAGTAAAACTTAAACTTAGAATTAATAAATTAAAAAAAGGAAAATCATACTACAATTGGACTGTTGGATCAACACAAGCAAGCTAGAGGTTGGGTGTGGAGCTTGGCCACTGGGTAAAAACCGTGGAGTATCCGTTACATTAGAGTGTCAACCGATGAGAGGACATGGAACTGGGAGGAAGTTGCAGAGTTGAGAATCAAGCCTTCAGGACAACCACATGGAGCAAGGTGATGGGTGCAGAGGAGAGGCGACAAAGCATGATATGATGGGCTAAGGAGTGACATAAGACAACATGCAAAGGAGAGGTTTCAAAGGGTAGAAGCCGCCACTGGTAGCCACCAACAAAGACAACAAGCTGCCAGCAGAAAACCAATTGATTTCCATAGCGAACTAGGAAACAAAAACAATCAATAGAGCGATCAGTTATTGACAAGGACAAAAGGGTCATCGACCAGCCAAGGACCCAGAAGACTCAGACCACAGGAAACCCTGCGTAGGAGCATAAGGTCATGGGAAAATTTAGGCAATGGGCAGCGGGTCTCGGGTAGAGATCCAAGAAACCATAGATCAATTTTGTGCTTGAGGTATTGAGCACAAAAAAAATATTTAGTTTTCGTGCCTGAAGGACTAGGAAATATTTTCAGCAAAGTTGTGTTCTCAATAAATTTCTGATTTGGAAATGGTCGCAATAGGTTTGAGGACATGCTAGACGGTGCATCAAACTTTGTGCCTTGGAAGGTGAGGGTCACATTGGTTCTCATAGAGAACAAATAATTGGATTTTTCTAACACAAATTTGACCCCACCAACAAATCCAAAGGATTAGACCGCCCATGAGTTGAAGGATGTGAAATCCATGAGGATCTTATTAGATGTGGTGAAGGATCATTTGATCCCTCACATATCTAAGAAGAATTTAGCCAAGGAGATGTTTGTATCTTCGACAAACCTTTTTCAGAGAAACAATACAAACATGAAGATGGTGTTGAGGGAGAAGCTCAAAGACACCAATATGACCAAATTGGATACGATGACCAGTTATCTCACCAAGATCACTCAGGTACATGATCATTTGGTAGTTTTTGGGGAAGTCATGTTATATGAGGAGTTGGTGAGGATGGCCTTCAATGGTTTTTCTAATGCATGGCCCCAATTCAGCAAGGGAATTGTTTCATGGGAGAAACTTCCATATTATGACAGGATATGGGATGATATCATCCAGGAGGATATTCAAAAGGAATTTCAAGCATGCCAGGTTGATGATGATTTGAATCTAGCCCTTTCCAGTCAGGAAAGGAGGCACATGGGGAATATAGGTGGAGATTCAACTTCATAGGTTGGGAAGAAGAATGATCTTTCTTTTCTTTCTTTGCGTTCCACAATAGTGGCCATTTTGCTTCACAGTGTCTGAACAAGAAGAAATATAAGAGTAAGTCTCAGTAGGTAGCAACATCTACAAAATCTCAAGTCAAGGGTTTTGCTGAGAAGTTTGGGAAGGAGTGTTGGATGTATGGTATAACCCCAAATATACCATATTTCTCCAACAAAACCCTAGAAACCATCATCCCTTCTGGAGACCATAATAAAACACTGCACACAAAGTGCACATTGTAGTCTCACTCGAGATGGCTTATTGGTGACTGCAAGAACCAAATTTCTGTAGTAATGGAATGGATGTTTCTCATGGGCATGTTAGGAATAATACTACTCTTCTAATTCAACATTCATTATACCATATCATCATTCAGATCTACCATTCATTTAACCTTTAAAATTAATTCTTTAGAAAATAACATGTCTAATCTAGTGCACACTGTAAATTAACCTTAACAGATTCATTCATTTATCCATTCATTCATCATAAAACATAGTAACACATAAATAACACATTCCATATATTAACACAAGTTTTTTCATGGTTCACCCCCTGGGCTATGTCCACAAATATATTCTACTTCTTATTATTATTCATCAAAGTTATGCGCTACACACATTACATCAATAGTGCATCTAGAATGCACATATGTGAGGTTGACCAGTGTCGCACCAAGCTCCACAAATTGCACCCTGACCCTCAATTACAACTCAAAACCATACTCATCTTAAAAATTGACTCAATACTTAGCTCCAAAACTCTCTATCCAAAAACTGGCTACCAAAAGATTCTAATGATGATCTCCTCAGATCTTACAATGCCTATTTATACTACCAAAAGTGGGTAAAAATACATTACAATTATTACCAAAACCCTAACCCTAGTGGATTTGGTTTGTCCATGTATAAATCTCTCGTGTGCGGTTGGTCTTCGATCCAACAATTTATTTCTTTGACTCTGCATTGCTTTTACTTGATTCTTGGTGCATGTTTCTTATTTGGTCCATTCCTTAGCTACCTTCCTCATTTGTTGTGCTTATTCCTCGAACTTTTCTCCCAAAATAGCTTGCTCCAACAAGCCCCAAACACTTACATGTGGGTCTTCCTAAGCCACTCCGTAACACACCCAGGATTAGACCTACTGGGCTATGCCACACTCAAACACTTCTTGTGGAACTTAATACATTGTAACATACCCAGTGTTCCAGGCCGACCATGCCAACTGTATAAAAAAAACAATACCATATATATATATATATATAACTTTAAATAGACAAATGCATTCTTCCAATATACAGATTCATGCAGAAATAACAGTAAACATATGCATGCAACATACACCGACAATACCCATAAATATAACACATGTATAAATACACATGTAAATTAACAAAAAAATGATACTTATATTTTATAGAAGACCACCAATTGTGTGCAGACCTTCTACAATCCTCCCAGCCTTAGACCACACTGCTCATCACTCTCAGTAGTGAGTCATCCCCGAGTTGGGACTAAACTCCACTTGAGTAAAGGGATTCCTAGGCTAGGCTGAGACAACACAGACAACATGAAGGATATCGTTCTAGGAGCCAACTCAAACTAACATCCTACAACCTCTCATTCCCCACATGAATGTCACACCCCAAGAAGTGTTCCCCTTCTCTTCTCAATAGTATTTCGGCTGCCCCACTTCCCTTCCAGGGCTTTAGCAACAAACTAGATAGGAATTCTCAGAGCACTATAGCTACAGTTGGTCTCCCTTAGGAAATCACTTTCCAAACAATTCTCTCACCTGTAGAGAGTTTCTCATGATCCTAAAAACCCCCCTCTTCAATCCACAGTCCTGACAACTCGTTTCATTAGTTCATAGCTTAAGTCAATCAGTTACAGGCTTAGGTGAAGGTAGAAACAATGTTCAGTTAATGCACAGTTGATGGAAGAAACAACAACCTTCGGGTTTATTATAGGCGTTGTTCATAAAAGACAATTACAACATAGGCTCAGGTAGGTACATGTGTGTTGTTCCTCCTAGGAGGAATATGGTTTTCTGTTGATAATAGGAAATGTATGAGGTAGCTCAAGAGTGTGTATGGGATCCAGGGGTGTGTGAATGATGCAAAGGTTGACTGATGGAGATAATGGATGAGTGTGTGAATGGATACCTAAGTGTATGGCTCCATGAGTGGGAAAAAAATCAATTTCCCTCACACTTATTTTCATGCGCCCTTGATTACACATGGCTCTCAAGGAGCTCGTTTCTCTCCACTTGGGATTCATTCTCTTTCCCATAAGAAATTAGGATAAATAATTATCCCCACCATAGTATTTAGTAATAATAATATTTCCTTGGAGATAAGCCCTCTAGCTTAGCCCCCTTTCCTAGGCTCTTAGCCCCTCCCTTTCCCTTCCCAGTGGATTTCAGTCCCCCATACTCTTTTTTTCATGGTTGGTCTACACACATCAATGTATTATATTAATTATATGAGTGTTTACATATACAAAAATAGGCTCACTGGCCTTTATCATCTAGGCTCTCCAACCTAATCATCACATAAGCCTTTTGGCTTATAATCACCCAAATCACCAACCTATAAAAAATATTTAAAATTTCAACTGGGGATCGGTCTTGGGGTATTACACACTCAGGAAATTTTTTCCTCCTGCACTGACTTCTTCAACACCTCAAATATTCCTGTCAGCTCTTGTACTTGTTCTTTCGCCTGTGTGCTCCTTTCTGCAATGTTTTCCACCAACTGCGTTGTAATGCACTACCTCATCACTTCTAAACTCTCAAGTGTAGTTGATTTATCCTACCCTTTGTTCATTCCATCTTTGTAATCATTGTATTGGCCCCTTCCTACAATGGCTCCAATTGAGCCTGCCTTAAATGCTTCTCCATATGAATTGCCTTTAGCTCTGCCGGTAGGTTCTTCGTCTCTTGCACTATCTTCATCCTATATAAGATATCCATATTCTTTTGTCTGTGCTTCAGGTCCTGGAATGCATTGTTTATTTTTCCCTCCTTATGGTCTAGTTCTTTAATCTTCAGATCTTCTTGCAGTTCATTCCACATCTGCATTGTATTGTTATAGAATTAGGTCATTCTTTTAATCTCCCATTCAATATTCTCTATGTATTCTACATCATGTTGTTCCCTTTGTTCTTTGATCTCTAGTGGAGTCCTAGGGATCACTGTTACACATTATTTTCATCACCCCTATGACCGTTAATGATGTACACCTATCCTTTGTCTTTAGAAGGATCAATTTCCTTAATCTTGGAAGAAGAATGAAGATGAACTTTCCCAAATAGATGAAACTATCTTTTCCTTTGTAAAAAATTTGTAAAGAAGTATTGTCGCAACTTGCTCATTGTTAAGGGTGCATTGATCTAGGATCGATGCAGGTTGCACCACAGTGGCCTATGACATTGTCTCATTTTTCTCAATGTTAAGGGTGCGAGAATCACCCGTATGAATAAAAAGAGAAGCTTTGAGGGCGAGGTGGCCTCTGATTAGTTTGGATCCGAGTCACATACCTCTTCTAGTGGAATCATCCTAACCTCCTCACCCTATGATTTTCATCTTATAAAAGGAGGGGAATTCTCATGGGGAAAGTTAGATTTGGAATGGTTAGAGAATTTTTGGAACTTCAACTTAGTTACAGAGATTCAACTAATGAGATATTAGTCTAGCCAAGAGTTTGTATTAGATTCAGCTATAGCTAATTCATATGGAGTGTTTTGGACTATGGTGGCTTTGAGTTTCACTTTGTCAATATGAGATCATAAGTAGTTTTCAGGTCTACAATCTTAGAATTTGTGGAGCAAAAGTGTGTGGGAAGCAAGGAACTATTGGAAGGAACCTAACAACATCAAGGCATCTGGTTGTATATTTCTTCCACATTCTTTAATACATATATACTTTTTCTTTCCTATATGAATGTTATTTTTCCATATTGTATGATTCCTTGATCATATAAATAGTGTTAAGGTTTAAGCTATTATTAGGTTTCTTTTAAATTCACTAGATAGCCATAGCATAGATAGGATCACTGAGAAATACACAATCAAAAGAGATGCATCATTTATCTTGGGAAACCCTCATGGGGGAGAAAACCCAACAAAAAATTCCTTAATATAGATAGGCAATACAATGCCAAGAGAATAAACCAAACACTACATAAAGTCCTCTCCAAGTAATGAGCCTCTCTCTCTCTCTTCCTTCTTCTCCAACTTCAGCTCCAAAATTGTGCTCTGATGAACAAGTGAGTGAGTGAAAAAATGAGGCATTGGCCTCTCTTATTTATACAATCTAGCAGGTGTTGAACTGAGGTGTCTTTTCACTGGTAGGGCCGACTTCTCATTCTGGGTGGTTATAACCACTTTAATATATTCTGGGGGACAAATTCTCATTTATCATATTACAATTAGGGTTTGATCAATCTGCAAAAGGGGATCTGGTTATTTACAATGCCCGACATGATCAATCCACAAAAAGGGGATTGATCTAATGAATAATAAATCAATAATAAATAGAATACTCTTTGCAGTTACAATATTTCAACACTCCCCCTTAACGAGAAGGGTATTCTACAACAACATCAGGTGAGAGAGAGGACATCATCATCAACAATATCTTGGAACATTGACTGGCATATCTATAAATCATCGAAATTTTTTCTGATCATCATCGTTCACAACATGGAGCTAGAGTAACATCATCATCCTCATCAACATGAGGCTAAAGTAACATCATCATCTTCAACATGAAATATAAAATAACATCATCATCATCATCATCTTCAAAAAGAGGCTGAAGTGGCATCATCATCATCATCTTCAACAAGAAGTTGAAGTGGCATCATCATCATCATCTTCATCAAGAAGCTAAAGTGACATCATCATCATCATCTTCAGCAAGAAGCTGAAGTGGCATTATCATCATCATCTACATCAACATGGATTAGTATAACACCAATACATCATCATCATCAATAACAACACAAGGCTGATACAACATCAACAACAACAATATCATAGCACAAAGGCTGGAGCATCATTGACAACAACAACATCACAACATGAAGGCCGGAGCATCATCAACATCAGCACTAGGAAGAGAGTCTTCAACATGAGGTTGACATCATAGCACGAAGATGGATACACAATATCATCAACACAAAGTTGGAATCACAACACGAAGTTGGCAACACAACATCATCAGCATGAATCTGACATCCCAGCATGAGGATGGAAACACATCATCAGTATGAAGTTGGCATCACAGCGTGAGGTTGGCAACACATAGTCATAGCATGAATATGGCATCATAGTACAAGACTGGAAAAATCATCATAGCACGAGGACAACACATCATCACAACATGTGGTTGGCACATCATCACAACACGAGGTTGGCACATCATCACAACATGAGGCTAGAACATCATCATAGCACGAGGTTGGCACATCATCAACACAAGGCTGGCATCACAACACTAGGCTGACACATCATCAGCACAAACCTAACATCACGACACTAGGTTGGCACATCATCAACACAAGGTTGGCATCACATCAATAGGCTAGCACATCATCATCATGGGGTTGGCATCACAACACTACTCCCCCTTTCAATGGAGGTCCTTATGGACTACACCAAGCTTATCTTGAAAGTGCTCAAACTTTACACAAGATAGAGGCTTGGTCAACACATCATCAACCTGTTCATCCATGATAACATATTGGAGCTTTATGGCTCCTCTTTGCATCGTGTCATGGATGTAATGATATCGAATCTCTATGTGTTTTGACTTGTCATGGAACACGGGGTTCTCGGTCATATTTATACAGTTCTGGTTATCACATAGGATTAAGGTTGCTTCCATCTCTAGGTCAAATAGACCAGTCAAAAACTTTTGAATCCATATGGCTTCACAATTGGCAGAACAAGCAACAATGTATTATGCTTCTATCGTGCTGAGAAAAATGCTTGATTGCTTCCTACTCTGCCATGAGATCATGGTGTTAGGACCCAGAAATGTCCCTTTTTCACTATATCTTTTGCTCATTCAACCTTATCATTTCTACGCTAAATGCCTACTTAATGTTTGCTAAGACCCCTTTTCCAAAGGTATGAATCATTGATCTTGATTTTATATTCTTATTTACTTAACATGTTTGATTGGTAGCGTTTCTCATATTTTACCCATGAATGTTCAACTAATGATCAAAATGTGTAGAACAACCAAGTCTTGAAGAAAGATCGTTGTTTGTGTAGAACAACCGAGTCTTGAAGAAAGATCGTTGTTGTTACACGACTACAACAACTATGCACCTTTCCTGGAAGTTGTTACACTCGATGCAACAGATGCCCACTGATCCTAGAAGTCATATTCTTGGTTTAAACAAATGCCCACCCCATCCCTGAAGTCGATCCTGGAAGCTGGTATATCATTCAAATCCAAATCCTGAAGATTGATCCTCAAGGTTGTTACGCGTTTTGGCTCATGCTGGTGATCAAGATTCTTTTTCCAGATTTTGTGAAGATGGCAGATCTTCTGTATCATATGAACAACTTGATAATCTCATATTCTCAAGGTTGTTCTGAGTCCGTTTTAACTGAATGACTATGTATTTAAATAGAAGAACTTTTGTAATCATTGGTATCGAAGATTATCTATGAACAAAGATTGAAGTGAAGCATATTGTATCTGAACATTTTTGCAAGTTAATAAAGAAGTTAATTGAGTTTCTTTAACCTACTGTAATCTTTTCGAGTGGATTCAGTGAGAAGGAAAGGGCCCACCTTCCTCACAGACTCCCCTCTGTTTTGAGTTTTAGATTCACTGCTTTGATTTGAGTGATTTATCTATTTAGCATTTCTAGAATACATTTGTTGTTACAGTTCAGTCCTTTCTGTCAAATGCGCATCAGTGTGTCTCATGAGAGTTAGAATCAATTGTTGAATACTGCTAGAGAATTGCATTGAGAGTTAATTCCTTTTCTGCACTATATTAAAACTGTCTTTTCAAGCAAAAGTAAATAGAAGTGTGAATTTCCCTTTCTTCAATTAATTAGACTTCCTTTCGGCAATTAGCACAGAGTTTCCTTCTGCAAGAGTAAAATAGAAAATTAGAATAGATTAGATAATCCAGGATTCTTATACACTCATCAAATTAGATTTCAATTATGCAAGTGTGATTTCAATTCTGAAACAGTAGATTAGAACTCCAGTTGTGTCAACAACTTGTGTTAGTGCTTAGCTTTTCGATTTTGTTTCTTTTAGTTTACCTTACTGCAATTTGATTAGTTTTGCTTTCATAATCTAGCATAGACTATGCACAATTATCTTACAATAACAAAACTTCCCTAGGTTTGAAAATTTATATTGAACACCTTAATTATCTATTTATTTAGACAATTAAAGTGCCCAACATTTTGGCGTCGTTGTCGGGGAAGATAATTACAAATTATTGTAAGCACATTAGTTTTATTTTTATTAGGAATGAATAGTCTGCATGAATCGAGGAACAAGAGGATGTATCCCCAAAAATACTAACCCTATAGGTGCCAAAGGACGTGGTGGAAGGAATGCTTCATTGGGAAGGAAAACCTTTGTTGATAAGATTATAGCCAGAGAAGATTGTTCTTTAGGATCTATCTTTCGCCCTTAAAATCCTCCAAGAAGACATATCCCTCAGTCATCAGAACTACCCCATTTTGAAACATCGTTTTCATCAGGGGTTGAAGCTGAAGATTTGTCACCAACAAGTCAGCACGCAACACTGGAGAATATTCAAGATAAAGGAAGTGTAGTTCGGAATAGGGAAAATCCAAAAGAAGTTGTTTATCATATCAACATACAGATAGTCACTAAAGAGGAGTGGGATGCTTTTCGTATTGAGTGGAGAGAAAAAGAACATAAGGAAAATCAAGGGGATAATGAAGAAGATTTTGACCGTGAGAATCCACCGAACAATGAAGATCAGGAAAATGGTGAAAATACTATCTCTACCCTAGTCTTTCCTATTACTAATGTTCCCACACAGGGGATAGCTCCTATGAATAATATACCTCTCTCAGCCTTGCCAAATTTCCATGGATTATCTACTGAAGATCCAAATGATTTTCTTTTTTAATTTGATATTCTGTGTAGAATATATGACTACACTACCACTGCGTAGAAGCTTAAATTGTTTCCAGCTACATTGAAGGGTAACGTGTTAAGATGGTTCATGATCCTTGGAGGAGAGAATATTTCAACATGGGGACAAATGAGGCAGCTTTTCCTGAACAAATACCAAGACTATTGTCGAATGAGGGAACGAAGAGAGGAACTATTTAAGATGTCTCAGAAGGAGGACGAGACCCTTGAAGATTTTGTGGAGCGACTCCAGTATAATCTACAAAGGTCTGGACATCCATATGTAAGTAATGACATTCTCAAAACTATTTTTCTAAAAGGAGTTAGAGATGATTGTTTAGATATGCTGAATATGCTTGGCAAGGGAGATATATCTAAGGAATCCTATGAAGAGATTGTAAATTTTTGTAAGAGATGCTCTCGAGGATATACAAGGAATAATCCATCTACCAGGGATACCACTTTTTCAAGGGTGCAAAAATCAGCTAATGGAGGGGCAACAAGAGCAGAAATAGGAAATATGTTAGAAGGTTTCAAAACAGAAATGATTAACTCTTTTTCTTCACAAATTGATACTCTGCAGATCAAAAAGAGACAAGCAGAATCAGATCGGGCATTGTCCATTTTCTATCCAAAATGTAGAGAAAAACATCCACCAATGGAGTTCCCACTGAACAATGTCCAGGTATGTCTTATTTGTGAATTAGATCATGCCATTGACAAATGTCCCTCCTTACCAGGTGTAAAAGCATCAATGAAGGAAACTAATGAGGAAGCAGAGGTTGTCTATCTAATAACACAGAGAAGACAATGGAAGCCAAGAGGTCAAGGTACAAACCCTCAATTCTCTCCTACATCACTTAATTATTGTAATAATGTGAACAATCAGCTTCAATATGGTCATATGAATGCCCCCCCTCCAAATCAGATGCCACCTCCTTATCAAGATTCCAATGCATGGGTACCTATGCCCCAACAACAGAATAATCCTGGGAAATGGAACCCATATTAGAGAGGCCCTCAACAATAACCTACTTATCAAAACCCTCACCAACAGAACCCATATCAACAACATTTCCAACCCCAATACTAGCAGCAACATCTACAGTTACCTCCCAATGCCCCACAGAACAATCCTCCATTACAGCCTAACATGCCTGTGAAACCTAACCCAAATACCAATAATAAGGCCATTCAGAACATTGATATACACAATGTTCCAGCCCTGTCTATTACCCGTATGCCTTGTGATGAGATAAAATTACGATCAAGGAGAATAGTCGAGCCAATAATTGAAGATGCTCCATCTTCAGAGTCAGACAAGGAATTGGGGGAAAAACCATCTGTTGATGCAGAAGAAATTGATGAACCTATCATAGAATTAGCAGAACCCCCATTCCCTGAAAGATTAGAAATTACCAAAACTATGGAATTACCATTCTTCAATCTCTTAGGAGAATTGCAAAATCTACATGTTAACATTCCACTATTGCAAGCAATTAGGGATGTCCCTATTTATGCGAAGACTGTGAGAGACCTCTGTATCAAAAATCCTGGAAGGAAACCTAGGGACACCCTCACAATACACGTAGTGGGAGAATTGTCTGAAATAATGTTAGGCAAAACCCCACCTATTAAATATGGTGACCCAGGAAACCCTACAGTCACTGTCAAAATTGGACAGACATTTATTCCCGATGTGTTAGTTGATTTAGGGGCAGCAATCAACATTATGCCAATCGAGAAAACACAATTGTTGCAACTCAAAACGCAAGTCTAACCTACTCCTATTGTTTTAGAATTAGTTGATCGTTCTACTATCAAACCAGAAGGAGTAATCGATGATTTAGCTATTTCAGTTGATTCATGGGAGTATCATGTTGATTTTGTCGTATTTCAACCTACAACACGTTTGGGGGGGCACCCTCTAATTCTAGGAAGACCATGGTTAGCTACAACTGATGCCTTCATTGGTTGTATATCTGGTTTAATGACCATCTCTAATGGTTATGATACCAAGAAACTTACCCTTTATCCTCATGCTACACCTAGTGTGGAACTCGAAAATTCTTTATGGATGGACATTGAGGATGAAAGCGCTCTTCCTGTGCTAACCATAGGAAAATCCTTGAGTTTAAAAGACGATATAGAGGATGAGCTAATCAATATCTTTATCAATGACCCCTCTACTATTACACTAAACATGTACCACCAATTGAGTCGAATATTCGACCCTACTGCCCAGGAAGGAGTAAGCCCAGAGATGTTCTCTGGAACTGTTGTAAATCAAGTTAATTCAGCTATAACAACAGATGCTGAAACAACTTAATTATTTCCTAAAGTCAGTTCTAAGAGCATCGCTGTAGAAATCAAACCTGGAAAAAACCTGAACATCAATCTTGATTGATCTTCTGTTGAAACTCATCATTTGATGAAGTTATTGATTGAACATAAAGAAGCATTTTCCTGGGATTACATGGATATGAAAGGAATTTCCTCTGAACTATGCACCCACCATATATACATTAAAGAAGACTTTCGACCCATTTGCCAACCCCAAAGGAGAATTAACCCTAATCTTAAATAGATTGTTAAGGAAGAACTCCATAAACTTCTAAATGTCGGATTCATCTACCCTATATAAGACATCAAGTGGGTTTCATCGTTGGTTGTTGTGCCTAAAAAGAATGGTAAATGGAGAGTATGTGTGGACTATAGAGCCCTGAATAAGGCCACGTAGAAGGATCATTTCCCTCTGCCATTCATTGATCAGGTTCTAGACAACCTATCTGGGAAAACGTTTTTCTCTTTCCTAGATGGATTTAGTGGCTATAACCAGATAACCATTGCTCCAAAAGACCAAGATAAGACCACCTTTACCAGCCCTTAGGGTACATTTTCCTACAAGGTTCTCCCATTTGGCTTGTGTGTAATGCACTAGCCACTTTCCAAAGAGCTATAATTGGTATTTTCTCTGATATGGTGAATGACTGTATGGAAATATTCATGGATGACTTTACACCTTATGGTACTGATTTTGATGAAGCTTTAGCTAATCTAGAAAAAGTAATCAAAAGATGTATTCAGTCTCATCTTTCTCTAAGTACATAAAAGTGTCATATGATGATGAGCGAAGGTGTGGTGCTGGGAAACTTCATTTCTTATGCAGGAATTCAGGTAGACCTAGCCAAAATCCAGGTATTTTTGGACATTACAACTCCATCAACACAAAAGGAGGTAAGAATCTTTTTAGGGCATGTTGGATATTACAAGATATTCATTAAAAAAAAATACAAACTTGCCTCTCTTTTATTTCTTCTATTAACAAGAGATGTTGACTTTAGTTGGAATGACAAGTGCACATTGCATTTTGTAGATCTGAAACAAAAATTTTCCACAACTCCCATTCTGAGAGGGCCCAATTGGGCTCTGCCATTTCACATTTCTTCAGATGCCTCTAATACTAAAATTGGTGCAGTGCTAGGGAAACATGAGGAAAAATATCCCTATGCTATCTACTATATCGGCAAGAACTTGGTTCCTGCTGAGTTAAATTATACAGTTACAAAAAGATAATTCTTGGCGGTAGTTTATGTGATCAATAAATTCAAGCATTATCTCACTAGTTATTCTACTTTTATTCATATTGATCATTCAACAATTAAATATTTAATGAATAAACCTATTACTAATGCCCGAGTAACAAGATGGTTGTTACTACTACAAGAATTTGACTTCACTATAGTTGATAGACCAGGAAAAGAAAATGTGGTTGTTGATTTTCTCTCAAGATTGAATATAAATGATGATAATTCACATGTAGATGATTCCTTTCCAGGTGAACATTTGTTTGCAGTATCTGCTCACTCACCTTGGTATGCATATATTTCTAATTATTTGGTTGCAGGGAAGGTACCTCCACATCTATCTCCCCGAGAAAGAAGGAAGATAATTCAGAAGAGTGCTCGGTATAGTTGGATAGGGGGGTACCTTTTCTACACAGGCCTGGATCAAGAAATCAGAAGATGTGTGAGAGATGATGAAGTTTATGATCTGCTTAAAGATTTCCATGATGGCCCTTCTGGGGGTCATTTTGTTGATAAAAGGATTGGGCATAAATTTTTGAGGATGGGCTATTTCTGGCCCACAATATTTCAAGATGCAAAGAAGTATACCCAAGCTTATGACAGTTGCCAATGCATGGGTCAGCCAAATCATAGGGATGAGATGCCTCTCCAGCCTCAAGTGGTTTTAGAGCCTTTTGAGAGATGGGCCATGGATTTTGTAGGGCCCATTAACCCACCCTCTAATCAGAAAGTCTATATATTGGTTTGCACAGATTACATGACCAAGTGGGTTGAGGCAAAAGCACTCATCAGGGCCTCGAAAGAAGTTGTCTTAGCATTTTTGTTTGAAGATGTCTTTGTTAGGTTTGGAGTTCCCAGAGAATTAGTAATTGATGGGGAACCACCTTTCACATCACATAAGTTTGAAGCCCTACTCAATAGATATCATGTTTTGCATAGAACAACTTCTCCATACCATCCCCAAGGTATTGGGTAGGTGTAAATTACAAACAAAGTCATAGAAGTTATTCTTACTAAGACAGTGAAGGAACATCGTAGGGATTGTTGTGACAGATTGCATGAATCTCTATGGGCTTATCGAACCACTTGGAGGAACACAACTGGTTTTTCTCCTTATGAACTGGTATATGGGAAGAGCCTTGTTTTTCCCATTGAGTTTGAAATAAAAACCCTAAGAACTGCATCAACAGTCAATCTAGACTTGACTATGGAACAAAAGGCCAGACTGCAACAACTAAATGAGATTGATGAGAAGCGTTTGGACGCTATTCATCAAACCACAGTGATTCAACAACAAAGAACCAAGTGGAATGACCAATTCATCAAGAAGAAGTTATTCAAAAATGGATATTGGGCTCTATTGTATGATTCGTGCTTTAAATAATTTTAGGGTAAGTTGTGTACAAGATGGTTGGGACCTTATGAGGTAGACATTGTTTTTCCCAATGGGACAGTCAGGTTAATCACTATTGATGGATCCAATACACAGTTACTTGCAAATGGTCATCGCTTGCACCTGTATCAGCGTCCACTTTCCAAAGGCGAATTTAAATCCAAATGTACAGCTGATACAAATTATCACTTTTTACAAGGAAAGGAGCTTGCTCCTTCCCTTTCTGAACCTTAGAAATTTTCGCTTTTCAATAAAAACTTGTATATAAATAAACTCTGCAAATTTGATTTTTTTTGTTTTTGCTTAATTTTTTTATGATTTTCTAATAAATTCAGCCAAAGGGTATTAGGAAGTTACTTGTGTGCAGACAGATCGATGAACAACACGATAGATTGTAGCAAAAGGAGCCAAAGGATTAGTTTTTGAAGTTTGAAAAATGTCCTAAAAACTAAGGGATTCTGTGTTCGGTTGGGTTACATGTTGTTACACCTCTTTCCATGTTATTACACCATGTCACTTTACATGTTGTTACACTCTTTTCCGAAAAATTGGTCGATTTACATGCTGTTACACCTTTTTGCTGACTATTTTTCCATTTCACTTTACATGTTGTTCCACCATTTTCATCGACAATTTGGATGATTTACATGATGCTACACCTAATTCCACCAATTCGGCCAAAAATACATGTTGATACACCTACCACTGTTATTCTTTTTCTCTATTTTTCATATCGCTTCACCCATTTTTCGCATTTATGCCATTTTTCCATGCTGAAACACTATTGTTTTGTCACTTCCGCTGCTATATTTTCCACTCTCTCTGTCAGAAAAGGCTTCTTCATCATTACTTGACTCCACATCCACATATTTCCAATTGGTCAACCACAGAAAGGAATCCACCTATGCTCCACCTATCATATCATCATTTCTCACGTTCCAGAGCCATCTCTCATCATTACAACTATTCCACGCAGATCATATGGTGGTTGGATAGTGCAGTTACTCCGACAGATCGGTTTGTACGATAAGTTATGAGGTACATTACTAATCCTACATGTTGAAGTGATGTAGATATGGAAGAAATATTTAATTCTTACCTGTCGATTGTCCTAAATTCATTAAACCAAGAGCCAGTCAGATTAGTTGGGGGGAACGAAAATCTACGCTGACCTAACAGTAAAATCTCTTTTTATATTCACCTCTGCCACCTTTCGACCATGCTTATATTCGTTGAGACACTGTGTTATTTATGCAATCCACATTCGAACTTCTTGTATCTCTGGTTTAGGTGTTGGTTTCTCCTCCTAAGTGACCGTTACACTTTAAAGCGACGTCATGGGAGGATCAATTGTGAGGTATGAACCAGAAAATCTGGATCCATTGCTGCTACATCCAGATGTTTACCAAATATTTTTGTAGGCTGGCTGGATTTCTTATTTTAAGAAGTTGTAGGGGTTTAATGAAGCAGAGGTATTGGAGTTCAGTCAGAATCTCATAGAAGGGTATTCAATGGTGCACGAGGTGAGGATTCCAGTGACAGAAGAAAGCATGGTTGTTGTGACAGGGTTGTTGACCACAAAAGAAAGATGGTTTAACAAAAAATCACACCTTCTCGACGCACATAAGGGTTTTCTCATGGATAATGAGCAAGTACAGACCAAGGGTCAAGGTGAAAATGTAAGTTCCTTACCAGAACCATCAGGGAAAGTGTCAGAATTTGTAAAAAGGTACATTACATGCGAAGGAAGATACCAAGTAGTTTATTTTTCTGATTTTATACTACTGTCACATTTGAGACATCAGAAGCTAATAAACATCCCTTATTACATTCTTCATTCCTTACATAATATGGCTCACTTTGTCAAGAGATCGAAGCATCCCATGAATTGTCTTTCCAATCATAGACTGATAGGGTTGTTGATTCGTAACGGAATGGGAATTTCTAATGTCCCATTAACTGAAGTGGAAGAACAACAAAATTATATGCCTATTGTTATGGCTGACCCCGAGCAACCAATTCTCGAGCCCTCAGCTACACCAGCAGTTAAAACCCTCACTGTAACTGCCCGTAAGTTGACTCCAAGAGGCCAACACAAAACCAAAAGAAACTCTAACACCACTCTGAAAAGCATCGATAGAGTTGAACCAAAACATCTTAACCCTATGCCTACGGTTGTGCTTGAGCCAAGAGTTGACAATGCAATCCTTGGACCAAATCATGAGCCTCAGCCCTCGGCTGCAATAACTGTTGTTGAAGAACTCCCTCCTACTCCTAAAGCTCAGAAGAGGAAACTCCCTACTTCTGTCTTTGCATTTCCTAATAAGAGAAC
The DNA here is from genome assembly GCA_010110895.2 of Picea sitchensis. Classification (NCBI taxonomy): domain Eukaryota; kingdom Viridiplantae; phylum Streptophyta; class Pinopsida; order Pinales; family Pinaceae; genus Picea; species Picea sitchensis. Next base: position 77,229 of record SNQJ01S0000947.1, read on the forward strand.
TAGGTCAGCAAGGTCTCCTACAACAGTAGTTACATCCCCCACTGTAACAGCCAGAACATTGACTTCATCTCTTGTTGAACCAACAAAAACTCAAAACCCTCCTATTACTGCAACAGTCGTTGAAGCCCCTACTGTCACTGCCAGTGAATTGTCTTAGAAAACAAAACATCAAACCAGAAAAAAATATCAGAGAGGCATCGACAGAGTTGCACCAGAAGCAACTCAAAACCCTCCTATTTCTACAACAACTATTCAAGCCCCTACTGTCACTGCCAATGAAGCATCTCAGAAAAGAAAACGTCAAACTAGAAGAAAATCTCAGAGAGGCATCAACAGAGTTGCACTAGACGTTGCCACAGAGTGTCTTGATTTTGCTGATACTCAGACCCTACCAGATTTTATGGAGGTATGAATTTCGGGTTTTACCCTATGCAAGGAATTTCAAGAAACCATTTTCTCATTGCAGACCGAATGTAAAAAAATTACAACAGAATCATTGGCTCCTCTTGATGATTTTGTGCGTCACTCGATGAGTGACGATGTACAGATTATATCAGACCCCAGCATTCCAACACCTTCTCCCTGTGTAGTTGTTGAAGAATGACCTCCTTCTCCTTGTGTGGTTGTTGAAGAACGCCCTCTTTCTCCTTGCCTGGTTGTTGAAGAACACCCTCCTTATCCTTGCCTGGTTTTTGAAGAGTGCCCTCCTTCTCCTAAAGAAAAGAAAAGGAAATCCCATGTTTTTGTCTCTACATTACCTAGGAGGAAAACTAGGTCATCGAGGTCTACTGAAGCAGCAGTTGGATGGAAGAATATGGAACAGGAAATACCTATTCTTCATCCATTATCCTTCATTGATAAAGAAGTGGTTGTTACACAAGAACCAATCCCTTCCAACAACATGACTATGAAACAAGAACCAACCTCTTCCCAACACTTAGTTGTTACACAAGAACCAACTATCCAAAAAGAGATTGTTCCACAAGAACCAGTCTTGCCAGAACTAGTTGTTACACAAGACCCAACTGCCCAAAAAGAGACTGTTCCACAAGAACCAGTCATGCCAGAAGTAGTTTTTACACAAGAACCAGTTACACAACATAGTGAGGAAGTTCCACTTGCTCAGCTGTTTTCTCAAATTGAGAAGAAGATAAAGGATACAGAAAATTCCAGGATTTCTGAACTAATGAAGGAAAATGAAATCCTCAAAGCAGAGTTGGCTTCCATAAAGAAGGAATTGCAGGTTGCTTGACAGAAAAACCTGGAGGGGATAGCCTTGGACATATTAGCACTGAAAAAATATGTTATGGACCAAAATAAGGAGCATGTGTGCTATGAATTTGGTAATATTTACTTTCAGGCAGGGTATAAAATAGTGAAAGTACCAGTCAATGGTCATGCTGAAGAATAGGCCAATCTCTTATTCAAGACAGAATATGGCCTTACTGCTCCACAAAAACCAGTAAGGCAAAGGAAATATCAACGTAATAGAGTAGTTGTTGGTTTAGCATCATATTTTACACAATAGCCTCTGTTACACACTCAAACTGATTCTGTTCTTGAAGACAAAGAAACAAAAGCATATTTTTGAAACACCTGATGTTGGGGGTACACACAGGTTTTTCCCATACCGGTACTTAGCGATTTGTTTTAGCAGTTTGCATTGGAGGAGTCACTTCCCTGACTCAGATTTAGAGTAAGGCTTGAATGTGTTTTGCATGAGGACATGCAATGTCTTCAGTTGGGGGGCATGTTAGGACGCAAAAATGTCCCTTTTTCACTATATCTTTTTCTCATTCAACCTTATCATTTCTATGCTAAATGCCTACTATAATGTTTGTTGAGACCCTTTTTCCTAAGGTATGAATCATTGATCTTGATTTTATATTCTTATTTACTTAACATGTTTGATTGGTAGCGTTTCTCATATTTTACCCATGAATGTTCAACTAATGATCAAAATGTGTAGAACAACCAAGTCTTGAAGAAAKATCGTTGTTGTTACATGACTACAACAATTGCACACCTTTCCTAGAAGTTGTTACACTTGTTGCAATAGATGCCCACCAATCCTGGAAGATGTTACACCTGCTGCAACAGATGCCCACCAATGCTGGAAGCTGGTATATCGTTCAAATATGAATCCTGAAGATCGATCCTCAAGATTGTTACACGTTTTGGCTCATGTTGGTGATCAAGATTCTTTTTCCAGATTTTGTGAAGATGACAGATCTTCTGTATCATATGAACAAATTGAGAATCTTGGATTCTCAAGTTTGTTCTGAGTCCGTTTTAACTGAATGAATCTATCTTTAAATAGCATAACTTTTGTAATCATTGGTACCGAATATTAGCTATGAACAGAGATTGAAGTGAAGCATATTGTATCTGAACATTTTTGTGAGTTAATAAAGAAGTGAATTGAGTTTCTTTAACCTACTATAATCGTTTCGAGTGGATTCAGTGAGAAGGAAAGGGCCCACCTTCCTCACAGACTCCCCTCTGTTTTGAGTTTTAGATTCACTTCTTTGATTTGTGTGATTTATCTATTTAGCATTTCTAGAATACATTTGTTGTTACAGTTCGGTCCTTTTTGTTAAATGTGCATTAGTGTGTCTCATGAGAGTTAGAATCAATTGTTGAATACTGCTGGATAATTGCTTTGAGAGTTAATTCCTTTTCTGCACTAGATTAAAACTATGTTTTCAAGAAAAAGTAAATAGAAGTGTGAATTTCCCTTTCTGCAATTAAGTAGACTTCCTTTTGGCAATTAGCACAGAATCTCCTTCTGCAAGAGTAAAATAGAAAATTAGAATAGATTAGATAATGTAGGATTCTTATACACTCATCAAATTAGATTTCAATTATGCAAGTTTGATTTCAATTATGCAACAGTATATTAGAACTCCAGCTGTGTCAGCAACTTGTGTTAGTGTTCAACTTTTCAATTTTGTTTCTTTTAGTTTACCTTACTGCAATTTGATTAGTGTTGCTTTCATAATCTAGCATAGACTGTGCACAATTATCTTACAATAACAAAACTTCCCTGGGTTTGACAATTTATATTGAACACATTAATTATCTATTTATTTAGACAATTAAAGTGCCCAACACATGGTTGACCCCAGACTGAAACAACATACTGAAGTGCTCTTTCTGTCAGAGACACTTCCATCCCAATCTGAATTAGTATATCCACTTAGTCTGAAGTCATGATCTCCATCATAATTGAGACCACAATCTAATGTACCCTTAAGGTACCTCATCACATGTTTTGCAGTAGCTAGGTGAACACATCTGGGCTCTACCAAAAACTGACTTAAGGTGTTCATAGAAAAATAGATATATGGTCTAGTGTTCATCAGATACATCAACGATCCAATGATCTGTCTATACAATGTAGCATAAATCAATTCTGACGAAGTGTCAAGCAGGAGGTTCAACTTTTTTTCCATGGGTGTACTCATGGACTTGCACTCCAACATGTCAAATCTTTTCAGGATTTCAACTGCATACTTCCCTTGGTTAAGGAAGATCTTCTCTAGGCTCTGCCAAATTTAAAGACCTAAGAGATAAAGAATTAGGTCTTTCATCAAACTCTGTAGTGATATTCTTCTTCAATCTATGATGATATTTTCTTCATCTTGTTAAGAATACATCATCTACATATAGTAGTAACATCACTGGCTCATCTTTCATAACCTTGAGAGAAAGGTTAGAATCAACTTTACTCTTGGTAAAGCCCCAGTTTGTCAAGAAACTGTCAATTCTTCCATACCAATATCTTAGGAGCTTGCTTCACACGTATAGATCCTTCTTCAACTTACAGACCTAAGTCTTTCTATCTTCAACTTCAAATAAAAAAAAAATCATATCACTTTGTACCAATTTGGTACACTTGCTCAGCTGCAACTTAATCTGCACCATCATGTGCTATCTCTATGTGCTCTTTGCAAAGCACTATATGTCTCACTACTTGAGAGTATGTCCTCTCCTCTTTCTTCAATTGTTCCTTCTAGAACTGGGACTCTACACCTGTAGTTTCTTTGAGGCTGAGAATGATTACTTCATCCTCACTTTGGCTGCTGAAATCTATGAGTAACTCCTATTATTCTATCATGAAAACAACTTCATCTGAAACTGAGAGTGGCTCAATAACAGATACTGAAGGTAGTTCTTCTTATTTCATGGAGGTGACTCTATATTTTATTGTAGTCATGTCTCCATGACCCAACTAATGTAATGCACCGACTTCCACTCAATTTTAAATATGGGGATTGCTCCCCCCGCATCTCATACTATATATGAATCGGGGTTGTTCTGGTTGTCTTCATAGATATTGGAACTATTTCTTCAATTACTGGAGTAAGTGTCTCATCATAGTCTTCTCCCTCTTGTCGGGATAATCCTCTAGACATGCATCAGGATTTGTACATCTACAAAATGCTTAATCTGTATAGATCAATCTTGGAAGTGAATACTGACTTCTCTTCTAGTCTCACGGAAGAATCCATATCCTAGTCTTTCTGACTGGCTTCCTTATATGTTATTGGAACAAGGGAATATTCTGAGGAGATTTCATATATCCTAGAATTTTCTGCAACTATGATCTAGTCTTCTCACGACATATGTCTCCCAGTAATGGAAGTTGTCTCTTCATCTGATCCTTTCTGAGATTGGGCTTATCCTTGATTTCTTTTGAGTCTACAAGGACTTCATCATCTCTTACAGGGTACACTTGGTGTTGAATACCAAGTCTAAGTATGAAGGACTAAGTCAAGCTTCAAACGAGTTTTGCTTCCTGTCAAGGTAGCTCCATTAACCTATGAACAATTTTGCTATGAGATCTTGTTCTAATGTTCGTTCATATTTGGATCCTTCTGCTCCTTTCAATCAATCTTCATATGATATATTCTGAATCTCAAAAGATAGCTTCTTCTTCATCTTCTTTGGTACATGAGTGTATATGGTCAAGTACATAGTCTGCTTCATATCTCATCTAATATGTTGCCTTCTGCAACCTTCACTATAGCTTCCTCAGGGTTATCACTTGTGACCTGAAATAAGGTCAACAAAACAACAAGCAAGAATAATACTCTTTTGATAATAGTAGATAAAGCAATAGCACGAATAACCATCACAGTATCTCTTTTAGAGATATCACTTGTGACCTGTCTGAGGCATAGATCAAAAGTAAGAAATACAATACGAAATGAGGTCAACACTCTTATAGTGTTGTGATCAAACATTCCTCCATGGCAACCTGGAACTAACATAAGAGGTTTCTCCTAGAGGAGATGTTAGTTGTATCGGGCAAATGATTACATTAATAATTTATCTCAACATGCTCACATGCTACCAAGTATAATACTTTTCAAAGACTGCTATATTAACTATAGTGTTTACTTGTAAAGGGGTAGTTATCAACTTTTCATGTGCAACTTTGAATCGTATCAACTTAATTAATCAAACCTGGAACCTGGAGCCTTGTCCTAAAGGATGAGTGTGCTTCTTTTCTTCCAAGTCTCCTTCACTCAAAATGACAAGTGCTTTATTCAACTTGTCTTCTGTACTAATACAATATTCTATCTTGACAGAAGGTTGGGTTAGAGGGTAAACTCTATAATCTAAAATTTAATCCATCTAATAACTTGACTTTAATTTTTACCAAGGTTTAGTATAATGGTCATAACTTCAACATGCAACCTAGATCAGAATAATGTCATAACAAATAGATTCATATCAGAATAATCAAACCTGGGTTGCATTATTCCTCTGACTGTGTTGGATCTATGGCAAGAGATCCCTTCTCCAACTCTTTAAGAACTTCAAGGGTGACTACAATTGGTACTACAACTAATACTTCATATGATAATGCAACTGCAATTGATGCCGCGATTGATTCTGAAACTGTAACTGCAACTACAACTTAGGGTTTTATGAGGAAACCCTAATTTTTCAAACTTCAAATTTTGAAATTATGATCTAGGGGATAGATGCATTGAGCTTAGGTGAGTAAGCTGGTGCAGACAGATTTATGAAAATCCAAATTTTACCCCCTCAAACTTGACCAACGGATTTCTGGACTGGTGCTTCTGGGTTTTTAGTACTTCTGGTTTTCTGGTGCTTCTGGTTTTCTAGTGCTTCTGGTTTTCTAGTACTTCTAGTATCTGTGAAAACTAGGGTTTCACTTTCCGAGAGTTCTATCCACTGGAAAGTTGTGTTGAAGGTGCCAAAGAGTTCCTTGAGGTAGGGCACACTTTTCTAGATGGCTTTTGGGCTAAAACTCCTCTTCAATAAAAATCCCTAATTTTCATGTACAACAATAGTGACGTTTTTCTTCTTCTTTTGAAAGATGCTCTCTTCAAATTAGCTCTGATACCATGTTAAGGTTTAAGCTATTATTAGATTTATTTTCAATTCACTAGATAACCATAGCATAGATAGCATCACTAATAAATAAAAAATCATAAGAGACACATCATTTATCCTGGGAAACCCTCATGGGGGAGAAAAACCAGCAAAAACTTCCTTAATATAGATAGCCAATACAATACCAAGAGAATAAACCAAACACTAGAGAAGGTCCTATCCAAGTAATGTGCCTCTCTCTCTTCCTTCTTCTCCAACTACAACTCCAAACTTGTTCTTTGATGAATAAGTGAGTGAGTGAACAAATGAGGCGTTGACCTCTCTTATTTATACATTCTGGTAGGTGTTGAACTGAGGTGTCTTTTCATTGGCAGGGCCGACTTCTCATTCTGGGTGGTTATAACCACTTTAATATATTCTGGGAGATGACTTCTCATTTAGCATATTACAATTAGGGTTTGACCAATCCACAAAAGGGGATTTGGTTATTTACAATGCCCAGCATGATCAATCCACAAAAAGGGGATTGATCTAATGAATAATACATCAATAATAAATAGAATACTATTTGCAGTTACAATATTTCAACACATAGTTTCATATCGAATAGACTCTATTATTTTTGTCTTCATTGGCTTGTGTTTCTTTGTATATACTTCTCCATAAGCCTTACGAAGAAGTTGGGATCACATTAGCGAGGTCTGGTCTACAACATTTAAAAGGTATGTTTTGGATCATGTTCTTATTTGGTAACTGAAATCTAAGGAAAGTTTAGTATAATGTCTTGTTTTGTTCTAGTTTCGGGGTGAAACTAGGGAGATCCGTTTGTGTCCCCACTTACCAATTTGTCCTAAAACAAAATTGGCGACCATACTGGGAAATGTATTTTTTTTTCCTAGTTTGTCTTGTTTTCTTTCTTTGATTGGTCGGGTTCTGATTACTAAGTCACTGGGAGATCCATATTGACTCTTTGACTATTTATTTCACTAGAAAACCTTCTTGCTTTTTTTTCCATTTTACCTTGATCGACGCACCTTGATTTGAGAGACAGTGTGACATTGTCACACTGTGGTCTTCTGTGACCTACGACAATCAGGATTGTCGCACTGTGATAGTCTAGTAGCCTACAACGATTGTGTGAAAAAATAGGTTTTGTTGGTTTTTCCTTACCCAGATCTTAGATAAGTGTCTGGGGTGATTTGTTGGGTATGATTACAGTCTGCTTGACATTGTTAAGTTTGGTTTTATCGATCTTTTCTTTGTTTTAGCTCGTTTGCATCTGAAACATTTTTTATCTCTTGCTTTGAGTTTCTTTCAGTGACAAAGCATTTTTTATTCTGAATTATTTAGTGAAAGAACTCTTATTCTTTGTATTGAATATTTCATTGTTTGGGTTGCTCTATTTTTAAAGATATTTGCTATTGCTTTTAGATATCTTTGAAATAAAAATATTTAATTTCTTGCTTTGCATTAGATTGGGGACATCTTATCATTTGAAGTAGCGAAATTGCATGGTTTTTGGCATTTTTTGGTCTTGAATTCTTAAAACTTTTGGTGTACTGGGGGGCTAAGAATCATGTATTGGTGTACAGTCTCTTTGGTTGATTTCTTGAATATCTTGATATTAAGAGTTTAATAAAATATCGGGACATTGTGCATCTAGGAATGATAAATGTTTTCTCCTTCTCGTAATATAGCTTTCATTGAAGTGAAATATTTTCATCTTCCTTTCTTTTCATAAGTTTAGAGTCGGTCAAAACATCATTTAATCCATGCCATTTTCCTCTTGAGTAACAACAACTTAATAAAATTTATGGGTTAATTAAAATCTACCTAGAAAATTTTATTTCTAAGGCTCTTTGCAACCTGCATTAGATTAGTTGTAGGGCTTTGGAATAGGTCTGAAATATAACTTTCCAAAGCTGTAAACAAACATAGAATCTTGAGTTAGGGAATAGTCAAATCCATTGACTACATTTTGTCCTGGGAAGCCCTTCTCACACAAGGGTTAATCACGAGGTCGCATTAAAACCAACAAAGTTACTAACCCTTCTTTGTTGGTCTTGGTGTAGCGGTGCACATATTATTGGGGTCACTTGAGAAAACAACCCTATACGGGCCTTCTCAAGTCAATTTCAGGCTCAGTTACCCTGCCCTTGCACGTATATCGGACTTGTTGGCACACATATTTTTCTAAACTTTATACTTTAATAATTTTCATTTGAATAAGAATAAAACCCGCTTGAGTATCACTGTTGATAAAGTCTTCCGATTAATCCAACGATCTAAAATCCTTAAAAGTTATGGAGCCGCCCATTCATTAAAAAGTCAAATCTCTAAAGACAGCCTTCAATGTGTTGAGTTTCGGGGTTTCGCGATACTAACAGTCAAACATGTAAAGAACTTAAAATCACGATACCTGAAGTCGTGAAACCCTTAATTAATCGTGATTATTTTAAAATTTAAACATGTTTAATATTAATTAATCAATCGCAATTTCGCATTTCGGGAATCCTGCCTTGAACAAAAAATTAAAATCCCGATACCCGAAGTCGCGAAACCCTTAATTAATCGTGATTATTTAAAAAGTTAAACATGATTAATATTAATTAATCAATCACGATTTCCTAAAATAAGATAACCTGGGACCCGAAACCCTGAAATGTATTAAGGTTAAACATAATTAATTAACAATATAAAATTGATTTATTAACAAAATAAAAAATTCTTATCTAACCTGTTGATTTTATGTCGATTTGCGATATGGGTGATTTCAAATTTCATTCATACTTTTTTGATCACGAAATATCGACCATTAATGAAATTAAATGGCCAGCCTGGGAAAATGATCTCGAATAAGATCCTACTTTAGCGCTCAAATATTTTTATTAAAAGAATTAAATGCATTGTCAGTGAAGGTATATGCAAATTGATGCGTTTAAGGAAAGAAAGGTTTTTCATTTTTAATTACATTCACGTTTTGGCAGAGCTTTCTTAGCAAGACACTTAGTCCTATGCATTTTTTGTGACATATAACAGGTTTCTAAGAAATGCTACCATGCCGCCACGAAAAGTAATTAAAGAAACTGGTGAAAGTTCAGGCCAGAGCACAGAGGTTTTCTCCGATACCTCACCCAGAAGCATAAACACAGTTAACACCTGGATGCATGTATTCAACATCCTACAGTACGAACTGGTAAACTATCTGGATGATTCAAGTGACAATGAAAAGGAAGACTTATCTATAAAATGCAAGACTATTGCTCAATCAGAGCTACATAAGGTAGCAACAAGGTTGAGGCTTTTACCCTACAATGATATAATTGGATGGGCACTGGATCATGTGGATATCCCAACCAAAACTATATTCAATTCTCAGATAGATAGATAGCTGGTGAAGCCTAATCTGCAGTTACAGTAAATGACTTCCGAAGAAAAAATAATGGAAGATGGACTGCCACAATTAGAAAAGAAGTCATATATTTTTTAGGCAAAATACAGGATAGAACCCTCCATACTAGTAGCATAATTTGTAGGCAGGTGTGTCAAATGTATTGAGCGAGGAAAAGGGAGTACCTCAAAATATCAATGAGGTAATATGTATATATCATATGAACAACTCGTTATTAGAGATTATCAATGTCCGATATGGAAAACAAGAAAGAAAAATGCCTTTGCTGGCATGAGAAAGAGAGAGAGGAGAAATAAACAAAGCGTTCCAAGTTTTTCATTTTGTAACCGTTTCTTTTTAGAAATAATGAGAATTCCAACCGCCTAGGGTTGAGAATATTTTGTATAAATACATACTCAAACGAATGAAAAAGGGTTGCTTCTTGTCGGATGTAATTGAGAAAACTCTCTTCATTGAGAATTAATACAAGTGCAGACCAAAGATTCCACATTTCGTCCAGTTTGAGTTATGTGTTCTTTTGTCTTTCCACATCTCATCATATTTTTATATATTTCCTTGATGAATTATTGATCGCAATTTAGTACAACATCTATTGTGATTACATTTCATTTATTTATCTGATAGAAAACAATTTTTCCTCTGTATTTACTGTTAGTAAATACAAGACCTATGAGTTAATTAGATTACTATATTTTATTCTTCAATTAAAGTTATATGATCTATTTTCTTCTTTTGTAACAAAGTAAGATTCTTCTGTAACTGATGCCTTGCTTTGTTTAATAGATTTATGTTTTTCTCTCATTACATTCAATACTTTTAATTTTAACTCAGACATGAAAGAAAACCTCTAAGTTGTTATACTGTTAATTCAATTTAAGGATTTTTTCTCACATAACTGAGGTAGAAAAGGCAAACATTAATACTTTCCTTATTTCTTGATGCCTGACATTTTGCTTTGAGCCTTAAGTATAAACTCGAGAACAACATGACTGTTGATTGTTTTCCTGGGAATCATTGTTGTATTTGGTAACCTTAGTGGCCTTTCTTTAGGGTTAATGAAAGAGGTGATGGTGAAGGGGAAAGTCTTCGTTGTACCTGGAATCGACTTTGGCCAAACTCACTTGGGCTCCTTGGAGGGTAAATCCACATTTATTGTGTGGAATATTTCACCAAGGGGTAAGTCCATTAAGAAAGTCGTCAACATAACTTTTCTACCTGCTCTATCTTAGCCCCTTCTTACATTGTTCCTACGACGTTGGATTTCATCACCAACTAGTGCGTTCATTGTGAGAAGGTTATGTTTGTTTTCTTGATTCCTAGATTTTTAGCATGTGTTGTTTTTTTTTCCCTAGCAGGCTCTAGGTTGGATCTATGTTTAATTGCGCCAGTTTCTAGAACGACCAATGAAGCAACCCCTACTCTGGGTAACCTTTTTTTTTCTTTCTTACAAAAACATTGGTTCTCCTTACATCGCTACTTTGAGCCTTCCAAGTCTCACAATTGGATTACCGGTATGTTTTTTTCCACTCCTGTAATCTCAAATACAACAAGTGCTTCGGTTGTAACAACTCCCCCCCAATAACATCAACCTCATGTTGATCCTTCACCTTCTTCACTAGTAAGATCTTCTTCGCCTTCTTCATTTGCAAGGTCTTATTATGTTTCATCTTCTTCGTCTAGTGAAAGCCTTGAAGCTAGTAACCTATTGGATAAGAAGAATAAGAAAAGAAAGATTAAGAAGAAGAAAAATAAGCAAGGGTCCAAACTTCCAATCACTTCCAGACATGTTGGAAAACAACCAGTTATTGATAATCATGTTGGGAGTGTTGATGATGCCAAGATCACCCAAACAACCTGTAAGCCCAAGTACCCTTGCAGTCTTTGTAAGGGTATCCATATTTTTAAGGATTTCCATGGTCTATCCAAGGTTATAGAAGCATGGTCTACATGCTTTCACCAACCCATGTTGTCAGCCTCTGAAAAACATGTTGATGGCCTCCCGACAACTAGTCAAGATATCGTTGGGAAGAATAAAAGTAGAGTCAAGTTTCCTTGTAGGTTATGCGGAGGGAGTCATCAAACTCACCTTTTCCATCGCATGGATGAAGCCTTGAAATTACTGGAAGACATGACTGTTTCCCAGCCTCACCTTTCAAATGATTACCATAGGCTTACTCTCAACCCACCTGTAATTGAGGAAATGATCAATATGGTCCCTTCGTCGGTCAGTCTGGTTGATCAGGTAGTCAACCTGGCCACGTCCTTAGTTGAACCAGTTGACAAAGTGGTCGATCCATTTCCATATTTAGACCCCATTCTCCCCTTGGAGAGTGAAACTGAAGTGGTCAATATGTTCCATTCGTTGACCCCATTCTCCCCTTGGAGAATGAAACCCAAGTGGTCGATCTGATCCCATCATTGGTGGATCCTACTCTCCCGCTATAGATTAAACCTGATACTGCTCATGTTTTTATTGTTGATACAGACTCTACCATGCTAGGGGGAATTCCTCCTTATCCTATGGAATCTCCCCCAAGTAATGAGGACATCATTTTTTATTGGGGTGCACTAACTAGACCTTGTATTCCCTCTCACATTCCTTTCAAGATTAAAGTACAAGTTTGTGGTCGAGATGTTTCACATACGCTTATGGACGAAGGTGCATCCATTTGTATTTTTTTCTCTATTTCTTGGAAATCTTTGGGTTGTCATCAACTTGTGTTGGTTATGCAGAATATGTTAGCTTTTAATAGAAGAAACAATCAACTTTTGGGGATCCTTCCTCAATTTCAAATAACTTTAGGAGGGAAAACTCTTTTTATTGACGTCATGATAGTCCAAGATCCCTTGGATTTCAATTTACTCCTTGGGCGAGATTATGTATATTCCATGAAAGTTATTGTGTCCACTCTTTTTCATGTGATATATTTCCCTCATGATGGAGGAATTGTGACTATTGATCAACTTTCATTTGTGGGTCCTGAATTTATTACCAACCCAATGACCTCCCTGAATTGTTCTTATATGTAGACGGTATCGCCCCCGCCACATGTCAATTATGTGGTGTTGTCTCCCATGCCTTGAGTTGACAATGAAGATGAGCCTCTCGTTGTAAGATCAGTCTCTTATGACTTTGATTCAATAGTTGACATGGTGATATCTTCGATAGGGCTATTAGAGCCCGACCTCCTTACCCCTATCACGACTCTCGACATGTGTTCCTTCCAGAGTGTGTTTCTTCTGTCAAGTGAAGATCTCTTAGAAGCCATGACCGAGTTTTGTCCCTTGACATGGCATCCTTCCAGAGCATTGTCCTCTTAGAAGCCATGATCAAGAAGATGATTTTTTAGCATTGTTTTATGATTTCAATCTCATTAAAAATTGAAACCAGCTTTGAGCATAATTTTTTTATTTCAATCTCAATAAAAAATGAAACCAACTTTGAGCATGGTTTTCTAATTTAAAGATCATTAAAAAATGAAACCAACATTGAGCATGGTTTTCTGATTTCAAGCTCATTAAAAAATGAAACCAACTTTGAGCATGGTTTTCTGATTTCAAGCTCATTAAAAAATGAAACCAACTACGAGGATAGTTTTGTGTCTCTGTGGAAACCTCGTTAAAAAATGAAACAGATCCTACAAGGATAGTTTTGCACCTTTGTGGCAACCTCGATAAAAAATGAAACAAAGCTTATGAGGATAGTTTGTGTCTCTTTGGCAACCTCGTTAAAAAATGAAACAAAGGTTACGAGCATAGTTCTTCTCCTGTGTTAATCTTGTTAAAAAATAAAACAACTTGTCTCGAGCATAGTTCTTGTTTATTTGTCAAGCTCGTTAAAAAATGAAACATAGGTATGGGGATTGAACCTGGATTCTCGAGCATAGTTTATCTTCTCTGTGGAAATCTTGTTAAAAACTGAAATATATTTCCCCCCTCTTCGATTGACTCAAGTACTTCGTTACATATAGTATTTGAAGCTTCATTTCATCTGTCTATGCCATTGAACGAAACAAAGCTTGGGGGGGCAATTCTTACAACCTCTGGAGTTCATGCTGAAGTTATGTTGCTAGATTCTTAAGCTGGGGGAAAAGAACCAACCATCCCTGGATAATGCATTGGGAAGTTGCAAGCATAGTTTTTTTAATTTCAAGCTTGTGTAAAAATGAAACCAGGCCCAAGCATGGTTTTCTCTGGTTCAATCTTGTCTAAAAATGAAACCACCAACCTCAAGCATAGTTTTCTCTGGTTCAAGATTATGTAAAAATGAAACCACCTACCTCAAGCATAGTTTTCTTTGGTTCAATCTTGTGTAAAAATGAAAATAGGTCCAAGCATGGTTTAGTTTAGTTTTAAGCTCGTGTAAAAATAAAATCTATCCCATGCATAGTTTTGTTTTGTTTTAAGCTAGAGTAAAAATGAAAAAAATCCCGAGCTTAGTCTTTGTTCTTTCTCATGCTCGTAAATACCTGAGAATGTAACTGAGTACACTTTTATCACTTTTTCGGACTCATAAAGGTTATACGAAAAATGAAACCCCTGGAGTTCTCTTCAAGCTCTTTTCAGACTCTCTAAATATGAAAATATTGTCGAGTGATATTGTTATCTTTCACACTCGTTAAAGTGAATTAGAAATCACGTCTGTTGAGCAGTATTTTATCTCTTTTTCAGTCTCATCAGAATACTTTACAAAAAAGGAACACTCTAATCAAGCATGATTAGAAAAATTTATGGAGTCTTCTTTAATTTCTTTTCAAACTCCATAAATATGAAAAGAGAATTGAATTTTCTTTCTTTGGACTCGTAAAACAAACATCGAAATACCCATATGGGACCAAACCACTCCTTCCTAGAGTTCGTTAAACATACTCTGAGTGATTCATCCGAAGGATGAGCTTATAGTTCAAGCATATGTTATCCTCCTCAAGCTTGTGTAAAAATAAAGAGGTACTCGCAAGAAATGGTGGGGGGAAATTGGGAAAGACATGTATCTAAACCTGTATTCTATGGAAGAGTCTCTTTTGAACATGACACCCTTTCACTTGCTTTGTGTCTAGGTTGGAAAATATGCTTGTCTCTTGATCATACTCTATAAGATTACAAATTGGTCTACGATCCCTGTTGTTGAGTTAGTGTTTCCAAGACAGTTGTCGTGTCGTCAATATGTTCAAAGAGAAGTTCAACCTAGAAATCCTTCTATTGCATTGGTCATTTCTGCAATCCTTAATCCTTCTATTGCATTGACCATCCCTAAGTCAGTACTGAATCACTTGTTGCTTTGATCTACTTCAAATCTTTTTACATGTTTTGTGTCATTGATGGGGGATACATTAAGTCCCTCCTGTGGTGAGTCTTTTCCTGTCGACTCCAAATCATTATCCGAGAATTTTACTTAGAAACTAATTGGTACCTTGGAACTTGCATGCCTCAATGGTATATTTCCTCTCTTTCGAAAATGGGTTTTCATTATTTACCCCTGATTGGGACATTTCGCTAAGTGTTCGACTTCAGCTCATAAATTCACACTCGTTAGGATTGTACTAGTGTACCTTGGGATTCATTGACATCAATGGTGATCTCCCTCGCACTTATTAACAATATTCACTAATGATCAATAATCAAGTGGTTTCTACCATGTTCGACTTAAACAAATGTATTCACATGGTTATATTCGTACTATAGAATGGTAGAGATGAAGACCCTGGATCTTTTCTGATAGATTTAGGTTGTGTTGGAGTATATTCAGATTGTACTGTTGCATAGATCCACAGTGTATTTCTCATCGCTATGTTCAAATTTGAGTCTTTAACACATAGATCCATAGTGTATTTTTGGTGGCTATGTTCAAATTTGAGTCATATTGGCATGAATCCACAGTGTATGTTTGGTGGCCATGACCCGTCTTACTTGACATGGATCTTTGCATGTCAACATTTTTTATTTTAGTCATTTGTATTATGATTATGGGAATTCCTACCTCAGTGATGATATATTATTGTACTGTATTTCCTTGTTTGTTGGGAGGTTTCCGACAGACGTGTTCCTTGTTCCCAACACACACTCGACAAAGTATTTCAGCTATCACTTTGTTCTAACTTCATACTTTGTGGGGCTTACTGTTACACATTATTTTTGTCACCCCTATGACCATTAATGATGTACACCTATACTTTATTTTTAGAAGGATCGATTTCCTTAATCCCGGAAGAAGAATGAAGATGAACTTTCCCTGAGAGATGAAATTATATTTTCCTTTGTAAAAAACCACGTAAAGAAGGATCATCACACCTTGGTCAGTGTTAAGGGTGCAATGATATAGTATCAACACATCTTGAACCACAGTGTCTTGCGACATTGTCACAATTTTCTAAGTGTTAAGGGTGAGATGATCACCCATGCGAAGAAAAAGAGAAGCTTCTCGATGCTTCTAGAATATAATCTTCTAGGGTGAGGAGGCTTTCGATCGGTTTGGATCTGAGTCACATCCCTGTTCTAGTGGGATCATCCTAACCTCCTCACCCTATCCTTTTGAAATTATAAAAGGAGGAGAGTTCTCATGGGGAAAGTTAGCTTTGGAATGGTTAGAGAATTTTTGGAACTTCAACTTAGTTACAGAGATTCAACTAATGAGATATTAGTCTAGCCAAGAGTTTGGAATATATTCAACTATAGCTAATTCATATGAAGTGTTTGGGCCTATGGCGGCTTTGAGTTTAACTTTGTCAAGATGATATCATAAGTAGCTATCAGATCTACAGTCTCAGAATCCGTGGAGAAAAAGTGTGTGGGAAGCAAGGAACTGTTGGAAGGAACCTAACAACATCAAGACATTTGGTTGTATCTTTCTTCCACATTATTTAATACAAATATAGTTTTTCTTTCCTATATGAACGCTATTTGTCCATATTGTATGATTCCTTGATCATGTACATAGTTTCATATTGAATAGACTATGTTATTCTTGTCTTTGTTGGCTTGTGTTTCTTTGCAGATACTTCTCCATAAGCCTTATGACAGAGCTGGGATCACATTGGCGAGGTTAGGTCTACAAAATTTAAGGGTATGTTTTGGATCCTCTTCTTATTTGGTAACTGAAATCTAAGGAAATTTTAGTATATTGTCTTATTTTGCTCTAGTTTCGGGGTGAAACTAGAGAGATCCATTTGTGACCGCACTTACGGATTTGTCCTGAAACAATCACCTTCTCTTCCAATTCTGTGATTTCCTGTCTGTAGTTTTCCATAGCCTATTCTATATTTTGGATCTTCTCCTCTGCGTTGAACTACTTTGCTAGTTCATTGTCTAGGATATTTTGAAATACTTCCTCAAGATTTTGTTCTAGTTTATCCGTGCATTGTTTTTATTTGTCTCTCTCGATTTGCATTTCTTTGAGAGCTATCTCCAGTACCTCCTTTACCTCCTTTGTTGTCTCCAAGTTCATCACATCTATCTTGACCCTTGATTTAACTTCGTGCACAACACTAATATGCAACTTGTATAACACCCTGGTTGGAATCTTATACAACACCAAGTCCAACTGCTCTATATACTTCAAAGGTTTATGCATTGTGTCCTCGTATATTGGTACCATTCCTTGGTTAATATGGAAAGTCTCACTTCCCATTGTTGTTATCTGTACCATCTCCTTTCCTACATGGATTGGATCCTACTGTGTTATGCCTTTATGTTGTGCTACATTGATATGTAAGCTCTCCAAAACTTCTTTAACCTCCATCAACATTTTCATCAGTTCTTCTCTTTGTGACTCCACAACATATAAGGCTTATTCTCCTCAATCCTGTACCTTTTCTTCCACCAATTATGTGTCATCCTTAGTTATTGTGAGTTGAGGGGCCTTCTTTTGTGCCTTCATTTTCTTGTGTTGTTCTCCTATATGCAACACTAATTTTCTCTTTGGTGGTGTTTCTGTCTGCGCGGGTTTCTCATGGCTAGGGATTTTACCCTTTTTCTTCGCTTCCCCATTTGTTCATTCTACGCTCTCATCTCCTATTGTTGAGGCCCTAGGTATTGTTTTCTTCTTCCTCTACTTGTTTACTATCATCACACTTTCTATTGGATGAGAGTGTTGTGAGGCTTTCCTGGTATTGGCTGCTAGGCTACTTTATTTCTGCAACGTTCCAACTTCTACTTGTTCTTTGCCCTTTTTTCCTTTCTTTACAACCACTGGTACCTTCCTCTGATCTAGCCATTATGTTATTACCCATTGGACATCTTCTGTTGTGATGCAATACTACATCTTTAACCATGTCTTCTTGGGATCTCTCCTTGCTTGTATCCATATGTTGTGCCTAGATGCCTTAAAGTTCACTATCCCTTCATTAACCTTCACCACTTCTGGCGAGTTCCTCTAGGTGTCTTTTATCTTTTCTTTCATTTCTCCAAGATACATGCCAAAAATTCTAGAATTGGGTTTCCTCTGCTTAGGATTTGTATGGTTCCACAAGGTTATATATCCTGTTGCACAACACTTTCATGTTCTGTCATAGAAAATGAGTATGTGGGTTCTTCCCATCCCACTAAAGTTATCAAAATCAATAACCAAGAATAATGGAACTCTATCCCAGAATCCTGCGCATCTTTGCAATCTTCCAAAAATAGGTTGAGAAATCATGACGCCCAACTAAGTATTGTACCCTTCTCTCACTACAAGGCTGGTGCTACCACTCTTTCTAGTGCCTCTTCTTTGCGACATTTTCTCAGTAACTTACATGCCATAAACTTTGTCATGAATCTTATGGTTGGGTCATTGATATTGTTGATAATCATGTCTCTTTTTCCCATGTCAATGCCAAATTGAGCCTTTACTTCTTATGCAATGGCCTTCTCCTTCGTCTTATCATATAAATACTACTCAGGTTTCACCCTACCTTTTGACATCCCTTTAATATTCACAATTAAGTCTACATCAATTGGGACAAGTCCATCCATCCACAAAAATCCTCCATGAACTCTCACCAATAGCTTCTTCACGCAAGCATTGACATCCTTCCCCTTGCCAAAGTGTAGGATTTTTAGTAAATTCATGATGCCAGAGTTATACAACTCTGCTATCCATTGTTTCAGATAAAAAATAAGATCTCTTAATGGGCCCTTTCCCTTGTTTTCCATATAAACATCCTGCACAAGCTCCAAAAACTTAGCCACCTTTGTGATGTCGTGATCTGCGTACTTCAGCTTGGGAAAAAACCCCATCATGTCTTCTACAACCATGACCGATTCTAGGATGTGGGGAAATGACAATGAAACGTGCGTTTGTGTGTGCATTTCTATTATGGTTGGTCTCATTTTCCTCTTTGATGGACTTGTTGTCTTGATCTGTATTTCCTCCTCCATGTCCTAATCTACATCACTGTCATCCTCGACCTCCGAGATTTCTTTTGTTCTAGGGTTCTTCACTGCCTTAGGTTCATATGATTCTATCTTCTCATTATATTCTTCATTTTTTTATGACTCTATGTGCGCCACTCTTGGTTTTTCTGTGTTAGGGTTTCCTTCTACACTAGAGTTTCAACCTTCCTCTTTCTTGTTTACCTCCATTGCTTCTTCTTCTGGGTTATATTCCTCAACCAACATCAAACTAATTGATTCACTCTTTGTCACCGCGATCTCATCCACATCGACCACCTCGCTCTCCTCCTCTGTCGGTTTGTTATCACTTCTTGTCCTTCTGCCAAACTGGTTGGGTGCTTCAAACTTTGGCGGTGTCATTTTTCTAACTCAGGAAAAATTTGCTGCAAATCTAAGTCGGGCTCTTCAAATTTCTCACACAGTCGCACCCTATTTTATTCTTCACTCATTTTCTCCTATTTAATCAAAATCACATAATTTTTTTCCTTTTCTGTGCTTTTATCCTTTTATACACTCTATCATAAATGTGTTTTTCTTTTCCGATCATTTTTTGTCCCGTCGCGTTGTGTTCACTTTTTCCGTCGTGTAGTGTCTTCAGGTTTTGTCATACCTATTTCTAGCTTATGTTGTGCACTGTATCCTTTAACTATCTGTCTACCACCTATCCATCTACCTACTTATTTTTGGATTTTTCTCATTTTTCCACTTTTTTCTTCCTTTTTCTTCTTTTAACTACTACTATATATAATTTGTACACGTCTAACTTCTGCGCTTCAATTACTAAGGGTTGGTAGGTCAAATGTCCCTATATAATTTCAGTTGACTTCCATTCATAAAACCTTGAATCTCCTTTCCTAATAAATATTGCATCGGCATAGCACCTCCATGTGTGATAGACTTGATCTTAAAATGTCCTAGCCAATGCATCCTGAATTTCCCTAAGTGATGCAAATATTTAATGTCATAGAGGAGAACCATATCTCCTTCCTTAAATATATTCTTATTAATATGTCAGGCATGCTAAGATTTATCCATTTCCTTATGTACCTCCTAATGGAAACCAACTATAATGTTGTCTTCTTCCAATTCCATAAGTTGAGCTAATATTTCCTGCATTGTGCCTATTTCTGTCATGTTTGTAATAGATGCAATAGGCAGAATAGGTATCAAATATTCCAAGGGAACCACTGATTATTTTCCATACACCAATATGAAAGGTTTCTTCCATGTTATCTTCTTGAATGTAGTTTCATAATCCCATAACACTATTGGTATATTCAAGTCCCAATCATCCCTCTTCACATTACAAATATTGGTTAAGGCATTCTCCAATATATTATTAAATGCTTCTAGTGTTCCATTAGACTGAGGATGGTAAGGATGCTTCTTGTGACCACATGTTAAAACAAGAATTGCAATGCATTATCTGCGTTGCAATCCTTCACTATTGTTGCTTCAACCCATCTGGTTAAATATTCTATCATTGTAATAATATACCTTGCTCTTGATCTTCTTGTTGGTGGATTGATAGGAGCTACAAAGTCAACTTCCCATTTGTCAAACACTTTCAAAGTTACTCGAGGTCTCAGTGGCCTCTCATCCCTCATGGATAGATTTCCAACCCTTTGAAAAACATCACAATTTTGGCGATAATCCTTTGCATCTTTATGAATTTTTGGCCACCATAATGTTGCGCACAATATCTTCTGTGCAGTAGATTTTCCTGCATAATGTTCTCCAACTATTCCTTCAGGTGCTTATATCAAAATGATAGGGTGTTCATCATCCATAACACATCTCCTCGGAATGTTTTCTACACCAAGTTTATACAAATGACCTAAAATCAATTGGTATTCTGCAACTCTAACCACCAAGTTCTTCTTCTATGCAGTATTAAATTCCTTTGGGGAAAATCCTATACTCAAAAACTCAATAATGTCAACAAAATAGTCATCAACAATCTGTATTGAAAAGAGTTGAGCATCGGGGAAATTATCCTCCAAACTACTTGGTTCTTCTTCATTAGTTATCCTTGATAGATGATTTGGCCCTGCATTTAATCTTCCAGGTTTCACAACAACTTCAAAATCAAACTCCTGAAATAAAAACAACAATCTACATATTCTTCCCCCCAACATTGGCTTATTGACCAAGTATCTAAAAGTAGAGTTATATGTAAACATCTTAAAAAAATTTCCTAACAAATAATGTCTAAACTTCTGTAATGCATACACCATAGCTAAACCTTCTCTTTCTTTAGTATTGTAATTTTGCTATGAATCTAATAGCTTCCTGCTTGCAAATGTTATAGGGTGGTCTATATCACCTTCTCATGGATGTGTCAGTACTACTCCAAGTGCTATTAAATATGCATATACATGCACATGAAAAATTTTGGACCAATCGAGAAACACTAAAATCGATGTTGTCACCATATTATCCTTCAGGATGTCCAAACTTTGTTGGCATTCATCATTCCACTGATACTCGATGTCCTTTTTCAAAAATTTCTCCATCGGTGCATTAATCTGTGCATATCCCCTTATAAAAATTCTATAATATCCTGTATGACCAAGTGTAGACTTTAACTAGAATACTAACTTAGGTGGTGGTAAATTAACTATGACAACAATCTTCGCAGGATCAACCAACAGACCATGTTTACACACCACATGCCCTAACCAAATCCCAAAAGGTGAACTGAAAATACATTTCTTAATGTTCAATGAGATCTGACACTGTCTACACCTATCTAACATAAATTTCAATACTTCAACATGATCCTTCAATAAGATAAACACTTTCCAATCATCCAAAAAAACTTCCAAATTTTTGTGTATAAAATCCTTAAAGGTTGTGACTACTACTCTAGAAAAAATTGCAGGTGTATTCTTTAGTCCAAAAGGAATCACTATGTACTGATATGATCCCCATTCTGTAGAAAATTTAGTCTTATGTCTATCCTTTGGTGCTATCCTGATCTGGTGATACCTTGAAAACCCATTGGTGAATGAATATGCTTCTTGACCTCCTACATTATCCAATACTTCATCTGTAAATGGACTACGGAAAGGATGATGTAGACAATAATCATTCAACTTCCTCAAGTCTACATAGATCTTGATTCCCCCTTTCTTCTTCGCCTGCACTACCATAAGGATAATCCACTGTGATTCTTCAACAGGTTCTATGACACCAGCCTCTAACATCTTGTCAATTTCTACCTTCACTTTCTATTTATACACTGGATTCAACCTGTAAGGTCTTTTTTCGATTGGTTTGGCATCTGGTATTAAGTGAATATTCATCTCTACAAGTTCTCATGCTACCCCTTTCATCTCTGAAAATGTCATTGGAAAAAAGTCACTACACTCGCACAGTAACTCTATTATGGTTTCTATTGTCTAGTTGTCCCAATAATCCCTAATGCTTGCAATCTTCAGACTATCCTCTGTTCCAATATTAACTTTCTTGATCTTTAGTGGTGCAACATAATTATCTGACTCTATTTGTGGTCCTAATTTTATTTCTCCTTCTACTTCTATGATGTTGATATCACACGGGTTATCTTCTTCAATGTAATAATAGTGCAACAACTATCTGACAGTCTATATATTATGATTCTGATATGCTGTGACAATTTCAAATTATGGCTCTTCAAATATCCCATCTCTTACCACTTTCATTGATGTATCTACCATGGGGTTCTCATTCTCAAATGAAAATGTAATGACAAAATTCTGCTACATTTCCTCCCAATTGGGATTTCCTCTGTGAAGTTCCAGCTCTGTGTACCAGTTCCTTGGGATGGCTTATAGTGTATGAATAAAATGATGTGGCCATTCTTCTAGTGGTACAAATATACATTGAACCATGCACCTGTCTATGTGTTCTCTGGGTTTTCTAATCCCATCATACTTCTCCAAGTATCTATTTTCCTACTCTGCACCAAATCTAATGCGCAGTAACCTCTTTCATTGATACTAATTCTGAATATTCTCTTTATGTGAACCCCACCAACGTGTAGGTGTTCATTTAAATGAAATATCTAAGACTAATAATATTTTATTTTCCATAGCATCTAGCTCAAACTTCCTTAAAAATTATTCTAAACTATTCTGACCATGAAAAGTAGGAGTTTCTCTTACCTTTGAAACAATCCATCTAAATGTGCGCTTCATCCTGGCACATCTTCTGGTAGATATCTCATGCAAGCATTGATGCCAGTTCTCTAGACCTACATTAGAGTTTGATGCACATGAACTAATGATCCTAGAACTCAACATTCCATCTGCAGTCAGGTTAATATAATCTTCTGCTCACGTGACGGTTCTGTAAAACTGATTCACCTCGTCTGAATAAAAGTTTTTCGTTGCAGGTTCAATGTATATTCCACCTTCTGATGGATCCAAGGGTGATATAACTCTGTATTCTCTTGATTCAAATATCATCTTCATGGTATTCAAATTAATAATAGCCCAGTTATCAAATGCCCAATCCAGTCCAAACAGTGTTGGATAAAGTTGAGTATTGTCTAGTATGTCAATCGCTTCAAAGTCTTCCATGGTGCACACACCATATAGATCTACTGATATCCCCTTCAATCTACCAATTAGTACCACTCTATGTTGATTTTCTAGCTTCAACTGAATAGGTGAATACCCTAGTGTAGGTTCCCCCATAGCTTCCCATGTCTTCTTAGGCAGAACATTAACTTTAGACCCCAAATCTAGTATGATATCCCCCATATTGAAATCTCCAATGTTTGCATTCAACCTAAATTCCCTACTTATCCTTATCTTCTTATGAACCTGAATGACTCTCTTCTACAAAATTACACTTTTCTAACATCCTTTGTAATACTTGTAAATATGTCTTATCATTCAACAACTTCAAACATGACCCCACAAAGTTTCTAAGATTACTTACTTGTTATGAAGTCTTCTCTCTATTGGTCTAATCACATAATTGAGGCATGTCATACACTGATACATCATCTACTGGATTTTTTCTATAAGTGGACAGAATATTCTCCTTCAAAATCTCATGTCTAGCCTACTTGAAGGTCTTATTTTCCTTACGCGCATCAAAAATCTATACAGGTGTTGCATTCTTCCTTATCTGCTGGTGTAGATCCTGGTTTTTCTTTGTTGCATTGTCTTTTCTCCACCTCTAGTAACTATATTGATCTTATTCCCATCATATTCTCTAGTTTCCATAACAGTCCATTGCACATTCTGAGTATTCTAGTTCCTCTTTTCCCGTATCTTTACCAAAAGTGTCGGACAATGTTTTGTATCATGTTCTACTGCGCGACAATACATACATGTTGCAGGTGGAAATGGACAATCTCTCGCATAGTGTCCAAGTTTATGAAAATTATGACATTTCACATGTCCTCTTCCTCCTCCAAATCCTCTTTTTATGAGACCTCATCCTTTGTATCCTCCTCTATTACCCTGATTATATCTGCATCGTGTATTATACTGTGGTTCCTGATTATACTATGGTTGTGCATTATTATACTATGGTGATGGTCCAAACTATTGTGCGTTGTTATACTATGGTAACATTGTAAACTATTGAGCAGGTTAGGTTTTCATCGCTTCATCCTGCACCCTATATGCATCTGAATTCCTCTCCTACATCATCAACAAAGTTCTATAATCCTTCTCTTCATGTCCAAATGACTTGCAAAAATTATAAAATGTAGTCTTTGGTACTATCCAATACTTCTGCATCATGGGAAAATGAAAAAGATCATGTCCATCTGTTCTACATATCTCACACCATGGTCCTCCTGGTGGTAATGGATTCGACATACCTACTCCCAAGTACTGCACATAGGTTGGGAACTCATTCTTATGATGTCCTTATGTCCTGCATAATGTACACCAAACTGCTTCCCTCTTCTCCTTCCCTTTATTCTGGTTCAACTAGAATGTCAGGTTCCCCAAATATGCTCTCAACTCTTCTACAGTTGGATCGGTATGCTTATATTGGTTTTCTTCTAACTACAAGTTTTCCTGCAGAGCCTCAGCCTGATTCTCGAATTTATGTTGCCTCAAGGGATACTTCAAATGTGGCAATAAAGAGTTAACAAATAAATGTATATGTTGCATATATGTAATCAGATACTTAAACTTACCTTTTAACCTCTTGAATTTTTTATCAATCTCCCACACTAACTCTCTTGGATTGTTCTTTATCTCTATCATCTCATTCATGAATTGATCCTCTAATATTGGTTATTGAAACTCATTGATTAATTTCTTCTTTACATCTGCAACGCTCATAGGCATTGTCCTTGGATTATTTACTGCGAGGCCCATATACCATTCTAATGCATGGTCTATGAATGTTATTTCCAATTGCACCACCTTTGTATATTCATTTTTAATATGATTAGCTTCCCATATGTTCTCATAGATAAACAAATGCTTCTTTGGGTCCTCCAACCCTTCTCCATGAAACTCAGGTAATCTAATAGTTGGATCTTATCCTTCCATTGTGAATTTTGTTATACTACCACATCCGCTTGGTGTAGAGACTTGAATACTACTAGATAAATTACTACCACTTGAATTGGGCCTTCATCCTAAAATCCTTATACCACTAATCACTTGCTGGCTAATCGGTTATTTTTCTTCAGATGTCTTAGTCGCACATGGGGTTGTTGGTTCCACACTAATTCTGATCTAGAATGGAGAGCCTTCTTCTTCACCAGACCCTTGACCTATGGTTTTCCTACCATTTGTGGTGCACAAGATATCCTCAATATTCCCTGTAGCATGAAGATCCTCTACCTATTCCTCATCACTATCTAATCCCTCTCGCTCAACTACTGCCCTCTTCTTACTATTGATCTTATATTGGTAGGGTCATTCTCTACATGTCACTCTTGCTTTTCTCAATATCTCCCTAGTTTGTTCCTCATCCATCATGATGGGGTCCATTCCTTATTTCTTCTAGCCTCTCTCCAGATCCCTCTCCATATCTTAGATCGTCCTTAATGCTTCCCCTAGTCTCCCCATGCGCGCAGAGTGATTTAGTTGTCTGAATCCATGGTCATCACACATTTATCATGCAATAATATATTGATTGACGTGTAAAGTGACCTAATTTACCTCCCTCTTGTTCCCTTCAATAATTGTTTCTCCGCAATAGTATATGACTTCACAGTGTCAACTGCAAACTCAGTAATAAACCCTGCAATTATACTTTCTAGCCAGAAATCCACTACACATGTGAATTTATTATTGACTCTTTCCAACTGTGCAATATTCTCAATAGTCCACTCTACTGGTCTGATCCGGTTAGTGGGATAAATATCCTTCAAACTCAATATCCACTCTTGCAAAAACTATGGGAAATAATAGAAAAATGCTTCATGCAAATCAGTAAACACATACATGTCCAAATACTGGTGTGGTGTATACCTGGAGCTTCTGTTATCTTTTTGTGCAAACTCAAACTTCTTTGTCTCCAACCATATTTCAATCCCATGCTTAGTAGGATTCCATGGCCTAAACATCCCCTTCTACCATTGCATTCTCTTCATTGTTCTTCTCATCAAATCCCTTCTAGGTTTTTCTTCTGAGTTCCAACTAGCAACAAAACCATTTGTTGGATGTATGGGCTGACCCGGGTTCTACCTTAGTTCTCCAACAAAACCCTAGAAACCATCGACCCTTCAGGAGACTAGAAGGAAACACTGCGCACAAAGTGCACAACACAGTCTCACTCAAGATGGCTTATGGGTGATTGTAGGACCCAAATTTCTATAGTCATGGAAGGGATGTTTTTCATGGGGATGTTAGGCATACTACTCTTCTACTTCAACATTCATTCTACCATACCATCATTCATATCTACCATTTTTTTAACCTTTAACATTCATTATTCAGAAAATAACATGTCTAATCTAGTGCGCACTATAAATTAACCTTAACATATTCATTCATTTATCCATTTATTCATCATAAAACATAGTAACACATACCATAAATTAACACATGTTTTATCATGGTTCACCCCCCATGGGATATGTCCACAAAGTTCTCCTGCTTCTTATTATTCTTCATGAAATTTCTATGTTGCACGCATTACATCAAGAGTGCATTTGAAATGCACATATGCGAGGTTGACCAGTGTCGCACCAAGCTCCACAACTTGCGACCTGAACCTCAATTACAACTCAAAACCATACTCATCTTTAAAAATGACTCGATACTTAGATCCAAAACTCTCTATCCAAACTGGCTACCAAAGGATTCTAATGATGATCTCCTAAGATCTTAAAAACACCTATTTATACTACCAAAAGTGGGTAAAAACCCATTATAATTATTACCAAAACCCTAACCCTCGTGGATTATGTTTGTCTACATATCCATCTCTTGTGCACGAATGGTCTTCGATCCAACCATTTCCTGCTTTGAATTTGCACTGCTTTTCCTTGATTCTTGGTGCACACTACTTCTTTGGTCCATTTTTTAGTTGTTTTCCTTATTTGTTGTGCTTATTCCTCGAAATTTGCTTCTAAAATAGCCTACTCCAGCAAGGAGTTCTCGTTAGTCTCTTCTTTTTCAGGCACAAATTTCAGTAGTACTAGGTTCATGGATAGTGGGGCCTCTCATCACATGACAGGGACACCTAAATTGTTCACCAATTGGTCAAAGAAAAACTCAAATATAGATGTGTAATTTGATATTCATGCCAAGTGTGGTGTACAGGGAGTTGGGAAAGTGAGGTTCTAGCTAGATTCACAAGTTTTTCTGGAGGTGGTATATGTGTTATATATCCCATATCTAAGGAGGAATTTTCTCTCAGTCTCAGCTCTAGAAGACAAGGGTTATGCAGTCATGTTCCAGAATGAACAAGTGTTCATGCATTTAGAGGGAGATATCCCTGACACAACAATTAATAATGGTGTCAAAAAGGGCAGGGTATATAGGTTGGAGGGCCACCCTGTAAAAGGATCCAAGGTGATATTGGATCATGGATTGATGTTAGTGGAAGAGGATGAGGAGTGGGAGGCTCCAAAGGGTGAGTAGATTTCACATAATTCTAGTGTGGGGAGTCAACCTTCAGATGGGAAGCAAGAGTTAGTCCCTTCTAGTTATGTCAAGAGATCGAGTTGGTACGAGATGACATTGATGGATGCTCAAGAGTAGGGGAGTCTCCTAAGAGCACATTGAAGGTTCTTTGACAAATTTTCCAAACTTCATGGAATTGAGCAAAGTGAAATTATTTACATGCCACAAGAGTGGCCACTATGCTTCACAATGTTCGAACAAGAATAAAGGGAAGATTAAGTTTCAACAAGTAGAAACATCTGCAAAAGATCAAGTCAAGGAGTTTCCTGAGAATTTCTAGAAAGATTTCTCGTTAGTCTCTTGTCTTTCTGGCACAAATTTTGGTAGTGCTTGGTTGGTGGATAGTGGGGCTTGTCATCAAAGGATGAGGACACATGATTTGTTCACTATTTGGTTAGAGACAGACTCATATATACATGTAGAACTTGGAACTCATGCCAAGTGTGATGTACAGGGACTTGGGACAGTGAGGTTCCAGTTGGAGTCAAGAGTTTTTCTAGAGGAGGAAGATGTGTTGTATATCCTAGATCTGAGTATGAATTTTATTTTAGTCTCAGCTCAGGAGGACAAGGATTATGCAGTATTGTTATTGAACAAACAAGTGTTCATACATTTAGAGGGAGCTATCCCTGACATGAAAGTTAAGATTGGTGTTAAATAGGGAAAGGTATACATATTGCAAGGCCAACCTGTAAAATGATCTAAGTGGATCTTGCATCGTGGATCGATGTCAGTGGAAGAGGAAGAGGAGAAGGAGGTTCCAAAGGGTCAACAAAGTTCACAGACTTCTAGTGTGAGGAGACAACCTTTAGATGGTAAGAGGGATTTATTCCTTAATAGTTCTATCGGGAGACCGAGTTGGTACGAGATGATATTGATGGATGCTTAAGAGTAGGAGGAGGCTCCTAAAATCACATTGAGGCAGAGAAAGTCTTTGACGAAGTTCCTAAACTTCATGGCATTGATATGCAGTTCCATCGATTATGTGACTTCAAGTGTTCAGGGACAAACTGACCAGCAAGGTTGGAGGGATGCCAGTGTGCAGGATGATGTCTGTGACATTGTTTCAGGGTCAAAGGAAGAACAAGTTCCAGGCGTCTCTTTGAGAAGCAACTTCCTTGCTAAGAGGGAGTGTTAATGTTTGTAGCATTTAACATGTAATTCCACATTGATTTTGTGTCTAACATGTGGAAGTCATCCTTATTACCTCTCAAGACATAGGATATTTGTATTTTCATAAGGTGGGCCATTATCCTAGGAAGGGAGACCAATATTTTATCTTAATAAAATCAACCCAGGTACTGGTTTTCCCTTAGGGTTTTTTCCAAGGGTATTTTACCCAAAAATAACGTGTGCACATTGTGTTTGGTTTCTTATTTATGCTTCCACCGTAATGTTTCATTAAAAACTCATTTGTGATTTTATTCAATAAGTAACTTATTTGGAATTGACTCGTCGGTGTTGGGTTAAGAGAAATTAATAAAAGTTGCTAGCATGAGGAATAAAGAAAGAATAATGATAAAGAAAGAAATATAAAATAACAAAGGACTCTCAAAATCCAATCCATACTTGAGATCTACCATTTATGCATTTGTATCAGTTTGTTGGCCCTTGGTTATGGATTAAGGAAGAAAACAAAGAAAAAGGAAAAGAAAAGACGAAGTGTGAACTGCGCAGAAGGCACATTGACTGAGATTGGGTTGAAATGGTCAAAGAAGCATAAAAGAAGGAGTGAAGTAAGGGAAAGCAAGCCATTGGACGAGAATATAGAGGAGAACAGATCAAGAAGGAGGACGGATCGTGGACAACTCAACAAGTAGAAAAATCCACCAATGGATGCTTTGGAGAACCTCGCGACAAAGATGGAAAGACAGGCTTGCAAAGCTTGGAAAACATGGGTCAAAGTGGACCTAGGGTTTAAGACACCTAGGATTTTTATATTTACGGTTTTGACACCTATGTTTAGACCTATGGTTGTCCTAGAGTCATTGTAATGTATAAATAAGGACCTAGATGAGAGAAGAGGGGTTGGATGTAGGTTGTTGATTATGAGTTTGTCATTGTGGATTAAGAGAGTGACTAATGTTGTAAGGGAGGGAAGTGTTGTGTGTGAGAGGAATCTGGTGTTGTAAGATCTTCAGTTGGGTGTGACTATCAACCCTTCATCCAGGTACATAGGATAGGGAGAGAAAGAGAGAGATATATGCAAGATAAGAGCACAGATAGAACTATATGTTTTTCCATAATATCAAGAAACATAGTTCTGTGGACGTAGCCCTAGGGAGAGGGTGAACCACGCATATATGGTTGTTCTCTGTGATTGATGTTGTGTTATTTTGTATTATGTTATTCTGTTAATGCATCATTGTGTTAGATTTGAGATAGAGCTTGTGTAGTAGGCTTAAAGAAGATAAACAATAGTTAGGTTGTTGTGTTGTTGTTGCCTTGGATCTACTTTGTATTTCCTCTAGTTGTAGACACTTGTGTCTTGCAACCCCCTATTGCTACTTCGGGTGAGACTGCATCTTCTTCGTAGGTGTTGCCAAAAGGGCCAATAGTTAGGGATTGTTGGTGCGCTATTAGAGTTGAACCCTTGGTCTTCCCCTATGCCAACAAATGGTTCCATTGCCAGGACCGGGATATTCTTGAGGGAATGTCAAGGTGGTTTCCATTGAAGACAGAGATTCATAAGTGAATAAAAGACCAAGAAAAGGACTTCACAGAAGCTCAGAACAAGAACCCTAATCTTAGTACAAAAGATTGGTTGGGAAAGTATATATTTACTGATATACACGAGATATTCTTTGGAGGAATTCATAAGGAGCTATACGAGTGGTTAGCTGGATTAGCAGATACCCAATTTGAGATCAAACCTAGACCATTTGTGGTTTGGACATCAGTGTTGATCAAGAAGGTCAAGAGAGTTGATAATGTCATGTCAAGAGCAGTAGATCACTGGTTTGATAGCACCATTGGAGGGTACATTACCGAGTTTGCTATTGATAGAGTAGAGTCATATAGCCAAGTAGAGAGATATATCTTTAAAGGACCTAGAGGAAAATTTTTACACTTTTAGAAGTTGAAGATCAAGATACTATTGCATGAGAATAACATCTTGAAGATACAGTAGTTGGTCATATTGAAAATCTAATGTTCAAGAACTCAGACAACGACAACGACACAGAGGTTGGACATACATGTAGTGGGAATACATTCAGAGAAGTTCTTCTGGTGAACCTATTTGAGCATAATCATGAACCACTACTACAGGAAGAAGGGTTCTACAGTGGAGAAGAAGAAGAGTTATCAAACAAGGAACATTCAGAGTTTGCTAGGGAAGAGGAAGGGAAGACTGAAGAACCTCATCAAGAAGAACTAGAAACTTCAGGAACTGTGTAGATGGTATAAGTAAGTACTATTACTCCTCCTGTTGTTTTAGTAGCATTAAGTAGACAGAGAAACCAGAGTAGTCAAAGATACTAGAGAACCCAGATCACTGTTACTAGAAGTCCAGTACATAATCATTCGAGAAGCTTAGGAATATCTATGGCAGATAAAATGAGGCTACCCATCTTTAGGGGAGACAGATCTGAAGATCCTGATCAACACTGGTTTCTATGCAAATCCATATGGAGTATTAAGTAAGTCAATGACGAAGCAGTTAAGAGAGCTCAATTTAGTACCACCTTGAGAGACCGGGCACTGAGCTGGTACGTGAAATTTGTTAACGGAGCTGCACAACCTAAACCATTGAACGAGATCAAGACTATGTTGAGTGCAGAATTCAAGAAACCCAATTCAGAGTCACAATGCATTGCAGAACTAAAAGAAATAAAGAAAAAAGTAGCTGAACTTGTTTGGGAATTTGATCAAAGGTTTAAGACCTTAACATGTTGATTGAGTTTTTAGATTCCATATGAGAAAAATAAGGAATGGTTCATTTCTTCCCTCCTACCACACATCAGATTCCCTCTAATGCAACAGAAAGTTGCTTCATAGGCTGAGGTGTTGGAGATTGCCATGAAACTAGAATCATCCCCTATGGGAGAATCCAACTCAGGTATGAGTCAAATTTTGAGTCAACTAACTAGATTATCTCTACAGGTCGAAGATATGAAGAAAGACAAGGGAAAAGATAAAAGAGAAGACATCTGGTGTATTAGATGCAAGTCAAAAGGCCATGATAATGAGCACTACCCCCTATTTCATGAATACTTGGCTTCTAGAGCTCTGAGCCCTTTGAAGCAGGTTACTCTACCTTGGTGTGAGGTATGTAGAAATAGATATTTCCCTGGTGAATTATATTACATGCAAAAATTTGTTCAGACACCTACAAATATTTATTGCAAATTCTGTAAATCTGTGGGGCATGATGAGAACGACTGTAGGGATTATTACCTCTTGCATGAAAGGTCAAGAGATACATATAGGATTCAAGGAGAGAGAAAAATTCAACCGTCACGGTGGATTCAGAGGAAGAGGACAAGGAAACATCAACCCTCATGGTGGATTTAGAGGAAGAGGACGAGGAGGAGGCATGGGTTGAGGTCGAGATCAAATCATTTGTTATAACTATGCAAAGCTAGGTCACTTGGAAAAAGACTATCAGGACCCTTGTACCACTTGCAGCTACTGCAACTCATTTGAACATGTTATTGAAGATTGTCATGTGTTGTTAGCCAAACTTTAGGAGAGACGAGGAGGAAACCAGCTAGTACAACTAATATCAGTAGAACCTCACAGAGAGGATCCCAGAGTCATTGTTATCACTAGAGGAGGTGTTGTTACAAGAGAAGACAAAGTGACCCCAGGAAAGACAATAGAAGAATCAAGGGTCAGAAGAGCTACAGAAAA
This sequence comes from Picea sitchensis, assembly GCA_010110895.2. Lineage (NCBI taxonomy): Eukaryota > Viridiplantae > Streptophyta > Pinopsida > Pinales > Pinaceae > Picea > Picea sitchensis. The sequence goes on from SNQJ01S0000947.1 coordinate 110,334, forward strand.
GACACAAGTGTTTGATCCAAGGAAAGAAAAGCAGACATTTGAAGAGGAAAGAAAAGAATTCATAAGAGATCAGGCTTCTTCATCAAAGACACAACCAGAAGTGAGATAATGTGGAATGCCTCTAGAATTCGATTAGTCTTCTTCTCCCAGAGAAGGAAAAGAGGTAAGCAATCTTATGGAATTCTTATGTACTTGAATTAATCTGATTAAGGATGAAAGAGATGTACAAGAGCTACAAAATTTGATTAGACAGTATGAGATAGGAAGGATAGATCCTCTTCTAAATAAAGCAGTACATCAAGTATCTAGAAAGAGAAGGACAAACAAGGAACTACACCTTAATGCTCAAATTGGAGATTATGATATAGATTATGTGGTCCTTGACTTAGGATCAGAAGTCAATGTTATGACAAAGCATACCTGGGCACTGATGGGAAAAACTAAGTTGAGTTATTCCCCTATCAGGCTCAGGATGGATAATCAGCAGAAAGTAAGCCCCTTTGGAAGACTGGAGCATGTCCCTGTGGACATCAATGAGGTAAGGATGTTTGTGGACTTCGAGGTGATTGAGATAGTTGATGATGGTTGTCCTTATACTTCATTGTTAGGAATTGATTGGACTTTCAATAATTCTATTGTTGTTGACTTAAAGAAAAGAAGAATGAAATTTGAAGGTGATGGAATTAGGGTCATTTCACCTCTAGATCCTGATGAAGGTCGTAGATACACAGAACCCATCAAAGAAGAAGATCATTCATAGGATCTAGAGAATATATATAAATTGACTACAAGATAGTAGGATTACATTAATCCTACAGTAGACAAGAATTTAAGTTGGCAAAGTGCATGCTCATCAGATTTGGAAGAAGCACTAGAGAACTGGCAGAACAAAATGTATGAATTTTCTACGTGGAGATGTGCTATATTGACTAGGGAAGTTCCCTGGATTGGCAGAGAGATCAGTAATGTGCCCACATTTGATGGTCTAAATCATTTAGAAACTTTCTTTTTGGAATTTGAGGAAATTGTGCCAGTATAAGTGAGATTGTTGGCACTGGATGAGGCCTTGAAAGCAACGCCATAAAGATGGTGGGGGGCACACAAGAAGAACATCGCGGACTGGGTTCAATGTTGCACTTTGATGAAAGTGCGCTTTTCAGACCAAGTAGAAGGGTGCAAGGTTAGATACAAAGGTCAAAGGTTTCTAAAGGACTATGTGCGAAATTGTGAGGAAGCCTGGAGCAACATTCCTCAAGAGAAGTGGGTGCATAAATTCATTAACACTTTGGAAACAACCCCTATCAATTGGTATCTTCAAGCAAAATTGCGCCTCACCACTGTAGATTGGTATCGTATGACTCAGAACTTTCTAGATACATTTTTATTTGAAATTCAGTACCCTACGGTAGACCAAGATTTATGAGTTGTACAATAGAAAGTCTTTGAGGGGGCACCTAACCTCCCTTTTGGGCAAGAAGAGGATGAATGGACTGCACCTCTTCAGAAATTGCAAGGTTGTTACAATATCAATGTTGATGAAGATGATGATACTAGGAATGTGAACATGGCAGAAACAGAAGGACAGAGGGACATAGAAGGACCAGGAGTCGAACTAACTTTTATTGGACAGCCAATTAAAGTCAAGAAAGTTAATATTGGAACCAAGGAAGCAACTAAGCTCTCAAATGTTGGAGATTATTGGGATGATTCCACTATTGATAAGATCACAGAATTACTGCATGAGTATTAGGACTTGTTTCAAACCAAGTTCACTGAAATGAAAGGCATTAAAGGGCCCATGGGATAAATGAAGATCCCTTTGAAACCATATGAAAGGCCAGTCAAGAAGAGACCCTACAGGGTGAATCCCAAGTATAAACAGAAAGTCAAGATTGAATTAGACATAATGTTGAAAGCAGTAATCATAGAACCTATTGAAGAGTCAGAATGAATCAGCCCTATGGTGGTTCGAGATAAGAAGACATGAGATATTATAATATGTGTAGACTTGAGGAAACAAAATGATGCATTTTTACATGATCCATTCCCTACACCGTTTACAGACGAAGTGTTAGATAATGTGGGAGGACAGGAAGTTTACTCCTTCACAGATGGATTTTCAGGTTATCACCAGATCAGGATTGCCAAGGAAGATCGCCATAAGAACACATTTGCAACAAAATGGGGATCCTACCAGTACATAGTGATGATTTTTTGATTGAAGAATGCACCAGCCATATTTTCTAGGGTGGTAGTCGAAGCATTCAAGGAATTTCTACATAAATTTCTTGGAAGCATATTTTGATGATTGGACTACTTTTAGCTTATTGAAAAATCATATTGAATGTTTAAGACTAATGTTGGATAAGTGAAAGAAATTCCAGATTGCCTTGAACCTGAAGAAGTTCATATTCTTTTCACCCTTTGGAGTGTTTCTAGGCCATATTGTGTGTAAGCAGGGGTTGTTGGTAGATCCTTCCAAAATTTCCATCATTGTTGATCTACCCCCTCCTACTTTAGTAAGATAGTTGTGCATTGCACTGGGACATACTGGATACTACAAAAATTTCATCAAGGGCTATGCACAGACAAAAACACCCATAGAGAATCTTTTAAAGAAAGATTGTCACTTTCAATGGTCAGAAGAATGCCAGCGAAGCTTTGACACACTGAAACAAAAAATGGTCATTGCGTCTATTCTGGTTTTCCCAGATTGGAGTAAGGAATTCCATGTGAACATAGATGCATCATCTATTACATTAGGGACAATGTTAGCACAACCAGGAGCATGAGATATTGACCATCCGTTATCCTTTTCTAGAAGGAAGATCTCTACAGCTGAGATAAATTACACTACCACTGAGATAGAAGGCCTGGCCATGGTGTATGCGCTGCAGAAGTTTCATCACTACTTGTTGGGAGAACACTTTAAGATGTTCATTGATCACTCTGCTTTGAAATACCTATTCAACAAGCTAGTGTTGGGGGGAAGGATATGCAGATGGCTTCTGTTATTTCAAAAATATGATTTCAAAATAGTGGTCAAGCTAGGAAGAATCAACAAGGGACCTGACCACTTGTCTAGGTTAGAACATGGAGGGGAACCTACTAGCTTAGAGGACACACTAACAGATGCATAGTTTTTGGCCATAAGAAAGTTTGATGATCACTTCGCTGAGATAGTCCAGTTCCTAGCAATAGGAATGGCACCTCGTGAATACACAATCATTCAGAAGAAACAACTAGTAGTTTGTGCTGCAGATTTTTCACTTATAGCTGGATAGATATATAAGATGGGACCTGATGAGATTTTGAGGATATGTGCTATGGAGGCAGAAAGACCACTGATTCTGGAAAAATCACACGAAGGCATCACAGGAGGACACTATGCAGGAAAAGCAATAACGCAGAAGATTCTTAGAGATTGCCTTTAATGGCCCACTTTACACAAAGACACTAGTATGCCAAAGAGTTGGGAAACCTTCCAGAAGGGATGAGATGCCTTTAGAACCTCAGCTAACCTTACAGGAATTTGAGAAATGGGCCATTGATTTCATGGGACCTATCAACCCACCAGGAAAATGCACAGGAGCTCGATACATAATCACTGCGACAGAATATTTGACCAGATGGGCAGAAGCAAGAGAAGTTAAGGACTATAGTGAAACTAAAGCTCCGTGATTCATATTTGATGATATCATAACCATATTTGGATGCTCGAAGATCCTTATGAGTGATCAAGGTACCCATTTTATTAATAAAACTATTGAATACTTGACTCAGGAATTTGAGGTTCACCATCAGAGGAGCACACCTTACCATCCGTAGGAAAATGGTACAGTTGAAGCTTTCAACAAAATCTTGAAGACAACGCTGACGAAGATTTGCAGTGTCAATAGAGATGATTGGGATTTGAGAATACCAATAGTGTTATGGGCCTATAGAACCACTTGCAAAAATATGACAATGCAAACTCCCTTTAAGTTGGTTTATGGTCTAGAAGCAGTAGTACCTATTGAATATTTAGTTCCTAGCTTAAGAATTGCAACATTTACATACATGGATGAAACTGGCGTTGTTCAAAACAGGCTTGCGCAGTTGGTAGAACTAGAGGAAGACAGATTTATTTCAGGATTCCATCAGCAAGTACAAAAGGAACAAGAGAAGGCTTACCATGACAAACACATCAAGAAGAAATCCTTTAAGCAAGGAGATATGGTACTGGTATATGACAGCAAGTTCATGAAGCATCCAGGGAAGTTCAAGACACATTGGTTGGGGACATATGACGTTTCCTATGTTACAGAAGGAGGAGTTGCATAGTTGAAGACCTTGAGCGAAGAATGGAAGGAAGGTTTAGTGAAAGGGAGCCGGTTGAAATTGTACTATGAAAACTAGTTTCCTCGCAGCTCTCAGTAAAATCAGAAGGAGAAGGGTCTAGGTACCAGGTGTAGTTGAAACTGGGTACCACACACAGAAAAGACAGTCTGCACATAGTGGGGAGGGAGAACAGAGAAGAAAGAATAGGTTGCTCTGTGCAGTCTGAACTCGAAGTAAAACATAAGGTTTAGTCTTAGAGTGCCTCGGATGAGTCACGGGTGAGTGTTGGGGGCCTGTTGGCCCTTGGTTATGGATTAAGGAAGAAATCAAGGGAAAAGGAAAATAAAATATGAAGTGCTAACTGTGTTGAAGGCACATTGACTGAGATTGGGTCGAAGTGGTCAAAGAAGCAGAAACGAAGGAGCAAAGTAAGGGAAAACAAGTTGTTGTATGAGAAGATCAAGGAGAACAGATCAGCAAGGAGGACAGATTGTGGAAAACTTAGCAAGAGAAAAAATCCACCAATGGATGCTTTCGAGCACCTTGCGGGAAAGATGGAAAACAGGCTGGCAAAGCCCGAAAAATGTGGGTCAAAGTGGACCTAGGGTTTTGGTATTTATGGATTTGACACCTAGGTTTCGACCTAAGGTTGTCCGAGAGTCATTTTAATTTATAAATAAGGACCTAGATGAGAGAAGAGGGGTTGGATGTAGGTTCTTGATTCTAAGTTTGTCATTGTGGATTAAGAGATTGACTATTGTTGTAAGGGAGGGACGTGTTGTGTGTGAGAGCACTCTAGTGTTGTAATATCTTCAACTGGGTGCAAAGATCAACCCTGCAGTTGGGTGCGTAGGGCGGGGAGAGAAAGAGAGAGAGATATGCAAGCTAAGAGCACAGATATAACTATATGTTTTTCCATAATATCAATAAATGTATTTCTGTGGACGTAGCCCTAGGGAGAGGGTGAACCACATGTATCTGGTTGTTCTATGTGATTGATGGTGTGTTCTTTTGCATTCTGTTATTTTGTTATTGCATCATTGTGTTAGATCTAAGATAGAGCTTGTGCAGTAGGATTAAAGAAGAAAAAGAATAGTTAGGTTGGTGTGTTGTTGTTGCCTTGGATCTGCTTTGTATTTCCTCTGGTTGTAGACACCTGTGTCCTACAACCCCCTATTTCTACTTCAGGTGAGACTGCATCTGCTTCGCAGGTGTTGCCGAAAGGGCCAGTAGTTAGGGCTTCTTGGTGCATTGTTAGAGATGAAACCTGGGTCTTCCCCTGTGCCAAAAAAGTCCCAAACAATGATTCTATAGTTTGAAACCTTATAAAGGGGATTTAAAATATGATAAGAGGATGATAAAAAGGCATATTCAGGGGTTTGGAAAAATGTAGTGCTTAGAAAGTGGTAACTCAAGAGCAAGCACTCCCTCCACAAGGGAGATCATAAAAGTGGATTCATTAATAACATAAATCATGAAGTAAACCCAAAGCATACATATTGTATTTGCACATTGTATTATGCCAACCAATGGTTTAGGAGGGTGCCTCACCTATTTAAGAAAAGCATTGCTCTCATTTGTAACTAGAGTTTGGAAAATAAGAGATATTATTTGACTCACTTCTATCTGTGTTATTGATTTTAACTTAGTATTTCTTGGGAATTTTTTTGTGAGAAATATAGAAAGAGGGTTTTATTTATAAAGGGTGAAGGTGGATTAAGAAAGATAGCAAGGGTCCACAAGAGGAGAAAATTACTACAATGGAATAGCTTCTTAAGGTAAATATTTCCCTTACACTCTTTAGTTTTATATATCTAGACTAGAGTATTGAGTTTGGAAAAGCTTCATTTGTTTTCCAACTCCTACCCTAGGATAGTGTAGAGGATACTTAAGGAGATAGTAACATAGGATATTAAAACACTCTGATCACCATCTAGATCTTGGAACACCAATACTGTCTTGGGGGAATTTTCTAGGTACACCGTAGGGTTGTCTAGAATCCCAAGATTCTTTGCAGAAAACAAATCCTCAAGGAGTGTTGGTTGACCCCTTAGCCCAATAAAATTTAAGGAAAACGCATTTCACTTTCCTTTATCTCTCATAATTTTTATTTACTTCTTTCTGTAATTGTTTTGAGAAACCTAGGGTTTCATTTGATATACCTTCAGATCTATGTTGTTTTTCTTTCCAAGTTTTCAATTATAGGGTTTAAATATTTTGGACTTGGTTCTAGTTTGCAAAATGTTCATTGTTTCATGTTAAATCATAAACATTTTGCAATTTTTCTTAGATCTAACAATTTAATAAAATTACTCTCAAAATGCATGCTCAAACAATGGTTAAATACCTCTAGAGGTTAAGGATTATGTGCTTGACATTTAGTTTCATTGTGAGGGCCAAGTTCTAGTAGTCATTCCTTAAATTTTGTTCTACTAAGAAAAATCTATGGTTATAATGTCTGTTGTTCCTAATGAGTGTTGAGGTTTAAATTTTCTATGCATTCTAAACACATTTTTCACATGTGCATTGTGAGGGTTCTCATATTAATTCATTCGGTGATCATCATAAAATTTTGAGTATTAAATGAACCGATACATGGGATACGACTTGCAATGTTTCACTTGATTTTTTTTTTATAGTTCATGACACTATCAGTTAACACTTAAGGCACAACAATGGCTTATTGGAATGAAATGTTTTGATAATTGGCACTATCTATACAAATTTGGGATTTAAACATTTTGTCATTTTAGAATAGTATTGTAATAAATCTTATCACAATTGTTAAGAATTTTGTTAAACATTGGGTATTAATGGCTAAATTTGTATTTTTATGGTATGATTAGAATTCACACTAAATCTGATCATAAGTCTTTGTGATACCTAAATTTCTTTGAAGTGGTCACATCGATCGTTCCAGTAATTTCTTTCAAGTAAGTTTTGTGAAATGTTTTTTATTAGAATTATCTGAATCTGAGACACATTACTTTACATGTGAATGTTGATCTTTGGAAACTATTTACATTATCACTTGTGATTGTTGATGATATTCACTTGTTATCACAATAAGCATATAACAAACACTTTTGATCTTAAAGGATTTTTGTAATTAAATTAAGCTTTCCTTGTTTCACTTGCTCCAGACTTCATCAATCAAAGCTAAAGAACACTCCCCTTCATTCACAATGATTATAACTTGATTGACCATAGGAAAACCCTCCTTAGGTTAGGAAGGCCCTTTCTTAGCCTAAGCAAGAGGCAAGGCCACCAAGGTGACATTGGATGGATTTCATAGTAATTGCTTCTAATCTCTCCTATGAAGGTTAGGAACTTCCTTTTAGTGAGAGTTTGAGTAGTAAGAGGGTGATCGGATGGATACCTCTTCAGAGAAAGAATAAGATTTCACAATATTGGGTGAAAAAAATTCTCGATGGATTCATGTTAAATGGAAGCGTATAATCCTTGTGATATCCTAACAAGGATACAAAAGACTAATGATGCGAGTATGTTCAAGTCTCAACAAAATGAACCATTGGAAGCTCAAACAAATGTTGACTCAAGTAAATCCCCAATTTCTCTTACAATTGTTGTACACTCTAGAGATATCTTTTTATTTATATCAAAATATCTATCCATATTTGGGGGTTAATAAAATAACTTCTTCTACGGGGAAAAAAAGGGAACCTAGAAAAAGAGAGTTCTAGCCACCAAACCTCTAGCCACAACCCTCCTCTGGAGAAATTTGGGAGGAAGTTTGAGCCAGGAAAAGAGGCTAAAAAATGAGTTTAATAAGGATAATAAGGAGGGGATTGAGATCCTGTCACCTACCTCATCTAGGGAGAACCCATAATTTCAAGATAAATCTATATATCCCTTAATATCGAGCCATTTTGAACTTGTGAAAGGGAGGGAAAAAAAGTGGGAATAGAAAAAATGATCCAAAGGAGGATTTAAAATCTAGGAGACTCGAAAGGGGAAGAAAAATAATTCCATGGGGCCCTAATGGAGGGTCCCCTATGATTTTTATGACTTTTAATGCTAGGGGTTTGGGAAACCCTTGAAAAAAATTCCCTAATGAGACTAGTGGAGATCCACAAACCAAATGTAGTCATGACCCAAGAAACAAAGGGTGATGAGATTAAGATATCAAGGGAATGGTAGAAAAATTTGAAGGATTGGGAATTTCATCCGTGGATCCTATATGAAAGTAAAGGGGCTTTATTACTAGATGGAAAAAAAGAATAATGAATCTAACCAACTAAGTGCTTCTCGATTTAGGTATTGGAAATTAGGAAAGTATTTAATGTTGTCAATGTTTATGAGCCCTATGATGATAAGGTGGTGATTTTAGGAACGCCCATTAGCTCAATATTTCATGAGAAGAAGTAATGTAATCCTTGGAGGGGATTTTAATTTTATAGTAAGTAGAGCAAAGTATAGAGGGGATGCTACTAGGTAAAACCCTTTGGTTGAATTCTTTATAAAAAAATTAAAAGAGGTGAGCTTCATGGATGTAGAACCCATAAATAAATCTTATCACCATTGTTAAGAATAGTGTTAAACATCGAGTATTAATGGCTAAATTTATATGTTTATGGTATGATTAAAATTCACACTAAATCTGATCATAAGTATTTGTGATGCCTAAATTTCTTAATAGTTATAAATACTCGTATTGATGATTCCATCTCAGATATAATCTTGCACTATGGACATAAAGTGTAATATGATTGTGTCTTTCTATCATCAATTTTCTATTATAATTCTAAATGTTGTTGCTCTAAATGGTTTTCAAGATTAAGGTCCATATACCTTTCACATATGCTCAGATCTAAGCATTCCAAATATTAGTTCATGGACATCTGATCTAAGAATTCCATATATTAGTTCATGCACATTTGATCTAAGCATTCCATATATTAGTTCATGGACATTTGATCTAAGCATTCCATATATTAGTTCATGGAAATATTACTAGCACAACCACAAACTTGTGGTTGGTGAACGTCGAAAGGTTTTGACTGGTAAAATTGCCAATGCAGTAGAAATACGACACGTAGTTAAATAAAACCCTAATTGACACCAGGCCCATGAATTGAATTGGGAATGCATGCTATATTCATAAAACCCAATTTGAAACGCCCTTCCACCCTACTATATGGAACACACATGGCCATAAAATGAAACTCCACAGAACCATAAAATGAAATGCATGCCTCCATATGGACCAGAAAATGAAACGTGGTCATAAAATGAAACGCACGGCTGCACATGGCATGACATTACCAAACCTGCCAATCTAGTCCTCTTCGTAGCTTTAGAATTACTCAGACTTGTAAATTGGTAAATATGGCATGGTTGTGTTCCACACTCGCATCTCTCCACTCTGTAACAAAACCTTAATCTTTGTTAATCACTCATACGTGGCAATCATCTAGCCACCATAGTAAATTTTAAATATGATCAAGTAAAAGTAAAAAAATAAACATGTAAACAAATGCCTTTATAATACTGAGGAAGTTAGTGGTTGAAATCACAACCATTGATTTATTGGGACGAATAAGAATATTCGATCAATATTTAATCTCGTCCATACAAAACTGATTAAGCACTAAAAACCTATTAAATGTGCCTATTTTCAATAGGTGTACGCCTTTCGACGTAATTAAATATATCCACCCACTACTATTGTAAATAATCTACTTATGATTCACACTTGAAACGATCTTTAATGGATGGTTTAAACACTTACAAAAGTAAATTTCATAGAGAGTTAGGGTATTGCAGTCATTTCCTTTCATAACAAATTTTCTCTCTTTAGATATTTTGTTCTTGAGTTTGGAATCTAATTATATGATGGTGATTTTCAAATCTGGATACAATTTCCGAACTCAATTACTTTGAATTGGTCACAACAATCGTTCTAGTAATTGCTTTCAAGCAAGTTTTGTGAAATGTTCTTTTTTAGAATAATCTAAATCTGAGACACATTATTTTACATGTGAATGTTGATCTTTGGATATTTACATGAGCACTAGTGATTTCTGAGCAAACTCACTTGTTATCACAATAATCATAGCAGTTTTTTATGTTAACGTTAATGAAGAAGCTGGAATGACTGAAAAACAAAATAAATAAATTCAATCTATTATTTTCCCTGTATTCTACTAATCGGGTCTAGCACATCATTCATCAACCGCATACAAGTTGAAAGTGTGTTACACAAACCAAAAGGCATCACTCCATTCATACAAACCCTTCCTTGTCTTGAATGTTGTCTTCCAAGTGTATTCATTGTCTACTCTCACTTGGTGATATCCTAATTTGAGGTCTAGCTTTGTGAAGAACTTAGCTTGTTCCAAATGATCCAACAAGTGATCAATCATTGGCAAAGGATGTTGGGTATGTGTTATATTCTTTGCATGTGTGTGTGTGGGCACGTCAGATATGACAACTGCATCTGACAATCCCTCTAGTAGTGTTCCTTGTGTCGTTTGCATCAGGTTCTTTCCTAGGGGTCCCAAGGGGGGGTAGGGATGCCCCCCCCTGGTTACGCGCAACGTTCGGCCACAGGCGGTAGCTCGGGGCCGACAAGGTTTGGGGCAGCGCCCCAAAAATTTTTTTTGGGTGGTTTTTTCTATTTTTAGCGGATTTTTATATTTTTAGTGGTTTACTAAATTAATCCCTGATTAAGGGATTAGGGTTTTGGTATCTATGGAATACCTAAAAAAATTGTATATATATTGTATGGTGAATGGTGAAATTCGATATAATGAATATAAGAAAGGTTTTCCCCGTTGAGGGTTTCCGGTATAAATCTTTGTGTACTATGTGAATGAGCCATTGATTAAATTCTGTTTTTCTTAAGAATCTATATGCATTGCTTTACTTCACAGGTTTAAAACTTACATGTGGTATCAAAGCTCATTTTTGGCTTCAGAGGGATGCCTTTATTTTTCAGGGTTTGGCTCGGTCTTGATAGATCAAGTTTATCTTGGGTCTGTGATAAACCTGGGTTTAGTGGGAACTTTTACAGTGGTGATTTGAGTGTAGAAAGAGGAATGGCAAGATCTTCTAGAATCGAGATAGAGAAGTTCAACGATAAAAAAATTGAGCTATGGAAGCTCAAGATGGAGGACCTTCTTGTAGACAAAGAACAATGGATCGTTGTGGATCTTGGTACATAGCCTACTGGTATACCGTCTACTAGAACATAGGCTACTAGTACACAAACTACTAGTACACCAGTTGTTGGTATGTCGAAGGAAGATTGGGAGAAGTTGGACAAAAGAGCAAGATGTACTATTCGACTCTACCTAGAAAATTCAGTTTTGTTGAATGTCTTCAGTGAATCTACAGCCAAGGAACTATGCGATAAGTTGGGGAATTTGTATCAATCAAAGTCCCTGGTAAACAAGTTGTTTCTTTGAAAGAAGTTGTATCATCTTAGGATGGAATATGGAGATTCTATGACAAAACATCTAAATGCCTTTAATACTCTGGAAACTCAACTTGTTTCTGTTAATATTAGGATTGCATAAGAAGATAAGTGTATTACTTTGTTATATTCTTTGCCAGACTCTTGGGATAATTTGGTTGTAGAAATTGGTAGTACCACCCAATCTACATTGAAGTATGAGGATGTAGTTTCATCCTTGTTATCTGAAGAGATAAGGCGGAAAAGCATGGATAGTCATAACACAGATGCTTTATTTGTAAGAGGTCATACCCAAGACAGGAATCCTGGTAAACCTTCGTGGGGGAGATATAAATCTACAGGTAGATCTAAGTTTCCGGAAAATCTTTGAGGAAATGTTGGAAGTGTGGTAAAACAGGGCATTATAAGAAAGATTGAAAGTCTAATAAGGTTGATAAACCAAAGGGATCTGATAGTACCTCTTCCACATAGGCGAAAACCTCCATTGAAGAAGGAGGTGATGTTTACCTGACATCTACAAGTACACATGTAGACCATGATTTATGGTTGATAGACTCAGGTGCGTCATACCATATGACTCCTCACAGGGAGTTGTTCTCTGAATATGAAAAATACGATGGTGGTGATGTATTCCTATGAGATGACTCGACAGCAAAAATCTTGGGACGTGGAAGGGTTAAGTTGTTGCTAAACAATGGAAGAATTAGAACTCTCCCTGGGGTTCTGCACATTGCAAAACTATCCAGGAGCCTAATATCTATAAGCAAGATGGATGATGCAGGAGTGAATACTGTATTTGGAATGAACACTTGTAATATGGTACGAGGAGCAATGGTGTTGATGAGGGGAGTTCGGTGTGGAACTCTGTACAAGTTGTTGGGAAGCACGTATACTAATGGGTGTAATAGTTATGTTGTCCCTAAAAAAATAAATAAAGAAGACAAGACCAATATTGTCCTTGGAAAGAAGACCATGGTGTGGCATCAAATTCTGGGACATATTGGAGGAAAGGGCCTTCGAACACTACACGGTAAAGGTATGGTTGAAGGTATGTCTAATTGCACTCTAGATTTTGATTTCTGTGAACATTTCATATATGGTAAATAGAATCGAGTAAGATTCCCATCTGGTGCTACAAGAGAAAAGGGGATCTTAGAGTTGATACACAGTGATGTGTTTGGACCTGTTCTTGTTCCATCCCTAGGTAAATCTATGTATTATGTTTCATTCATAGATGATTTTTCAAGGAACACATGGATTTATTTTCTTAGAAAGAAATATGAGGTATTTGATCAATTTAAAGAGTTTAAGGCTCTAGTAGAAAATCAAACAGAGAATAAAATAAAGGTATTGAGAACAGATAATGGTGGAGAATTCTGCGAAAATGAATTCGAAGAATTCTGTAAGAAGTGTGGCATAGCAAGGTAGAAGACTACTCCATACACTCCTCAACAGAATGGAGTTGCAGAAAGGATGAACATGACACTGATGGAAAAATCAAGGGGCATGCTCAGCGGTGCCGGGTTAGGACAAGAATCCTGGGCAGAGAGAGTGGGTACAACATGTTACCTGGTCAATCAATCGCCTTCATAAACGTTGGATGATAAAACTCCACACGAGGTATGGTCTCGAAAGAAACCCTCTCTTCAACATCTTAGAGTGTTTGGTTGTGATGCTTATGTACATGTTCCAAAGGAAAATAGGAGTAAGCTGGATAAAAAGGTTGAAAAGTGTATCTTTATTGGTTATAAAGATGGTTTGAAAGGTTATAAAATTTGGAACTCATAAGACAAGAAGATTGTTTACAGTCGAGATGTTGTGTTCAGAGAGGTAAAAGATGTGTCCAAACAAGAATTCCTACCAACGTAAGATGAACCTGAGAAAATAGAGCTTGAGTTGGATGATGCAAACTCTGAATCATCTGAAGAAGAGGAAGCAGAAGAAGAAGAAGAAGAAGAACCTCATACCCCAGTATTGAGGAGATCAATGAGAGATAAAAGGCAACTAGAAAGGCATAATCCACCTGATTTCCGTTCCAATTTTTCTTTATCTAATACTGATGATGATCACAGAACTGTTAGGGAAGCAGTGAATTCAAAGGATAGTAAACTCTGGAAGAAGGCCATGGTTGAATAAATGGATGCCTTGGATAAGAATGAGGCATGGGATATAGTTGAGTTTCCATCTGGAATAAAATATGTTTGTAGAAAATGGTTGTTTAAGAAGAAGTTTAATGCACAAGGTAAAGTGGAGAAATACAAATCTCGGTTAGTAGCAAAAGTTTATTTCGAGGTAGAGAGAATTGACTTTGGTGAGATTTTTTCTCTTGTTTCTAAGTTAACTTCTATTAGATTTCTTTTATCTATTGCTATTGATTTTGATCTTGAAGTGGAAAAAATGGATGTGAAGACATCATTCCTACATGGGGATCTGGAAGAAGAAATCTACATGAAGTAGCCAGAAGGCTTTGTAGTGAAGGGAAAGAAAGAGCTGATATGTAAGCTAAAGAAGTCACTATATGGTTTGAAGAAATTACCTAGGATGTGGTACCAAAAGTTTTACACATACATCCTTGGAATGAGATTTGTAAGAAGAAGGGTCGGTCACTGTGTATATTCCAAGCAGGTTGGTAATCACTTCATTTATGTAGTGTTGTATGTTGATGACATGTTTTTGGTAGGAAATAACATGGATTTTATCAAGGAGGTGAAATCACAGCTATCCTCCAAATTTGACATGAAGGATCTTGGTGCTGCTAACTTCATTCTGGGAATGGAGATTAAAAGAGATCGTGCAAACAGGAAAATATGGTTGAATCAGAGAAAATATGTTGAGACGATATTGCAGAGGTTTAATATGCATGGAAGTAAACTGGTCAAGGTTCCTATTCCTATAGGTGTAAAGTTATCTGCAGATTAGTGTCCCAAGACACAGGAAGAAGAAGAGGACATGTCCCATGTTCTATATGCCAGTGCAGTTGGCAGTTTGATGTATGCAATGGTATGTACTAGACCAAACATTGCACATGCAGTGGGAGTTTTGAGCAGGTATATGTCAAAACCAGGGAAGGAGCATTGGACAACAGTAAAGAGGGTCTTCAGGTATCTTCGTGGAACTACCAGTTATGGATTGTGCTACCAAGGAAGACCAGGATTAGACATAGTGTTGGACATACATGGCTTTGTTGATGCAGACTGGGCTGGAGATATGGATCGTATAAGATCTACAAGTGGGTATGTGTTTAACCTATTTGGATGAGCAATCATTTGGATGAGCAAAAGACAGGATGTAGTGGCACTCTCAACTACAGAAGTTGAAAACATGGCAACCACTCATGCAAGCAAGGAAGTAGTATGGTTACAAAGATTGTGTTCATGTATTGGGTTGGTACAACAAGCAGTGAGATTAGATTGTGACAGTCAAAGTGAAATCTTCCTGGCAAAGAACCCAGCTTATCATTTGAAGACAAAGCATATTGATGTTCAGTATCACTTTGTGAGAGACATGGTTGAGGAAAAGAAGGTGTTGCTGGAAAAGGTTGACACTTTGAAGAATGTTGTAGATTCATTGACAAAGTCTGTGAGCACATAAAATTTCTCCTGATGTAGACTAACAATGGGCATTGTTTCCCTGGATTGTTGACTATATAATCCCCTGAACCCCTAGATCCAAAGAAAACAACAAGTGGGAGAAGGTTGGGTATGTGTTATATTCTTTGCATGTGTGTGTGTGGGCGCGTCAGATATGACAACTACGTCTGACGATCCCTCTAGTAGTGTCCCTTATGTCATGTGCATTGGGCGCTTTCCTAGGGGGGTCCCATGGGGGGGCAGTTATGCCCCCCCTGGTTACGCGCAACATTCGACAACGAGTGGTAGCCCGGGGCAACGCCCCGTTTTTTTTTTGGGCGGATTTTGCTATTTTTAGCGTTTTACTAAATTAATGTTGGATTAAGGGATTAGGGTTTTGGTATCTACAGAATACCTAAAAACATTGTATATATATTGTATGGTGAATGGTGAAATTCGATATAATGAATATAAGAAAGGTTTTCCCGGTTGAGGGTTTCTGGTATAAATCTCTGTGTACTATGTGAATGAGCCATTGATTAAATTATGTTTNACCCAGCTTATCATTTGAAGACAAAGCATATTGATGTTCAGTATCACTTTGTGAGAGACATGGTTGAGGAAAAGAAGGTGTTGCTGGAAAAGGTTGACACTTTGAAGAATGTTGTAGATTCATTGACAAAGTCTGTGAGCACATAAAATTTCTCCTGATGTAGACTAACAATGGGCATTGTTTCCCTGGATTGTTGACTATATAATCCCCTGAACCCCTAGATCCAAAGAAAACAACAAGTGGGAGAAGGTTGGGTATGTGTTATATTCTTTGCATGTGTGTGTGTGGGCGCGTCAGATATGACAACTACGTCTGACGATCCCTCTAGTAGTGTCCCTTATGTCATGTGCATTGGGCGCTTTCCTAGGGGGGTCCCATGGGGGGGCAGTTATGCCCCCCCTGGTTACGCGCAACATTCGACAACGAGTGGTAGCCCGGGGCAACGCCCCGTTTTTTTTTTGGGCGGATTTTGCTATTTTTAGCGTTTTACTAAATTAATGTTGGATTAAGGGATTAGGGTTTTGGTATCTACAGAATACCTAAAAACATTGTATATATATTGTATGGTGAATGGTGAAATTCGATATAATGAATATAAGAAAGGTTTTCCCGGTTGAGGGTTTCTGGTATAAATCTCTGTGTACTATGTGAATGAGCCATTGATTAAATTATGTTTTGCTTAAGAATCTATATGCATTGCTTTACTTCACAGGTTTAAAACTTACAAAGGATACATATTATTGATGGTCACCTTGTGAAAATATCTGTAGTCAATGCCCATCCTCCAACTTCCATCCTTCTTGGGCACTATGATGATGGGTGACCCACAAGGTAAAATAATAGGCTTTATGACTCCCTACTTCGAAAACTACTACAATTGTTTCTTCACATCATCTTACTCTAAAATGGATTGTCTATGCAACCCAATGTTAGTTAATAGAGATTCTGGCAACAATTGAATCTCATGTTCAATTTCCCTCTTAGGTGGTAAACCTTTAGGTTATTGAAACAATTCCTTGTAGCACTCTATCAATTGTTTCAATTGTTGTCACATCCCTCCAGTGATGCACTAATATCCATCTTACCTTATCCTTGTTGCTTCTCTTCTCTCAAAAACATCAATACAAACTTCTTGTTTGTACTAACATTTTCCGGTGTGAAATTATCAATAAGATATTGTATTTTCTCTTATGTGCATGGAAAATATAAGACTTCCCATATTTCACAAGTTTGTATTGGTTATCCATTCTTTTCAAAACCACATCCCTAACATAGAGATGATGACTCCCAAAAATTACTCCACAAACATCCAATGGGATTACAATGAAGTTTGCACTAATAACAAATCTGAACTTTAACTGTTTTATGAGCCTACATTGACTAGGTCAACCTTAGCTAAAAAGAAAAATATAATTAATGTTACAATATAGGGTCAGTCATGACTAAAATTGATGGTTACACTATGAATTTCAACAATTGCCTCTCCCTTTGGTCGAGCCTGCTTGTGCATCCTCATTTAATCTAGAATCTCTTGAGGAACACAAACCCTTTTTCTGTCACACCAAGCATCTGAAAGCACAACATAAATCTGTCGAATAGGCTGGTAACTTGTAACACCCTAGTTTTAACCCTTATGAATTATAATCTATTATGTAATTGTGACTTAGGATGGTAAGCCAGTAAAGTTGAAAAGGGGCCAGAGTGCCTAGGAAATGTAATACATATATACACATTAATAAAAGATTACATCATTGGTTGCAAGACGGACAAGGACAAAAGAGATAGGGGGTTGTGATTCCAAAAGAGAGGGGGCTTAAGGGGCTAAGTATTTTTTTTATTATATTTTATTTACCCATAATTGATTTTATGGAGAAAAGGGGTTACATGAGCTTCTTGGAGAGGCCATGTGGTTCTTGGTTCTTGTAATTATATAAATATCCCTTGGGGGATGTTTTGGGGGTTCTTCTTCTTCTTCTTCTTCTTCTTCTTCACTCACCCACTCATTGTTTTGGGTTCACTTGTTTTTATTCATTCACTGTTACACCCTCCTCACTCTTGTTGAATTCGTGTTCTCTTGGGGGGAGCATGGAAACAAATGGTTGGAAGAGGAGAGTCATTGCTAGATGGTTGTAAGAAATTATTGATCATTCTAGGAGGGAATGGATGCATGTGTGCATGAGATTGATGGAAGTTCGGAAAGAATTGTCCACAACTGAGAATCCTTGGAGTTTCCATTAGGGATATTTCCTTACCAGTAGCATTGGATCCCTGGAGAGAAATGGAACAACATGAGGGATTGGATGGCATAGAAAGGTGTTCATTTATTTGGGTTGTGTAGACTGAGGGGGAAACAAAGATGGAAATTCAGATTTGTTGTGTGGTTGGGAAACCTGAGAGCTAGTTAGCCAACTATTGTGTGTTTTAGATTTGTCCTAGGACCCGTCCTTGTGGATTCATAGCCATAGCTAGGGGATGACCTGCTGTTGAGAGTAAAAGAATAGTAATGTCTATGGTTGGGAGGAATGTCCTTGGTCTGCAGCTAGTTGGTAAATGTTTTCTTGAAAATATAAGTGCTCTCTGTGTTTTCTGTATAATGTATATTCTGATGTATATCTAATTATCTTTGAGATATGTATTTATAATGTGCATGCTTGATGGTTATTTGTTGTGCATGACACATTGTTTATTTATTTTATGTTGTAGCATGGATCTTGATTAATGCATGTGAGTCTTTTATGCTTGATTCTCAAATTAAATGTTGTTAGAATTCGAAATCAGTTCAGAAGCAGGTTTTTGGAGTAGTGTGGCCAACCTATGGTGGCTAGGTATGTTACAGGTTTGAAGGTTTGCGATAGCGTTGCAAATATCATGTAGAAGCTTGAGCGTCGTGCAGCTAGAGATCCTTTATAAAGGATCGTAGAATCATGACTGTTCCCCTTTGAATTTGGGAGTGATCACAACTTTTGAATCAAGGAGTTCTAGATCATTAGATCAGAATTCAGGTGGATGAGGACTCTCAGATAGAGGTGAAACCAGGGGCTGGGTGGGATTAAGTCCCAATTGTCAGATTGAGTTGGTCGATCGAAGTCAAGAAGGAGATGGAGACTCCAGAACTTTTCCACTTCGACGATTATGGGAGGCACGACAAAAGCATGAAATGTTGAAGGCTGAATTCACAAAATCTCGTCAGTCGTCTGATCTGATAGGAAGTTTAAGTGAAATATCCAGCGTTGATCGTGGTCATTCGATGTTGACCACTTTGGGAAGTTTAACTCCGGGAGAATCAAACCATTTTATAACTATTATAACCCAGATTTCTGAAGTGTCGAATTCACGAATTGCCATCGACTGTTAGATCGAGGGAAGGACTTTAAGAGCAATGTCATCTTTTAGATAAAAAGTACAAGGATAGAGAAGTTTCGGGACTTCGGGACTTCGTCACTTTGGCGATTACTAGAGACTAGGACAAGCCTCGAAGTCCCAAAGCTACAAAGAGATAAAGTTGTGAAGTGTCGAAGCCACGAAGTGAAAGATGCAACTACGAGATCACACAGGTTGTCAAATCTGGAGCGGACGAATGTGGATCATCCATTTGGTTGATGACGTGTCTTATGCGACATGGTCGGGGTGCCGTATGGGGACACATGTCACATGGATTTAGTACCTTTTGGACCCCAACCTGTCCATTTCAGAGTGACACGTGGCACACATGCCATGGGTCCACATCACCATAGGTGACATCATCATGCCATGTCATCTCCAGGAGTATGGCCTCCGGGGGTGTCCAACATCTCTACCAGCAAAAGTGTCGAAGATTGAAGTCATGAATTCACACAGACCATCGATCTAATATCCCTTCAGGACTTTTCTCAACTATTAGATCAAGCATTGGAAGGATGGTGTAAGCACTTCGACAGATATCACTCCTGGGAAGTGGAACGACTCGAGAGTTGAAATGTCGCGGAGTCCCAGAGCGTCGAAGTCCTGAATTAATTAAGGATCATCCATCCCAATGCTTGATTAAGTCCTAGCCATCGGATTAAGCTAGTGGGAGTGGAGGGGTTAACCGACAGTAAGTGATCATCGTCACTTTATGACCACTTTAGTAGGTATAACTTCGGAGGAGTTGAGAAACTCATGAGTGGCAATGTCCCAGAGTCTCAGAGTAATTAATTCACGATGGTTGTTGATCTAAGACACTATAATATTCCTCATGACCATATGATTAAACAGAGGAATGATAGGGTAAGCACTTTGGTGAGTAGAACTCCGAGGGGAGTTGGACAACTTGAGAATTGTAATTTCCCAGAGCGTCGAAGTTCTGAATTAATTAAGGACCATCCATCCTAATGTATGATTAATTAACAACCGTTGTTCTCATTGAAGCCTCCAGATGGGGTGGGAATGCCCATTCAATGGGAGATTAAATCTCTACCATCTGATCTGCTAATGGAGTTAATAGAAGGGTTCAACGAATTTTACTCTAGGAGAAGTTGGAAGATTAAAAAGGGAGAATAGTCGAAGGCCAAAGTCCAGAGGACTTGGTCCCAAGCGTCGGTCTCGTGATAAGGTAAAAAGGTCAATTAGAGGCACAAAGAGCCTAGAAGTAACCAAGCCCTCATACATTATGTTCGAACAATATCCTTTGTAGAAGAGTACAAAGGAAGGCGCTAAAGAGTTAATAAGCTCATGGTTTTGAGCCGTGGTCACATGGAAAGTGGTTTGAAGGAAGTACCTGTGCAGAATTCAAATTTTGTACTAGTTAAAGGAGCTGTGGAATATTTTTGACAAGATCTTGTTGCAAAACAAAAGAAAAGGGGTTAAAAGTGATTTTTCAGGAAGCTGTAACTTTCAACTCATATATCAGATTGGGGCAAGAGTAGAGTCATTGGAAAACTGGTTCAGAGGAGAATGACCTGGAATTATTCTAATTTGGATAGCTATGATATAATTCTTCATGAACTGAGCATAAAAAGTATATGTAAATTTAATTGACAAATTTTTAGGATATGTATAATTCTAACAAAATGGTTGCTTGCAGATTTGGCAAGATTAGAGATTTAATTGGATCAATTCCAGTATAGGATTGTATATCATAGTCATGGAAGCATGATAGATCTTATAGAAGCTGATTGAGGCAACAAAGAACTGCAGTGAAAGTAACAAAAAGTGGATAAAGAACTCAAGAATAGTGGAACACAAGTATTAGTCAACAACTACAAGATCTGAATAAATTGCAGGTACAACAAATGCAAGAATCCTCACATAGGATATGAAGATAGTAGGTTAGAAATGTCATTGATGGGCATAGAATGGAAAAGTAAGGCTCCGTATCCTTGAAGGTAGAAATGTGTAGAAAGTTACAAGCTTGATGTGGAAGAAAACAAAGAGCTTAATAGGTTGTGTGTGAATAATCTCTATGTGTCAAGCATAGGAGTTATAAGGAAGGATTTGTTAGATATGACTTAGATACTTGTCTAAAAGTACTCATTGAAATAAATCCACTTCTAATATCATAGTTCACAGTGGAAGCAAGATGGCAATGCAGAGAAATTGGAGATAGAAAAATGAA
The DNA here is from genome assembly GCA_010110895.2 of Picea sitchensis. Classification (NCBI taxonomy): domain Eukaryota; kingdom Viridiplantae; phylum Streptophyta; class Pinopsida; order Pinales; family Pinaceae; genus Picea; species Picea sitchensis. The sequence goes on from SNQJ01S0000947.1 coordinate 131,786, forward strand.
TGTTCTTTCACTTGAAAAGTGTCACTTAACGAAAATAGACTTCCATTAGAAATGGTATAAGTGTGAAAGGGTGATTAAATTTTTCCTAAAGGTAAAGTTGGATATGACTACCCAAAGGGAGATGATGCATATTGAGTAAATTGGTTGGATTGCAGAATGGCTAAGTGAAACTTGACTTGAAAGTATTCAGACTAGGGAGCAAGAGTGCAAATGAGCAGAATCGAATCACACAAGGCAACAAGGATCTGAAGGAATTCAGGGAAAACCAACTACAACATAAATAAATAAATAAATAAGTGAATTGAAACAGAAATCTACCAGAGTGCATGAGGCATACAATGAAGTTAAAATTCATATGCATTAGTAGGCATGATGGCAGTGAATGCTTGGTGCATATGGATGTGTAATTGTACATATGCGCATGCTTGGATATGCATATAACATGCTTGTAAACCTAGAATCATCTATTATTTTGAAATAATGATGTTATGAAAATTGAGTATGACTAATGATGGATTATGTATGTAAGAAAAATGATATATCATGGTTAAATATGTGGATGTTGTTGTTTCTCATGATTTCCATCTATGTGAAGACCCATGAGGGTGGTAGGATTGGTGATCAAAATGATGAAGGAGGAAGTCTATGAGCTTCTACAAATACCAGTTGACCATGTAGCATAAAGTAGGTTGATAACCACCATCCAGGTATGCATTTTTTGCTTCTATGTTGAAGGGAATTGAGGTAAGAAATTTCCTTAGCTAATTTTTCAAGATTTAAATCGATATGTAATGGCCAAAGACCTAGAATGCATTTAGATAGATTGTCAGTTGTATATTGTGTTATGATTGGTTATGGGATCATAACTGAGTTAATTCAGGAGACGTGCTCCTTCTATAACAATGAAAATCCATAGAGCTAGTCATGTGTGAGACCATAATATGGTTGGATATGGAAGGTATATAGCGCTATGTGAGTGCTCAATGTATCTACTGTATAGCTGATATTTGGACTGCAACCTCTTTGTCGAAACTGAAGAGCACTTAATAATTATATTCTTAGTGTTGTGTTTGGGTTGAAAAAGAAGGTATCCAAATAGTCAGGAAAGAAGTAGGAATTTTTTGGATGATGTGTTGAGGCGTTGGTTAGACCTTCCAAATCACCTTGGTGAATGCATGACATAGTTATGTGGTATTATGTAGTAAATGCATGGATGCATTTTGTAGTTGTGGCCATGGGTATTGGCACATCGATTGTTATTTTATTTAGTAATTAATTGTTGCATTATGAAAATCCTGTGGTGTTGAACATGCATAATGATGGATAGATGCATTATATTTAATATGAATACTAGTTGAAGGTGATTGGATTGTTGTTTGTTACAATTCTGAGCTCACTTTTTGGAACTATTAAAAATGTTACAAGTGGTATTACATGAATTATTGAATGCATGTATATATTATATAAAATAGAAATGATTGTGATAACAACTGAAATGATGTGAGTATTTCTAACTCATGAAGTTGAAAACACTTCAGGAGTTGTTAGATGATGCAACAAGAAAGTTGCAGGTGAGAGTAGTTATATAATATCGAAAATCTTTGTCAAGGGAACATAGTGATATAAATATTGATGGATAGAAGAAATAAAATATTGGCTGATAATATATGTGTAAACAATGATGGGTTCATTCCATTAATAGTTGGATTAATGGGAGTGGTTGAATTGTTGTTGTAAACAATTATGAGATCACTTTGTGAATTTTTGTAATTGTTTCCATGAAAATATACATATGCATGATATTGACAACTTGTTTGGTTGAGTGAAGGTTGAGGAAATTGCAGGTAGAATGGTCTTGGATATGGTAGGGATGTAAGCCCATAAAAAAGACCAATATCTATAGCTACAGAGCCAAACATTATGAGAAAAAAATTCATGCTTGGGAATTTTATTGTCCTATATAAAACATATTTGAGAAATTAATAGTTACAAATTGTTACATGATTATGCTAACAATTGGTTTGGTTGATTGAAGGTTGAGAAAATTACAAGAATAATTTTATTGTGTATGGAATTGTTGTAATCCATAATAAAGATTGATGTATGTAGCTGCAAGAGCCAAATGGATTATGAGTTGGAAGCTCATGCTTGGAAATTTTGTTTTCATGTATAAAACATATTTGACATTCTGATTGAAATTATTATAACAATATCTCATTATGACTGTATTGTTTATAATATAGATGAGATGTTGGCTATTGAAGTTGGAAGTTCAGGAAAAAGAACACCAGAACGAAATCGAACTCAATATGAAGGCATGGAATGAAGAAAGTCTAGTGGACTTGTTGCAGCTAGAGTTCTTGAAGTTGTAAAACTTCCTCGTCGAGTGCAATGGAGCCCTGGAGAGAAGTGGAACAACCTAAGGGACTGCATGACAGAGAAAGGGGTTCATTTTTTTGGTTTGTGCAAGCTAAGAGGGAAGGATATCTTTCTAGTTGGAACTGCTACCAGAAATATAATTTTTGAAGATCATTATACATGTTTTGGGTCGGAATGCCTATGTATACATGTTTAATTTTAGGCCAGAGTGCCTGTGTATATAAGATTTGGTTGAATTGCATGTGTGGATTAAGGCCAAAGAGCCTAGATTTGTAATGTTAATAACATTGGAATTGTGTTGTGCACTGAGGACAGTGTCAAAATAAGGGGAGGGGGATGTAACACCCCATTTTTAAATCTTATGAACTATAATGTGTTATGTAATTGTGACTTAGGCTAGTGAGCTAGTAAAGTTGAAAAGGGTCTAGAGTGCATAGTAAATGTAATACATCTATATAAATTAATAAAAGAATACATCGTTGGTTGCAAGATGAACAAGGAAAAAAGAGATAGGGGGCTATGATTCCACAAGAGAGGGGGCTTAAGGGGCTAACTATTTTTTTTATTATATTTTATTTACCCATAATTGATTTATGGAGAAAAGGGGTTACATGAGCTTCTTAGGGAGGCCATGTGGTTCTTGGTTCTTGTAATTATATAAAAATCCATTGGGGGGTAGTTTGGGGGTTATTCTTCTTCTTCTTCTTCTTCACTCACCCACTCGTTGTTTTGGGTTCACTTGTTCTTATTCATTCACTGTTACACCCTCCTCACTCTTGTTGAATTTGTGTGCTCTTGGGGGGACCATGGAAACGAATGGTTGGAGGAGGAGAGCCATTGCTAGATGGATGTAAGAAATTATTGATCATTCTAGGAGGGAATGGATGCATGTGTGCATGAGATTGATGGAATTTTGGAAAGAAATATCCACAACTGAGAATCCTTGGAGTTTCCAGTAGGGAGATTTCCTGACCAGAAGAACTAGATCCCTGGAAAGAAATGGAACAACCCGAGGGACTGCATGGAATATAAATGTGTTCATTTATTTGGGTTGTGCAGGATGAGGGGGAAAGAGACCTAAAAATTCAGATTTGTTGTGTGCTTGGGAAAACTAAGAGCTAGTTAGCCAATTGTTGTGTGTTTTAGATTTGGCCTAGGACCTGTCCTTGTGGATTCATAGCCTTGGCTCGGGGGTGACTTGTTGTTGAGAGTAAAAGAATAACAATGTCTATGGTTGGGAGGAACGTCCTTGTTCTGCATCCAGTTGATGAATTTTTTCTTGAAAAGATAAGTGCTCTATGTGTTTTATGTATAATGTATATTCCGTTGTATATCTAATTATCTCTGAGATATGTATTTATAATTTGCATGTTTGTTGGTTATTTTTTGTGCATGGAACATTGTTTATTTCTTTTTTTCTATAGCATGGATCTTGATTAATGCATGTGATTCTTTCATGCTTGATTTTTGTATTAAATGTCGTTAGAATTTGAAATCACTTCAGAAGTGGGTTTTTAGAGTAGCGTGGCTAGCCTATGGGTGATTGGGTACGTTATAGGTTCGCATGTCCAGCCTAAGGGGTTGGGTATGTTACATAGCTTAAATGAATCAACCATTGTATTGTATCTAAGGAAAATTTTAAAGGATTTACTTCACAAAGTTGGAAAACAAGAGCATCGTATGCATACCTTGGATTTGGAAAATTCATTCGAATAAATGACTGCAACATTTCATCCACAATGCCATCTACTTCCTTCATAAATGCAAATGTTTGCAATGTCGAACCCCCCTCTAAATTCATTTTAGCTAAAAGGTGATCCATGACCTTGAAATCTATCTCTCTAGCTATGATTTTAACCATTTTGTAATATGTATCAAAGATGTGATCAAACCCTCGTTGTGAATTGGACCATAGAAATAATTTCTCTACAGATTATTCAAATCCATGGCAATTGGTCAAAACCATTTTCATTAACCCTGGTGAGAGTTAGAACTCTAGTGAGATTTCGAAACCTAGTGTTACATAATGTTTCATCTGCGGAAAAATGAAACCTCCCTTGGAATACCATACCCCCATACCAAGATACAAACACTACAAGTGGACACTAACATCCCTTTGAATTCAGTTTAACCAATCAGAAAGAGAGAGGGGAAAAGGGCATGATGTACCTTGTTTCAAAGTTTGTCCTTGTTGCATTCAATCCATGAGGTTGATATTCAAAATCCCTAGAGAAACTTAATACCTACAAAGGGAAACCAAGATAAACAACTATCTCCTACTCTAAATGATTAGGTCAAACAAATTCATTTATGAATATTGAAGGAATAATAGACAATCACATGTAAGAATACACAAGCTTGAAGGAAATAGTCCAAGTATATTCAAATGAGAACCCAAAGAGAATACTTACATACCATGATTTATGCAGAAGCAGCCTATCCAAGCTCTCCTCGTCCATCCCTTGCATGAAACTACCAATATCAAAATGATGATACTCATACTAATTACTTCCCTGAGGATCAAAGGTTTGCTACCTGAAATCTTCATTCCTTTCACCTTGGAAAGCCCTCAATATATAGGCTTGAAAGGTACAACCGCCATGAGAAAATGAGGGATATGGTTGAGGAAATGGCTCCTTGAGGTTTGGATCAGATCCTAAATTGAATCCAAACTGTGGGGTTCGAACATAACCAACCCAATATGAGAGTGTTGGCCCTTAGAATTAGGTGGAGAAAATCCCGCTTTTCTCTCAACAAGAATGGCACTCACCATGAGTGAGAGACAGGGTGCCATCTACCAAAAGTGGTTCTCCCTATACATGAGAAAGGGAGCACTGGCGCTCCCTACACATGGATAAGGAGGCACCACCCTTCATAAATGATAAGAAAAGGCCAAATTTTCCAAGAAAAAAGTGTGTTTTGACCTAGAAATGATGGGTTTCCTCCTCCCATATGACTTATGGGTCATGAAAAAATATTTTAATGGTTTCAAGGGTTGGAAAAACCTCACAAATTTAATGTGACACTTGTAAAGGGGCATACAACACTTGCAACAATGCATGAAACACTTACCAAGGTGCATACGTCACTTTGCAACACTTGTGACATGTGTGACACTTAGGGTGTTACATGAAAATGTGAAATTTTGATGTGTAACAGATGCCCCCTAAAGTGTGATGTCAGAAGAGAAACTGATGGTTGAAATACTTTGCAAATTATTCAATGCAAGGGTGTTGGAGTGGGAGAACTTGGAAGAAGTTGCAAACAATAATCAAACAATATTAATATATGTTCCATTTCCAAGGTAGGAATACCTATGCTCGGAATACAAGATGACTCAAAGCATGGTCACCGACCAATACACTGTGGATCCATGAAAATATTAACTAAGGATATGACCACCAAATATACAATGTGGATTCATACCTCCATGACATGAACTGATCGCAACCATGAAAAATACACAGTGGAGCTACGAGATGACAAAATATAGCCACGAATCAATACAATGTGGATATATGTGACAGTATATATATCAGTAAGATTTCCAGCATGATAATTGTAATGAAATATTTTACATGCTCAAATGATCTCCACCACAGCCTAGGTAAAGCACATACCAGAGTGAATGCCCAACCTAGGGTCTTCGTCCTGATCCCAATGAGGTACGAATATAGCCATGTGAATAGATGATTTGATATCGAACATGGTATAAACCACTTGATTTCCGATCATTGATGTAAACTATTAACAAGTGTGAGGGAAATCACCAATGATGTCATGACTCCCAAGGTACGCTAGTACATTTCAACAAATGTGAATAAATGAGTCGAGCTTGAACATTCATGGAACCATCTGATCAGATGTCAATGATGTAAACCTACTATTAGCGGTGAGGAGGCCTGCCATTGAATCATGCAAGTCCCAAGGTACTAACTAGTTTCTAAGTCTAATTCTCAAATGATGTGTTGAAGTCAACAGGAAAAGACTCGTCGAAGGAGGGCCTTGATGTATCCCCCATCATCGACATGAAACATACACAAGAAAGTGATGTAATATGGTGAATTGAATGAGTATAGACTAACACGGGAAATGAAAATTGGTAATACTACAGATGGATGGTTTGAAATGAAACTTCCCTTGAACATTATGAAGCACAACAACTGACTTGGCAGCATTGAATCGACGTGTACCAAGAACATAATGTGATGACAATAAGAGCACTCTTCCATTGGATGAAAAAGTATGATGACACATAGAATTGGTATGACTTAGAGACAATAAAATTATCCAAATTTAATATGATATGCAAACATGTTCCATTCTCAAGGGCGACAACAATAGTTGTCATAATGGATTCCAAAAACTTGACCCATTTCCTTAAATCCCCCCCCCCCC
>SNQJ01S0000947.1:138612-159214 GCA_010110895.2 Picea sitchensis
CCCATCTAGATAGATGAGTACCTCTTTTTTTTTTAACGATATTGAGGAGGATAACATATGATCGATATATATCATCCTTTATATGAGTCCCTCGACATATGTTTAACGAACCTGAAGAAGGAAGGGTTCTATTCCATATGGGTCTCGGATATTGGACTCACATAGGTCCTTCGATGCATAATTTTATGAGCCCAAAGAAGGTAAACTCAATGATTTTTCACGTTTAAAGAGTCTGAAAAGAACTTAAAGATGACTCCATGGATGATTTTTTTGTAAATTTAGTCTCCCAAGCCTGAAAAAAGTGTAAAATAATATAGGGGAGAACTCTTATAATCATGCTTTATTAGAGTAGTCATTTTTCATAATTAGTCTCGCAAGGCCAAAAAAGAGATAAATTACCACTCGAAAGACGCCCTTTGAAACCTTTTAACGAGTGTGAAAGGAATAAATTTCACTCGGAAATATTTTCATGTTTAGGGAGTCTGAAAAGAGCTTAAAGGAAAATCCATAGAGTTCCCAACATAATGTCTAAAGGTTTCGAATGGGACCCATAGATATTTGGTACTTTTCTCCCAGTTGCATGATGAAAGCTACTGGATTTGTTCTAGCATTATTTCTATAGGTTGGAGATCTTCCCCCCTAAGCTTCATTTCATCCACCGACACTGAAGTTGTCACCAATTTCTACACCATATGGAGAAAAAGGGTCGACAGACAAAGGTGGATGAAAGGAAGGTTAAGTTACATGATCTAGTGAAAGACTCGACTCAACAGGAGAGGTGGCCATTTCATTTTTTAAAGATCTTGAAATCAGTAAATAAAATATGCTCAAACACCTCTACTTGATCATGGCTTCCAAGAGGACAATTCTCTAGAAGGAATAGATGTCAAGGGACAAACCTCAATCATGGCTTCCAAGAGATCTTCGCTATATGGAAAAACTACACTTTGCAAGGAATACATATCAAGGGACACAATAGGGGTAGGGAGATAAGGCTATAATATCCCTATCCAAGAGATCACCATGGAAAATACCAAATCTAAATTAGAGGAAGGGAGAGATTCCTTCTCATTTGGATTTGAATGCATGGGACATGTTTCCACATAATCGACCTACAGCAGGGCAGATGTCACTGGCATGTAAGGACCATTCAAGGAAGTCAGATGGTTGGCCATCGTATGAGGACCAATGAATGAAATTTGTTAGATGGTCACCATGTTTCCATTGTGAGGGAAACATATCAAATGAAAGACCATAGACACAACAAGCTTCATATCATAAACATGGTCTCTCCTGAGGAGAAAATTAAAATCCAAGGGGACGTGGACTACCATCACATCAATAGATATAGTTTTCCCTCCAAAAGTAACAGGAAACTAAGGAAGGATCCCTAAAATTTGACTATCCATTCTGTTAAAATCCCATAGATACTGAGTCACCGGCGCAAGATGAGGAGAACCTAAATCTTGCCAAGCAATGCAGGATAAGATACTAACCAATGCACCCTCATCGAAATAGCCTGAGGAACGTCCCTACCAAAAACCTGAATAGTGATTTGGAAAGGTATATAGGAAGGGAGAGGAGATTATGGCAGTGCATCCCAATCTAAAAGAATGGCCTCATTACTCTGAGGGGGTTCCATTGGGATGGGTGAAGTGCCCTCTTTCCTAGAAGAATCTGTAGAAAATAGAAATACCGGAGTGACATCGTAACTCTTTCTAGGAGGAGTGGGATCGACCAAGGGTAGTATTGGATCGACCACTTTAACTTCAGTCTCCAAGGCGAGAGTGGGATCGATCAAAGTTGAAATTAGATTGATCGAATCGATTAATGATGGAACTAGATGGATCACCTAATCAACCAGATTGACTGGTGATGGGACCGGATTGACCAATTCATGAACCAATGGTAGGTTGGGAGATGGAAGTTCTTGTTGGGAATCAATAATATTTTCTAACAGATATGAAGCCTCATCCATACGAGGGAAAAGGTAACTGCGGTGCATATCCTCACATAACAAGCAAGAAAATTTGACTTTACCCTTCTTACTTCGAACTAAATTATCACAAGTTGATGGTTTTCCACCAACATGACTTGCAGTGGTTGACAACATGGGTTGAGGAACCTCAGACCACACTTCTACAACCTTAGGAATACCAGGAAAATCCTTAAGAAGGTGTTCACCCTTACAAATACTACAAGGGAATTTGGGCTTGCGATGTGTCTTGGTAGACTTGTCAACAATATCAACACTCCCAGCATGATGAACAATAGTTGGTTGATCGCTTCCAACATGTCCTACAAAGGTTGGAAGTTTTCCTCCTAGATTATTTTTCTTCTTCTTAATCATCATTTTCTTCTTCTTCTTCTTATCTACTTGGTTACTAGTTGTAGAGATTTCACTAGGTGAAGAGGAAGAACATGAGGAAGACCCAATGTGTGAAGAAGGCAGAGGATCTACAAGAGGTTGATGGTCCTGGGGTGGAGTACTTACGAAAAAATCACTAGGAGTATTTATGTTCACTGGAGTGGAAAACAACCAAACCAATAACCCAATAGTGAGTCCCAAAAGAGTCAAAGTGGCGATATAAGGAGGACCAACGTATCCCATAGAAGGAGAAAAAAATGGTATTCTAGGAAAATGGATCCCTTCATTGGTAGTTCCAGGAACTAACGCCATAGAAATGGACTCAACCCTAAGGGATATCTAGGGAAAACAAACAACATGCACTAAAAAATATAAGAAGCAAACCAAACAAACAAAGCTTTTCTCAGTGAAGCGCTAGTTGGTGATGAAATCCAATGTCACAGGATCAAAGTGAGAAGGGATTGGGATAGAGCGGGTGGATCAGTTACGTTGGCGAACTTCATAACGGAATTACACCTTGGTGGAAGTTACCTCAGGGTCCATTCATGGGTTACCCTCCAAGGAGCCTGAGTGATTTTGACTAGACACAGGTACAACAAAGACTCCCCTTCGTCGACACCTTGTGTATGAACCCTAAAGAAAAGACCAATAAGTTTTCCAACTCACAATAAATCTATGGTAAGGTACAACCAACATTCAGGATCGAACATATGGGCATGATATCAAGTCTGAATCTCTTCAAGAGAACTGAAGACAAGTGAATTGGTAAGACTCCAGAGAACCTCGAATGGATTCGGGATTTACGAAGCTCCAAAGACCAAATGGAAATAGTGGTTTCTCAAGACAAAACCCCCAATATATGATTGTTCCTCTATGATTGGTTGAGCCTCAGAGGGGTAATATTCGTTGCTATCCCACATGTGACCTCATGTTTAGCCCCAGTGTGAGAGGGGCATCGGTTCCCCACTATGCTTGTACAAAAATTGGATTTTCTCTCCCTATCGTAGGATTCTATGTTTTTTTATGGATTTGGAAAGTTATTCTCAACACCTATTCCAAATCCCTACACTTAAGCTAATGTAGGTTTTCCAACGCCTAGAAAGAAAAAATTATAGATAGATTTTAATTAGTTTTTTTTTTAGCCTGTTGTTTACTCAAGGGTATGGAAGCGAAACTGATGATGTTCATGCATTTGAATCCAAAAGAGTGCAACAAAATGAGATGAAAATATTTTTGTTTGATGAAATCTATCTATGGAAAGGAGAAGAGTTTTTTTCCATTCCCAAATTCATAAACCCAATGCAGTTTACCACCCAAAACTTTGAATGCAATCAATTTTTGTTTGTTTGATTATAAATGAAATGAAACTAAATCAAATGAAATTTATTTCTACTTCCTTACTTTCAATGAAATAATCTAATGTAGATACAAAGGAATATGAATTAAAAATATCGAACAAGAAATGCACTCAAAACAGTGACAAGACTCAAAGAACGCAAACAATGAAAAAGAGGAAGAGGAAATCACTCAACAATCCTTAAAGATGAGCATCAAGAAACAAGTATTCAAGATAGGTTGTGGATAATATCAATCATTCAAAAGAGCGAGATGTTCTAAATAATATTGAACATAAACTGAAGACCAATCAAACCTTTGTAGACTCTTCCAATCAATCAGGTAATCGAAAGATCACGAGACAAAGACCAAACTAGTGAAAAACAAGGTGAACCAATATCGCAATGTAGAAGAGGTTTGCAAGATAAAAAAAAGGTAAAAATGATTGATAAGCATCAAATCCTCAATCCAAAAAAATTCAAAGACAACTAGGAATCCCTGGGGAAAAAACCCCCTCAAAATTAGACTGAGAAAGAGCAAGCAGAGGGAGGCAAAAAGGCCAAAATAGGGGGACTGGCACCCCTATTCTCAAGAAGAAAAAGTGTCAATTAAGGGAATGGCACTTTGTAGGAGGCTCTAGGGGAGAACCATTTATCTAATTTCACCCTATTGAAGGCTTCTATGGAGCGCTAGTGAGGTAAGTGACACCTTGGTATGAACTGCAAAGGAGTGCCACCCTTCTGAAAAGTTCAGAAAATTGCTCAAAAAGGATAAAAAATAAGAAAATCCAATCGATGACTCTGTGATATCTTTAGTGAAGAAGATATAAGGGGAATTATATCATAATAAAGCAACAAAAATATCTAATTATAGGACAAATCTTAAGATGATCCAAGGAAAGACTATTCGAAGTCCTTCCCCAGTGGAGTTTCCAATTTATGTTACAGAATGTTTTTTCTGCGGATAGATGAAACCTCCCTTGGATTACCACACCCCTATACCAAGACAAAAACACTACAAGTGGACACTAAAATCCCTTTTAACTCATTTTAACCAATTATAAAGAGAGAGGGAGAAAGGGCATGATGTACCTTTTTTCAAAGTTTGTCCTCACTGCTTCCAATCCGTGAGCTTGATCTTCAAAATCCATGGTGCAACTTGATACGTGCAAAGGTAAACAAAGAAAAACAACTATCTCATTCTCTATTTGATTAGGTCAAACAAATTCATCTACGAAGATTGAAGGAATAATAGAAAAGAACATGTAAGAATACACAAGCTTGAAGGAAATAGGCCAAGTATATTCAAATGAGAACCCAAAGAGAATACTTGCAGACCATGATTGATGATTGATTGAAGCCTTTTTCTCCTCTTGTTGTAAGTAGCTCGATTTCTCCTCATAAGGCATTGAATACCCACATTCGTCCCCATTTACGACACTCTTACATTGAATCTCTTATACACCATGCCATTACTCTCAATGGATTCCATCCTTAGCATTACTTTTTACTAACCTATAACCATTGTGGTCACCATGTCCACTAGGTATTTAGATCGATAAAATGATATTGAAACTCAATAACCTTGTTAATACATAAATCAATGACCAGTTATCTTAACATGATCGTAGTAGAGAGGGAACTGCAAAAATCATAATCGTATTACTGTAATTGAAGGTGGAAACGATGTCTCCACCAGTGAAGGCCATCATACTCTATAGCAACGTTGTGTGTTGAAGACAAATCATGTAGTTACATTGATCTTGATTTAACAATTCTCCCATGAACATTATTGATTTCTTTGTCTAGGGATGTAATAATGAAGCTTCCATCTCCATTTCTCCTAGTCCAAATCAAGTATTCCATTCTTCTAGTGATTGAATTTTCCATCGATATTTCTAAACCGTATGATTTGTCAGCATGCCTAGCCAATATCGAAATGAAAGGAGGCTCTCATAGTGATTTGAATTCCAATCTTCCCTAGAAGGTTGGATTCCAGCATTAGGAGGATTTCAACACCTTTTTCAAGGGGCGATATCCGTACATGTCTACAATATTCGATGACAGTGGTTTGTAGAGATGTCCCTTCCTTAAATAAATTCATTCAACGTAAATATATATAAGTTTAGCTATACTACAAATGGATTCTATGGAGTCCCAATCTGAAAATTTCCAATATTAGATACCCGAAAAGCTATGATTTCTTGTTGTATTTGTTTAATCTTGTAAGTTGTAGTTGAAACAATACTAATGATTCATGCATGCATATGGAAAGCATATTGAACTTGAACATTATTGATTGACAATGTAGGTCAACCAAATTATTCCCCCGCATATCTTGGCAACATGAAGCTCCAATTAGAATGAATGAACATGAGGTCCAATAGCATTTTGAGATTGTTTTAATATGGCCAGGTTGTCCTGTAGTATTTTCAATTTGCTTTTGTATGGCCAATGAGAAGGTTCTATAATCTCAAGCATTTTGATTTTTCTTATGCATGGGCAACAAAGAGGTTGACTAGAATTATAAGTTTCTTTAAGTGGCCTGACAATTTCCAAATAACATAATCTATATCCATGTATGTGTCTATATGTATTAGAACAAGGGGCTAGCTCAACCAGTTGTACGCAATTTTGTTGGGCATCTGGCTAGTTCCATGCCAAAAAGTGCTCGGTTTGAATCACTTATTTTAACCATATAATAATAATAATAATAATAATAATAATAATAATAATAATCTATTTTTAAGGTCACGGCCAAGCCACACCAAATTGGTGTATGAGACCCCCTTGTTTGTGGGACAAGGGACCCCCCTCTGCCCAACGATTTGACTGGTAAAATCTACGGAGGTATACATACCCTACCCCCCTCTGGATTTGAACTTGTGACCTCTTAAGAGGAAACACATGTTCTTAACCATTAGGCCCACTCAGGATGTACTATAACATTGACATCAATTACATGGTAATGTGTTACTAACATAAAATGTACACTCTGCATAATTGGCCAACACACATGTATACACATTTATTTGAATGTTGACATATTCTAAAATAACATGTATTAAGTCATGGTTATCTTTTTTTATTTGGATAAAAATCCTTAATGGAATTATAGCTAGTTGTATCTCAACGTGGTATTGTAAAAAAACCTATACCTTTCCACTCCATCTTTATCCTTCAATATTTCTTTCTTTCTCTTGAAAAAGCGATAGATTTAGATTTTAAAAAAATTCAATATATAAATATTCTAATGGCTTGAAACCAAAGGTTAGAGTCTATATTGATAGAACATCAAATTTCATTGTTGCTCCTCCCTATCATAAACCTCTTTCACTACAACTCTTATGGCCTACAAAACTCGACCAACAGGAGGAAGTTTATTTATCGTGATCCTTTATTATGACCTAATTCTTAGTCTATTTGAGGTAGGAAGTAGCTTTAATTCCACGGGGGAGGAACGAAGACGCTCAATTCACTGGATCGTAGAGAGATCAAGGGTATTTAAAACTCTAGTGATCTTACAAACTTATTTCCTTGGCCTATTTATTTATAAAATCTATATGTATGTTTATTTCCTAAAAAGTATTGAGGGAACAAATTAGATGAAGTTGATATAGGTAGTGACAGGCCCCAAGCCAAGCCAGTGATTTGTATATTTCCTTCATCGCCCTATCATGTTGATCAACACTTAGGTGATGCATAAATCGCCCTACACATAAATAAGGAAGGTAAGTAAATAGTCTGAAGATTAAGAGCTCATATTCGACTTCAATTAGGATCTGGATACGATTAGGATCTAAAGTCTATATCTTATTAGTACCCCTCTTCCCTCTTGACCTTTCAATAAAGAGAACTTGATTTGATCTAAACAATTTTTTAAGGAAGTGTTAAGGAAAAGCTAGTTTTAAAATACGAGTATTCATCTTTTATTAGGATCCTAACTATATCTCTTCATTAAAGAGAACTTTGATCCAAAAGTAAAGTTAAGCATAGCTTATTTTTTCTAAAAGGAAAATTCCACAGTATATCAAGATTATTATATAGTGTACGATGATAAAGCGTAATTATGTATATTAGAAATCATAATTACATAAGACCCAACATAGATAGATACATAGATAATATATAGATAACAGGAAAGGGAGAGAGATATAAGGGGCCCAAGGACTTTCTTTAAATGATTTGTTATAGTCAATTTCTTTGTTAAGGTCAATTGCTTCATTAGGTAGAGAGATAAGGGGCCCAAGGACTCTATTTACCATTGGAAGATCGAGGAACGAAGTCGTTTCATTATACTTTGAAATGGGAGATCGAGTGAATGGGAGATATCACCCTCCTACCTTGAGTGATCTTTCTTAACACTTCCTCATCCATAATGGGCGAGCCTGCTTAATGCTTCCTCACCCTCACCTAATGACTGAATTCCATTTCATTTTATTAATTCGGCTAAAATATATGTGGGATAGAGAATATCAATAGCTTGTTCTTTGACATCGTTGGCTAACATAGAGAAATTGGCATGTTTCTTGAATGTGTGATAAGTATCTCATTTTGGTCACTAGCTAAGCCAAGGAGATAATTAAGTTCCTCCATAACCCAATACTCCAAAAGACATAACTCCATAACAATGTTCCATCATTAATTACTTTACTCATTTCTTTAAGGTGTTAGGTAACTACTTTCGTTATAGGTGGAGATGGTCCTCATTCGTTAAATATGGGCCATGAAAATACTTCCCTAGGCCATTTACCTCCCTAAAATTGCTTGGAGATAGATGTCTCACTATGTGGTAACCATGCTACCTCACCTAAAGACTGCCTTATTTCGCGCTAGAAGGATATGATAAGGAGAGTACATGTATGCCCTCAACTGACGTCAAGAGGGAGAGGACACAACACTACGCGCTCGTTGAGAGGAATAAATAAAGGGTGACAAACGAATGCTCTCCCTTCGAGGGAAAGGGCCTTAAAAGGGCCTATTAATAATGAAGTGCAACAACAGAGAGTGCACCTCAAGTATTTGATTGTTCTATTCGACATGTAATAAGTCTTAACATCATGCCCTTATGCCATCCAACCAATGTTTAGTACTTCACGCATGGCGGGAAAGGAAGCGATTGGGATAACAATCAAGTAATCACTTGGGTGGGCTAACCTTGCCTCGCATATTTCTGGTTGGTTCCAATGATGGAGTAGTTGGATCCAACAAATAAAGGCTCTTTTTGTAATCTGAGTGCTCTCTATTTTTCCTACCCTGTTTCTCCCATAATTTTATCCCTATGCCATAATCAAAATATTATTGATGTGTACTACTTTTTGACTTGGTTCTTGAACTAGTAATTAATGGTCAATTTCAATCTTGTCGATATGTGTTGAGAACACCTTCATTTTTGGGATGATGTCTCCTATCTTATTTTGAGAAGTGAGAATCATGATAATGAATATAGTAGATGATCCAACCAAAAAACTTCTTCTTTTTCACTACTTCAATGGTCATGCCTTGTGGCATGGAAACACCCATATTATTGAAATGGTTTGTTGGTAGAGAGGTTCCCACAAGTTCTCCTTCTTACACTGGCACTATAATCCCTTTTCCTACATCTCTATTACCCTCTCTAGTCTATCTACATCCCAGGGGATTCATATGCTCTATGGACGAAGTGGAAGGTATAGTGTTAGTTAGAGAAATCCGCGTTATTCTATTACCAAAAATATTTGGGACAAGCTCACCTGAAACTAGAGCTAGAGACACATAATTTTCCTTCGTCCTTATTCTTCATTTTCTTCTTCTTAGATTCATGGGGGACTTGTCATATCTAGAATATTTCCACGGTGTGCTCCATTTAATATTTTTTTGTACCCTTCTCTTACATACAATCATGGGTGCGATATGTTAAAAAATAAAGGGCTCCAAAGAAAATGCCAAACACTAGACCCAAAGAGAATGATGAGCTACGACAAAATGTCAAGATAAGTTGCCCTAGAAGCTTGTGACCACCCCATCCCCCCATTTGGAATTAAGGTAATTTGGGCCTATAGCTTTCCCTACCCCCCATTCATCGGGTGGTTCTTTTTTGGGGGGGTGTGCCACCCGAGGAAGAAATTGGGCTTGAAGAACATTCTCTCGCCAACCCAATGAGTCGATTGTTGATGGCTATTGGTCACAGCTACTACCGAAAAGCTCCAATGAATATGAATCTTTCACATGGAGGACTATGCATTTTCCTTATGGTTGTGATTGTGTTGTGTGACTCGTTGTTGGCTTATGTTTCAACCATAATTGTTGGAGGGCCAATGCCTCCCATTTCTCTAGGGACGATAGTGTGAAATTCAGTTCAATTCAAGGATTCAATGTCGCCACTAAGATGCTCAGTCGACTCTTGAACCTTTATTGGTAGGAAGATGGATCATCCCCAAATTCATGCATGAGGGTTAGGAACTTTGGATGAATCAATGTGAATGGGTGTAAACCTTTTTGCTTGGAGAATCTAGTAATCACCGTAGGTAATGCCAGTTGGTGAAGTGGTGTTAAAAATCCCCACTAGTACGGAAAGAGAGGTAGTGATGATACCATCTACAATTATATCACTCCTCATGGAGTAGATCTCGCATCCAACCATTTTATTGACCAAGGAACAAGATAATTTTCGCTAATCCCTGGTTCAACCAACAAGCCAATTGTTGGAGGGCCAATGCCTCCCATTTCTCTAGGGACGATAGTGTGAAATTCAGCTCAATTCAAGGATTCAATGTCGCCACTAAGATGCTCAGTCGACTCTTGAACCTTTATTGGTAGGAAGATGGATCATCCCCAAATTCATGCATGAGGGTTAGGAACTTTGGATGAATCAATGTGAATGGGTGTAAACCTTTTTGCTTGGAGAATCTAGTAATCACCGTAGGTAATGCCAGTTGGTGAAGTGGTGTTAAAAATCCCCACTAGTACGGAAAGAGAGGTAGTGATGATACCATCTACAATTATATCACTCCTCATGGAGTAGATCTCGCATCCAACCATTTTATTGACCAAGGAACAAGATAATTTTCGCTAATCCCTGGTTCAACCAACAAGCCAATCGGATCGTGAGCGCGGTGGGAACAAGATATTCCAAAAAATTCAAAACCTCCAGGATCACCAATGAAGGGCCCTGATGTTGAAAAATCCAACCATGCCCCCCCTCCTTTTTTCCATAAGGATGGGTAGGGCCGGGGTGAGTGAACATGGGGACTCGAGGTTAATGACAAATGAGGAATGAGATGGGAAGATCATTTGGATCTATTTTTGCTCTGATATGATAAAAAAATTGGTCAGACGACGATTATTATTTATTATCCATCACTTACTCTATTATATAAATAGAATATATCTCATAAATAACATGGGGGGGGAGGGAGAAGAATCTTTCCTCTTCACAAGCTTCTTTTATCCCCCCACCGTGGGTTTTTGGCCATATCTTCCTAAACTCTAACTCAAGCAGGTAAGACCATTACTAGGATGACCTTGCAATGCCTTTATGTATCGTGTAAGGGCCTTTCTATGACTTATGTAACATGCAAGGGCCTTGCTATGACATATGTAACATGCAAGGGCCTTGCTATGACTTATGTAACGAAGTGTACACCAGGGTCTTTAGACACTTGATCTACTTATGGTCCATCGAGTAACTAAAATTTCCTATCCATATTTATTAATGATTAATGAATGATCAACTTTGTTCTAGAGATCACATTTAATAATAAAAAAATTCATTGGTATTAACAACATTTAGAAACTAGATTATAATATTTGTTGGTCTTCATATCTAAAGAACCTCGCCCTTCTTCTGGTATTTAGAGCGGTTCGGCTCTCTTTCCCTCCTACGTCTTTATAGCGACTTCGCCCCTCAATATCCAAGGTAAGGTGAATAACTAAATTTTCCTCTCTCTATCGGTTGAGCAATGAAAAAGTTCATAAGCCATTGGCTTTGCGAAGAGGGGCAACTTAACAAATATATTTGTCTTATGCTTTGACATGCTAAATCATAACGTATTGACTCGTATAATTTCACTAATTAGATAGGGAGATAAGTGTATTATAAGGAGAAGAACTACATAACAAGGTTCCCAATGAGGGTTGTTGTCCTGAATAGATAAGGTCTCCATGCTATAGATAATTCTCGACCCTTCCCTCATATATTCTCTTGGGGGGCTTAACGAGGGATTTAAAAATGAAACTAGCAATATGGATGTTATTTCTATCTATTCACAACGAATAGATTATTTCAGGCATAGTTCAGTTCAAATCATTGGTCCATCTGTGTGTATCATATTAAATATCTGAATATTATAAAATCCCTATCCTTCGACATGATCCTATTTACATCTCTAGTTTCGAGCACATTCGGGGTTAGGGCCTTCACCCTCCTAGCCTGGAAGGGAAGGTATAAGGTATTTCCCTCTCATTTTTTCTTGGGCCTTTTCAAGTGTAGGGTAGAGATATTTGAATGCAAGGCTTGGTTGGTCAGGGGGAGGACTCGTAGCAAAGATCCCTTTCCCATAGGTAAGGTTATCTCTATATTTCTTCCTTCCCCTCGACAAAGGGGAATAAATCAAGGGCCAATACCTTGTAGAGATAGATCACTTAGGCTGAAAAGTAAGACCAGTACTTCACAAATCCCTTCGAGGGAAGGAAATCCAACTCTTCTCGAACCTCATTTTCACCAATCTCTTCTTGGTTATATATTCATGTATAAGGGCTCTTTGAGGGGAATAAATATAAGTAGGGAAGGCAAATTATATCACTCACTATCTTGAGACTATACCTACAAAAATTATGAAGAGCCCACTTGCTAAAGTGTTTCTTCCTTTCCCATTATCCATTTCCCTCGAATATGTTGGTTCTTGTTGCATTGGACGAATGAGTGAATATTGTATGAATCTTCCATCTATATCATACAAATTTTGCATTGAAAACTCCTCTGAGAGAAGCTAGAATTCATTCCATTCAGATATTTATTGCTCTTAGTTCGACATGGTTTACGTGTAATTGGTTCCCAGAGGAGTCAATATTTCATCATCTAAACCCTCTCCAACCCTACCTTTGGCCCCATATTTCGTCTATACACGATCAACAAAGGCCTCTTCAACATGTGTTACTATGTCTCTAGTAGCATGCTCCTACTCTGTGTTTTTGTTAAGCCCTAAATAGTGGCACATTACCCCTTAATTGGGGCATATTACATTAGTATTGTTATTTTATTTATGTTGGCTTGGATCCATTAGTTGTAACTATACCTCTCAGTCTCCTATATATACCAAGGAGACCTTTTCATTTGGAATAATCTTGTATTTGTAAATTCATGTGGTGTATAAGGAGGTTTCCCCCTCGAAGAGGATTATTATCTAAAATTATCTCTTTTTCAAGGCGTTGAGTACTTATTATGAGGTTTCTAATTCTATTTTGATAGTTGGTTCTTAACATTTGGTATCAGAGCTCAAGGTCTTGGGGTTTCATTGATGCATCTGAGACACCTTGGAATTTTTTCTATAAATGTTTTATACGACGTTTCAGAAGGGACCCCTTAAAGGATATTTATTATATGAATAAAAGTATGTGGGGTTAAAATTCCATCTCTTGAAGCCTTATACTTTAGGAGATATATCCTATGTAAGATAGGGTTATGGAATCATCCTAAATTTAGTCATCGCGAAATTTTCACTATAATTTTTTTTTGTGATGTTACATACCCTGAAATGAGGACAATATTCATAGAAATTATCAAGGTAGTTGTGATAAAAATTTCATCTTTTGGGGAATCCTACATTTGTATATACACACTGTGTAAGATAGGGTAGCTGACTAGTCATATTAACTAGTCTCAAATAGGTGTTCCGAGTAAAATAATGATATCTTATTCAGTGAGTATCCAAATTAAGTGAGACAAGTTGCATTGGACAATGGAAAGTCTATAGTATTTATCGTGCAAGTTTCAGAATCAAATATCAAATATTGTGCGCTTGGCATGCTTTACAAGTACGCTCTCTTGGAAGGAACAAAAATCAGCAAGGTGTGGGGAATTTCACATAACTTCCACTTGTCACATCCAATTTTGATCAGACCCATGGCATTACAAAGAATACGTATTAGAGAAATAAAGAATGATTTTTTCATACCCAGAAGAGTTGAAATTTTGGAGTACAACAGAAGAAATATTGTCTACCAGAACCACCTTGAAATCAAGGTTTAAAAGTGATACTTGTCCAACATGGCACCAAAAAAGGGAACTTCTACACCAAATAATCCTTCAGACAGTCCTACTTGGACTCTTGATGAAGGTGAAGAAATGTGCAGGGATAGAAATGACTTACAAAATAAGACAGTAACAAAAGATGGACTACAAGGAATAATGGATTCAACTAAAGCTAAGTTGGAGGCAATAATGGATACTAAGATGGATGGTTTAAAAAGGGATATCATGGAAGGATTGAAAAATTTTCTAATAGAGAGGCCACCTGAAAGTGAAAATGTATCCCATAAAATTCATGATGAGGACACAAGGAAGATGAATCTAGACTGGAGAAACTCCAACTTTGGGTTGAAGACCAACCACTTTCCTAAGATCGGTATAGGGAATTTTGATGGTAAGGTTCTGTTGAGTACTCAACACACCCTAAAAAAGTCTGTGACCATTTACTTTTTGGGGTACCACTCGATCTTTGGCTTGGACTGTTATCACTTCAGTATGAAATTGATGTCTTCGCTTATCTCATATGTTTCATGATTGAATTGATTAAAGTTTGCTTGTGTACAATAAAGAACCTTCTTAATTCTGAAAGAGACTTAATTCCTACTCAAGGAATCAGCGACCCAGAATTTTCCCCGACTCACTTGAGAAATTCGGCATCGGTGAAAGATAAAGGTGGCGAAAATCGTTTGGG
This sequence comes from Picea sitchensis, assembly GCA_010110895.2. Classification (NCBI taxonomy): domain Eukaryota; kingdom Viridiplantae; phylum Streptophyta; class Pinopsida; order Pinales; family Pinaceae; genus Picea; species Picea sitchensis. The sequence continues at coordinate 153,234 of SNQJ01S0000947.1, forward strand.
AATTCAAAGTATCCGAGTGTCGACCTTCATCAGCATCGGCCAATGAGAGTGTTTCTTTCGTACGAATAAACCTCGGGAAGTATTTTGTCGAAGACCAATCCGTTTGTTTTCGGCAGAAAGTTGTAATAGTATGCTCCGCGCAAAAGGAAGAGTGACACCGCCGACCTCCGAACCCCGATACATTTTCGGCATTAAAGACATCACAATGTGTAAATCCACAAAGAAAAAAACTTTACATTATTTTATTTTCCCAATGTCACCCGATATCGGCACCCGTAGTATTTGATCTTTTATTAGTGTTTTCGACGCGAACGAGGTCCCAAGTAAGATCTTTATTTATCAACGAATTCCTTTTATAACTAAATGTTTCTAATGATCCGGAGTTGATAACGCCACATAAGCATCTATTTTTATTAGAAATTTAATAAAAGGAAACGTATAAAAAAACCCACAGTACAAGAATGACGATTACAAGATCTGATAGTTTGTGCAAACTGATAAATTGTGATAAGAAAACACGGTTAATATTCTATTTACATCCATAGGAAAGTGTAATACATTCAAAATACTTCTGATATTTAGTGTTGAAGGCTCCCGCCAAGCTCGTATCACATACAACTAAGCCACACTGACGTCGCGACCAACCGACCCAGTGGTAGTAAAACCACGAGTATCTTTATAACAAAAGAGAAAAAGGGGAAATTTGTCTAAGCGTCGCTCAGGAGAATGAAAGGCACAGGATCACCCACTAAGCCTCTCCCGCACATGAACCTTTTCCCGGGTTACTACTCGTGCCTTGCACTGTATCCTTTTCCTCCATCGTCTGCTACACCTCTCACAACTGCACAATCGTATCTTCTGCTTCCCGAAGCCGTCTCTGCAGCCAAACCATGCTTCCTACATGACCTTGTGATGATGGTATCTCCTGGTCTTTTTCCGCCAACTGACATCGCAGCTCTCTATTTTCTTGGTAGATTTTGGCTATCGCAAGTTTAGCCCTCTCTAGCTACTGAGCGGGGCTCTCGATAGGAGAAACTAGTGCTTTTTCCTTTCCCTTTCATCTCCTGTATCCTCTACCGGTAGTCCCAACTGGCTCCGACCAGTGGGTAAACCTCGTAGACTCCTCAATGACTGGACGTACGCTTAGCTCAGTCAGGAGGCGGTCTTCCTCCCCTTTTTTCGTATCCTTTCTAGGCCTCCCTCTTCTCCATGGTTTCGGCTCCTGAGAAGGCACGGTTCCTAGCATACATATTTTAGACGTATCTTTTTCCACTCCAATCTCTGTTGGAGATGCTAACACCATCTCCAAGAAAAGGTTTGTACCTATCATTGGAGTTTCAGGTACACGGGAAGCCAATGAGAAATAGTCCCAGGTACGCTGGGGCTCAGGCCTGGCACTCCGATTACCTCACAGACCCCATCCCATGTTGGGAGGAGACCCCATAATACAACAATGTAGAAACTCGGGCGTCTGCAGATGATAAAGACTACTACAAGGGATTTCGCCAAGATGAACTCGCCAACCAGAATTACAGAAGTATGGGTTGGGCATATACGTAGAATTCCCCACAGAGCTTCGGGAATTTATAGTGAAGCAAAGGAGAAAAACAGAGTGTTCCAATAAAACACTCGTTCTTCATGACATGATGTTTTTTGAAGTTTAAACGTACCATATCTTCTCAATAGATACGATCCAGAACACGTAAAACATCATCGATCAGGGTTGTAGGGAATGTACGGTACGGTCATCCCTATCTCTTTAAACTTCCTAGCTTCCATTATTGATGAATGATATTTGACACACTTGGTAATATGGATTCTAGAAGCATTTAACGACTTCCTTATTACGGTATCCATCCTTTTGGGAGCATACACGCACACGCTCCACCCCGACGTCTTATCCTAGCCCCAAAGGTCGAAAGGTTACTATGACAGTATCGACGCTCATGTCCATCGTACTTGATTTTCCACCGTGGTGCGTGCTAACATAACTCATTTAAACCAAAGAGGAGAGGCGACATAGACGAAGGCATCGCAAGTCATTCAAAGGGAAGCTGGGATCACGTAAGTATTAAACGACCAGGACTAGCAAACTCCACAGGTACGTACCATTCCATTTTTTGTTTGATTAAACATCTTATATTATATAGCTTAAATCACTAAACTTTCTCAATCCCGATTGCAGGAGAGTTCCTCCGATTGTCGAACAAAGTGTGCTCCGGGATTTCGCCAAAGAACCCAAAAGGAACATCGAAGCACCAACCGAAGCAGCGATGCAAGAAGCTAGTCTTCCCAAGTACCGACCCCCGATGAATTTATCAAACTGAGCAACGTGTTCAAGATAGATGCTAAGCAAGACTTGTTATGGGCCAAAGAGTGTGCAAAGTTCCCATGTGCTCAAACTTGTGAAGATTTTTTTATTAGCTGGTATGAATATGAAAAAATTCACCCTTTTCAAGAGACATCTTGGGTGGACTACTGAAATAAATTGTTGGATGATCACGCCACGTGGCGATTTTTGTTTGGCTTGAACTATATTTAGTCGTTAATTACAATTAAAACTTTATATTATAAATAGAGACATCAACCAATGAACAATGGTCGATGGTTGTTGGAAGAACTCTTTCTTTTGGTTGTTGATAATTATTTTGAGATTGCTATGAATTGAGAAGTCCTTCTGGACCAAAGAAAAGTTATTTTCATCAGATGTATGTGATTGGAGTTTGGAGAAGAATTACTTCCTATCCTATTCCAGGAATGATGCAGTAAATGAGGAAGCAATCGATTATGTTGTCAAGTTATCTGGTGCAATGTTTTGATGTTCTTTGCTTTAATGATGAAGATAAATCATTGTGTTTTTATGTGATGAATGTTATGGTAGATGAATTATTTTGCTTACCGTTATCTTGACTACATATGTGTTTTTTTTCTGTTAATTAGTTTTCTCAAACAGTAATTCGATGTTCATTTGGTTAATGTATTTGTACTAGGCCCTTTGGCATAGAATCATTGTCTGCATGTTTGAAAAGTGCGTTATCCCAAGCTCAGCCTCTTCCTAGTAGTTGAAATTCAATCATGTTACTTGTCAAGTTGGCTTATGCTGGCCTGCATATTTCAAACTAGTCCCACCTAAAGGGAAAATACAGAAAAAGAACAGTCCTACTTGAAGGGAGAGCCTTCACAAGAAAATGCAAAGTCTCATCGATAAATTGGTTGGATAGCGAAATCTGGAGAACCATTCCACCTCAAACACTGCAGAGTCTAATTGGGCCTTGGTGGCGGGTTTGGTTCCTGCTATTGAATCAAGGGATTTAAGACCCATCAACAGAATTGGCGCTAGAAGGAGGGCCTAAGAATGAATGGTTGAATATATAAGTTATATAACATTTCAAACTGTTAAAATATTGTGTAACTGTAAAGAATATTCTTATCCCCTTTTGTGGATTGATCATGTCGGTCATTGTAATTGACCAAATCCCCTTTTGCGGATTGGTCAAACACTAATTGTAATAGGCTAAATAAGAATTCGGCCCCAGTATATATTAAAGAGGCCCCAGAATATATTAAAGGTGGTTATAACCACCCAAAAGAAGAAGTCAGGCCTACCAGTGAAGAGACACTTCCACACATGCCAGAATTGTATAAATAAGAGAGGCAAACGCCTCATTTGAACACACACTTAGCTCACTCATCTAGTGCGCAAGTTTTGAAGGAAGTTGCAGTTGTCAGTTGTTGGAAGAAGGAAGAGAGAGAGGCGTGTTGCTCAGTGTTGGATATTCTTTGTTGTCTAGTTCATTATCTTGGCATTGTATTGGCTATCTATATTAAAGAAGTTTTGCTAGGTTTTCTTCCCCTTGAGGGTTTCCCAAGATAAATGCTTGTGTACTCTTGTGATTGTGTTTCTCTCAGTGATCATGTCTATGCTATTGTTATCTAGTAAATTGAAAGTAACCTAATAATAGCAAAAACTTTAACATGGTTTCAAAGCTAAGCTGAAGAGAGCATCTTTCACAGGAAAAAGAAAAATGTCACTGTTGCCATACATGAAAATTAGAGATTTTTATTGAAGAAGGTTTTCAGCCCCAAATCCATCTAGAAAGGTGCACCCTAGCTCAAGGAACATTTTTGCATCTTCAGTGCACATTTTCAGTGGCTAGATATCCCGAAAAGTGAAACCCTATTTTTCACAAAGTACCAGAAAACCAGAGTACCAGAAGTACCAGAGTACCAAAAGTACCAGAAAACCAGAGTACCAGAAGTACCAGAGTACCAAAAGTACCAGAAAACCAGAAGCACTAGTCCAGAAATCCGCAAATCAAGTTTGAAGGGGTAAAATTTGGATTTTCATAAATCTGACTGTACCAGCATACTCGCCTCAGTCCAGCGCATCTTTTGGTGAGTTCAGTTTTCAGATCCAAGAAATTTGATTTTTTTGTTATTTCTATAGCTCGAAGGGCTAGGGTTTCTACTACAAGAAATAATGGCTACCAGCATGAGGGTAGAAGACAGGCTGGAAGGATCTAGAAACTTCAGATCTTGGAAGCATAGGTTGCAGATGATTCTAGATGAGAATGATCTCCTAGAACATGTTACAGTAGGTGTACCAGAACCAGATGAAGCAAAGCAAAAGACCAAGCATAAGAAGAATGAAAAGAAAGCAAAGAGAATCGTGTCAGATTCAGTAAAGGATCACTTTATCCCTCATATATCTGAACTACAGACATCAAGTCAAATGTATGAAGCACTCAGTAGGTTATATGAAAGCAAAGACATCAACCAGAATCTTACCTTAAGAAATCAACTTCATAATATGAAGATGGAAAACTCAAAATCTGTCACATCCTACCTTATGAGAGTTTCTCAGATCAGAGACCAGCTTGTAGCTATTGGAGATGTCATTAGTGACAAGGATCTTGTAACAACAACCCTAAATGGGTTTCCAACATTTTGGATTCCTTTTGTACAAGGAGTGTGTGCAAGAAGCAAGTTACCCAAGTTTGATAAGTTATGGGCAGATTGCACACACGAAGAATCTAGAATTACAGACCAACATAAGAGATTAATTGTTGATGAAGAGGAATCTCTTACAGTTCAAAAGAACAAAAGAAGTTCCTTCAGAAGGAACAATAAAGAAGCTAACTCCGTAAGAGTTCCAAACAAGAAGAAAGATGTTTCAAAGATCAGATGCTACAACTGTCAAAAGTTGGGACACTTTTCCTATGACTATCCTCAAGGAAAAGGGAAAAGAAAGCATCAAGCACATGTGGCAGAGGAAGAGGAATATCCTCCCTCAAAGAAAGCTTTAGCAGAAATTAAGGATTATGCACTATAAGTTGAAGATAGTTGATTTGAAGAAAGATAGCAAATGGTGGATTCTGTGGAGCCTCCCCACACAAAAACAAAAGATAAGTATTCATGTTTATTTCTAGTATCTTGTTTACTTCAATACTTTATCATTACAAGTTAGTTTTTTTTTTTGAATGTTAATTAACCTCGTTTATTTCAGTGTCTGTGCATAGTTATGAAGGAAGTGTCAAAGAAGAGGATGAAGAAAGAGATAACATATTTATTTCATGTATGATCACTCATTAGAGTGACAAAGAAAGCATATTGTAAATAAGTTTACAAGTCTCGGAAGAAAGAACTTATGACGTGAATTGCATAAGTTAGACAACATGACAAGGATGTATGATATGGTGATAGTTAGTGAAGACCGGACAATATCTGATATTCATATAGGAGCAGGAGGCTCCTAAAGATGCAGAACAAAAATATTCAAGATGAAGAAAAATATGGATACTCAGATATAGTGGTTGAGATGCAGGTAACTACAGGTTTCTCCAGTACCGTTCTTATAGATGCAGAGGGAGCAGGTTGATCCAGTATGAAGACAGAAAGAAAGAAATATTCGAACTCAAGAAGGCACCCAGGATATTACAGAAGAAAACTTCAAGGATGATGACTAGAAGCTATTAGCTTGG
>SNQJ01S0000947.1:159224-173786 GCA_010110895.2 Picea sitchensis
TTTTGCTGGGTTTTCTTCCCCTTGAGGGTTTCCCAGGATAAATGCTTGTGTACTCTTGTGATTGTGTTTCTCTCAGTGATCCTGTCTATGCTATTGTTATCTAGTAAATTGAAAGTAACCTAATAATAGTAGAAACTTTAACACAAACAACCTACAGTTTCGTAACGGTCCACATGCATGGCTAGTCATCCAACATACAACCCACGTTTACTAAGTACTCATGAAGCGGGTAACTCACCCTAGTCCGAGGAAGAACCTTTTCACCCTGAAATACCTTACTCCCTCCCTCATGAGGAAGTGAATCAATTTAGGATAATCACCAGAGCCTACACCCAACAAATCAACGCGTTGTCCTTAACTCCCATCCTCCCTCGAAGAAAACAACAAATTAGACCGGTGGTTAGCACTCCTGACGAAGTTTCCATACACTCCGTCGAAGACTTAATAGATTTTGTGATCACCGAAATCCAAGAACCTCTTGATCTAATACTCGAGATGCCAACCGGCGACATTCCATAGCCTGACGACTTTTCGGAAGAAGAAGAGTTTGATTCCAAATATGAAGATATGGAAGGGAACAACAGTCATGAGGAGGAAACCCTTGCAGAGAATTTTGAAGAGGTCAATATGATAGAATTCCAGATGAAAGGATGTAAAGAAGGCCAAGCCTCTCTAGTGAGAAAAGAAAGCCAACCCCTCCTAGGAGAGGACTCCTTTTGACTAGAGCGTTGGGGAAACCAGCTGAAAAAGCTCCTGACAAGGGTAATGGAGATATAGAAGATCTGCAGCACATGGTCAAGAAACTATCAAATGAGATTATAGACATGAAAAGAAGCACAGGGTAGGGAAACCAAGGTCAAAATCCCTATAAGCCTTTCTTTAAAAGAAACCAGCCTTTCAAAGCAATTGAACCTCCCCCAGCCAAACTAAACATTGACCTAGGGAATGTTTCGTCTGATTCTTTCTGCACCTATCACCAGGAGAACCACTCTAAAAGAGAATTCCCTCAATGGGTCCACGCTATGAATTTAATGGCCAATTGTTTTCTAGACGAAGTCTCACTGACTGAACAGTCAAGTAGTTCGGCCATGAATATTGTCGATCAGGAAGAAACTGACCCACCATGAGACACAGCCATGTTGATATGGGATCCCGACGTGATCACATCTTCAGACGATTTGTTTGAGTAACGAGAACAACCCATGGAAGTTTCGGTAGCACAAACAGGTAGTAAAGGTCAACCCGGCTCGAAAAATACCGATGCCACCCAGGTATCACAAAGTAAGTTAACTCTCGATTGCCCAAAAATACCTTTCTCTCCTGGCGAAAATCCTATAAGCATCCATACCAAGGAATTTCCCAAACTGGATTACAACATAGTCGAATATTTGAAAAAGTTGAAGGCTAATATATCAGTTATGGATATATGTAGGATTCCTCAGCAAAAAGACTTTCTATTGCAAGATCTGAGATCGGTAGAAGACCCGACTATAGGCAACGGTCAGAAGAAGAATCTATCCTCAACAAATTCGGCAAGCAATCCAACCATAAATACCTACTTAGAAGGTAGAAAGGAGAGGCCTTTTGTACCACCTTTCCTTTTAACGTTCGAAGTTTTTAACAGGAATCTTCACAATTGTTTGGTAGATTATGGGGCATCCTCTAATGTAATTCCCTTGGTCGTTTGTAAAAAACTGGGTGTTGTCCCTCTCAAAAGTGATAAACATGTCATACAATTGGACAGAAACCAGGTCAAGGTCATGGGAGAACTCAAAGATGTGATGATTAGGATAGCGACACATCTTAATTTCGTACAGGTGATTGACATCATTGTGGTGGATATCCCTGAGCATGGATGATTTTAGGGGCTAAATTTCTCTCATGGGCTAATTTTCCATGGTTTTTCCAAAAACGAGATTCGCTATTTTAAAAATGATTCGCCCAAATTTTATAGGATAAAATGATTTTACCTTAAAAATAGCCAAACTTTTATAAAAACTATATAAAATAATTAGAAATTTGAATATTTTTACAAAAATATCGCCAAACCTTTATAATTGACATATGAAAGATTAGTAAGATTCTCTAAGGTTTATACATTTAAAAATAAATTTCCATCCTTAAAATCATCCCTGTCCCTGAGGCATATTGGCTATTGTTAAGATGAGATTGGTCTGAAAAGCTAAACGGATATTTCAGTACAGACTGGGCACACCTTTGGATACCACTGAAGGGATACAAGAACATGATCAGAATCGATAGGGAGAGATATTTGAAGCATACGGTCACTGATCTAGAAACCCCGAACGAACCAGCCTCTACCGATTTCCCCATATTGGTAAATTATTCCTGTGATTCTCACTTCGAAAAATTTTCTCCTCTCTTGTCCAATGTTCCACTTACTCAAAAATCCAAACTGATATTTCAAGAAGAATCCCCAATGTCGATAGGATATTCTCTCTTCTGTCAAAACCCCACGCTAGGACTTGTGAAAGAAACGATCGGAGAAAAAAAAACTGGTGATGGGAGAGAAAGGAGCGATTGTCATTCGCAAATTTGGACCCTCTATTTTGATGGATCTAAATCACAAGAAGGGTCAGGAGTAGGGTGTATCCTTATCAATCCTAAAGGCCGACATTATTTCCTATCCTGTAGACTAGAATTCAAATGTACCAACAACACTACCGAGTATGAAGCTCTGGTACAAGGGCTAAAGAAAGCTGTAGATCTGGGTGTCAAGGAATTGAATGTTTTCGGTGATTATGAGATTGTTGTTAGGCAAGTGAGGAACACTATACATTTCAATTCGCCTCATCTTAATAATTACCAGCAAGAGATGCATAGTCTAATAGAGCGCTTTGACACTTTCAATATTACCGCGATACCTAGAGCAAAGAACGTTCTTTCCAACTCCTTAGCCACAACCGCTTCCAAACTGTCGCCTTTAGAAGATTATGAAGCTTCCCGATTCACTGTAGATCTTCTCTACAAACTATCGGTGCCGAACAACATTTCTAATTGGAAAGTCTTTGAAGATAATGAGAAAATCATAAACTTCTTGACCAACCAAGACAATTTCAAAGACCTAGCCATAGATGATGAAGAGTTCCAAGAGAAAACAACTGAAAATGATCCCCAAGCAGGACAAGATGTCGGAAAATTGAAGGCTCACACAATCCCATGGGGAATAGCTAATCTAGAGAGTCTGTTTGATCTAAAGGATCATTTTAAAGGACCCAAAAATGTGAAGACTGGTAGATCCTGCCCCCTCCATGAAACTGTGAATCTTGGGACTCCAAAGGCCCCAAAGAATGTTAATCTCGGAAAAACTATATCTAAGGGAGAGAGGAAGGCCTACCTCAAATTATTCAGGCAATACAAAGATGTTTTCACGTGGTCCTATAAGGATTTGAAAACATACGACACTCGTATTATTCAACACATCATCTCGTTGAAACCCGAAATGAAACCTTTCCAGAAAAATCTCTGAAAGTTTCACCCATCCCTGGAACCCCTCATGTATCAGGAATGAGGAAGCTTTTAGATGCGAAGATAATTTTTCAGGTTAGACATTTCGCTTGGGTGGAAAATCTTTCCCCAGTAAGGAAAAATTCGGGAGAAATACAACTGTGCGTAGATTTATAGAACCTCAACAAAGATTTAGAAAAGGACAATTATCCCATCTCGCCGATGGAACAACTCCTACAGACCATGTCGGGCTCAGAGATTTTTTTCTTTACTAGACGGTTTCTCAGGCTACAACCAAGTGTTGGTTTCAGAGGAAGACCATTTAAAAACCACCTTCTGAACCAAATGGGGAACCTTCTCTTATAAACGCATGCCTTTCGGGCTAATCAACGCAGGAGAAACCTTCCAAAGTGCCATGGATGTGGCCTTTCGGGGACTTGTTGATAGGTGTGTGGTAGTATATTTAGATGACGTAACAGTGTATTCGAAGAATAGAGAAGAACACATCCAACACTTAACTCAGATTTTCGAAAGGTGTCGAAAATATGGTATATATTTGAACCCCAAGAAAACTATCTTTGGTGTCGAGGAAGGGAAGTTGTTGGGGCATATTATATGTCAAGAAGGGATTCTCATATACCCCAAAAGGATTAAGGCCATAGCTCAACTCCCTCTACCCCATAACAAGAAAGCTATGCAGTCCTTTTTTGGGCAAATCAATTTTGTGAGGAAATTTACTCCCGACTTCGCCGAAATTATCAAACCCTTACAAAAGATGATTCACAAGGATGCCTAATTTAAGTGGGATGATGAACGAAAATATGCTTTCAACAATATCAAAGCTGCCATATCTCAGGCCCCAGTGTTGTGAAGTCTCGATTTTAATAGAGACTTTAACCTTTACACTTTCGCCTCCAACCAATCGCTAGCGACGGTTTTGAATCAGAAGGATGGTGACAACAACGAAGCCCCAGTGTCATTTATGAGTACCAATCTTCAAGGAGATGAACTTGATTATCCTGCCATAGAAAAACATGCCTACGCGGTCTATAAGGCCGTAAATCTTTTCAAGTCTTACATCCTCAAGAATCACACTAAGATGATTGTGCCACACCCTGCGGTCTGATCCCTATTTACCCAACAAGAGATGGGGGAAATAAGAGGGAACTAGATGGTAGTAGTCCAGGAATTTGATCTAGATATAAAACATGTCAATCTAGTAAAAGGGCAAGGTTTGTGCAATATCGCAGTCGAAGCCCAGGATCAAGTAAATGAAGACTCAGGGTGGGAAAATGAAATAGCACTATGGTGTGGTGAAGTAACATACATTCCCCCAAGGTGAGACTCCTGGTACAAGGATTTGGCTTATCTTCTACATCACGGGAATTGTCCCAAAAACCTCAACCCCGGAGAGAGGAGATCCCTTAGATTAAAGTCTGTGCAATATCACCTCATAAATTCGGTGCTCTTCCAGATCAACTATGACGGGGTATTGTTGAGGTGCCTTGAATGTAAAGAGGCCAAAAAAGTGCTAAAATAACTCCATGACGTCCCCGTCGGAGGACATTTTGCAGGTAACATGACCGCTCATAAGATTCTGAGAGCCAACTACTACTGGCCCACCTTGTTCAAAGACGCTCATACTCACGCTAGGAACTGTAAGACTTGTCAAACAAGCACTAGAAAGGAGAAAAGGGCAGCAATCCCACTTCATCCTGTGACTATCTCTAGGCCTTTTGAACAGTGGGGGTTAGATATCATAGGATAAATTACGCCTAGCTCTTCAAAGTTGCACAAGTACATTCTTACTGCCATCGACTATTTCACAAAGTTGGCAGAGGCCATTCCTCTGACTCATGTAAATGAGAAGGTAGTAATCCAATTTATAGAACAACAAATGATCACAAGGTTTGGTGTCCCCTCTATTCTGGTCTTTGATAATGTGGCCTACTTCTCTTCTACCCTATTGACAGAGTTTTCTCTGGACAAAGGAATCATAATCAAGTACTCTGCAAATTATTACCCTCGGGGAAACGATGTGGCGGAATCGACTAATAAAAACCTAGTAAGGATACTAAAGAAGACGGTTACAGATAACCAAAGAAATTGGCATAACCAACTCCCTAATGCCCTATGGGTTGATAGGGTCACACCCAAATAATCTATAGGGAATTCCCCATACTTTCTGGTCTATGGATAGGAAGCCATCCTCCCGAATGGGCTTTATTTGCCATCTCTCCAATTGGCCCAAGATTCTGACGAGGAACCATCCTCAGCCATGCAAAAAAGAATCAACACTCTACTCATGTTGGAAGAAGAAAGAGAAAAGGCCAAGTCAAAGTTCCTATACCACCAACAAATAGTGAAAAGATGGTTTGATAAGCATAAGGCTAAAGAAAAGAGCTTTGAGGTAGGAGACTTAGTCCTGAAGTGGGATAGGGAAAATGAACCCAAAGGGAAACATTCCAAGTTTCAGAGCCTATGGCTTGGGCCTTTCCAAGTGGCCGAGAAAATCGGGGTAGGTTCTTATCAGCTGTAGGACTTGAGGGGAGAACCTGATGCCCTCCCAGTAAATGGCCAAGCCCTAAAACAATGTGTAAATCCGCAAAGAAAAAAACTTTACAATATTTTATTTTCACAATGTCACTCGATATTGACACCCGTAGTATCTGATCTTTTATTAGTGTTTTTGATGTGAGCGAGGTCCCAATTAATATCCTTATTTATCAATGAATGCCTTTTATAACTAAATGTTTCTAATGATCCGGGGTTTATAACGCCACGTAAGCATCTATTGATATTAGAAATTTTACAAAAGGAAACGTATCAACAAACCCACAGTACAATAATGATGATTACAAGATCTGATAGTTTGTGCAAACTGATAAATTGTGATAAGAAAACACGGTTAATATTCTATTTACATCCATAGGAAAGCATAATACATTCAAAATACTTCTGATATTTAGTGTTGAAGGCTCTCGCCAAGCTCGGATCACATACAACTAAGCCACACCGATGCCATGACCAACCGGCCTGGTGGTAGTAAAACCACGAGTATCCTTACAACAAAAGAGCAAAAGGGGAAATTTGTCCAAGCGTCGCTCAGAAGAATGCAAGGCACATGATCACCCGCTAAACCTCTCCCTCACACAAACCTTTTCCCAGGTTACTACCCACGCCTTTCACTATATCCTTTTCCTATGTCATCCGATGCACCTCGCACAGCTGCACAATCGTATCTTGTGCTTCCCGAAGCCGTCTTTGTAGCAAAACTATTCTTCCTACATGACCCTGCGATGACGGTATCTCCTGGTCTTTTTCTACCAACTGACACCGCAGCTCTATATTTTCTTGGTAGAGTTTGGCTATCACAAGTTTAGCCCACTCTAACTGCGGAGTGGGGCTCTCAATGGGAGAAACTGATGCTTTTGCCTTTCCCTTTCGTCTCCCATCTCCTCTACCGGTAGTCCCAACTAGCTCTGACCAATGGGTAAACCTCACAGACTCCTCAACGTCTGGACATACTCTTAGCTCATCCGGGAGGCAGTCTTCCTCCTCTTTTTTCGTATCCTTTCTAGGCCTCCCTCTTCTATGTGGTTTCGACTCCTGAGAAGGCACGGTTCCTAGCATACATTTTTTAGATGTATCTTTTTCCACCCCGAGCTCTGCTGGAGATGCCGACACCATCTCCAAGCAAAGGCTTGTGCCTCCCATTGGAGTTTTAGCTACACGGGAAGCCAATGAGAAATAGTCCCAGGTACACTGGGGCTCAGTCCTGGCACTCCGATTATCTCGCAGACCCCATCCCGTGTTGGGAGGAGACCCCATAATACAACAACGTAGAAAATCAGGCGTCTATAGATGATAAAGACTACTACAAGGGATTTCTCCAAAATGAACTCACCAAACTAGAATTACAGAAGTATGGGTCGGGCATATACGTAGAATTCCCCATAGAACTCCGGGAATTTATAGTGAAGCAAAGGAGTGAAACAGAGTGTGCCAATAAAACACTCACGCTTCACGACATGATGTTTTTTGAAGTTTAAATGTTCCATATATGCTCAACAGATACGATCCAGAACACGTAAAACGTCGTTGATCGGGGTTGTAGGGAACGTACGGTACGACCATCCCTATCTATTTAAACCTCCTAGCTTCCATTATCTATGAATGATATTTGACACACTTGGTAATATGGATTCTGGAAGCATTTAATGACTTCCTTATTACAGTATCCAACCTTTTGGGAGCGTACACGCACACGCTCCACCCCGATGTCTTATCCCGACCCCAAAGGTCGAAAGGTTACTATGATGGTCCCGATGCTCATGTCCATCGTACTTGATTTTCCACCCTGGCACGTGCTGACATAACTCATTTAAACTAAAGAGGAGTGGTAGCGTAGACAAAGACATCATTAGTCATTCAAAGGGTATCTAGGATCATGTAAGTATTAAACGATTGTGACTAGCAAGCTCCACAGGTACATACCAGTCCATTTTTTGTTTGATTAAACATCTTATATTATATCACTTAAATCACTAAACTTCCGCAATCCCGATTGCAGGAGAGTTCCTTTGATTTCCAAACAAAGTGTGCTGCGAGATTTCGCCGAAGAACCCAAAAGGAACACCGAAGCACCAACCAAAGGAGAAATGAGAGAAGTCGGTCTTCTCAAGTATCGACCCCCGATGAATTTATCAACCTGAGCGACGTGTTCAAGATACATGCTGAGCAAGACTCACTATGGGTCGAAGAGTGCGCAAAGGTCACCGATGAAAAACCAAGGCAAGTGAAACAATTCGCGAAATGCCCGATCAAAGCTCGATCCATGCTGCAACAGTTGAACTCCAGTTTGGTGAAGTGTCAAGCGCATGCTGTGGATATCAAAGGAGTATATGTTTCCCCTATGGAACAACATAGGTTCCCATGGGTTCAAACCTATGAAGATTTGTTTATCATCTAGTTTGAATATGAAAGAAGTCACCCTTTTCAATAGACATCTCGAGTGGACTGTTGAAAGAAACTGTTGGATGATCACCCCGCATGGCAATTTTTGTTTGGCTCGAACTATATTTAGTCGTTAATTATAGTTAAAACTTTATATTATAAATAGAGACATCGACCAATGAACAATGGTTGATGGTTGTTGTAAGAACTCTTTCTTTTAGTTGTTGATAATTATTTTGAGACTGCTATGAATTGAGAAGTCCTTCTAGACCAAAGATAAGTTATTTTCATCAGATGTATGTGATTGGAGTTTGGAGAATAATTACTTCCTATCATGTTCCAGGAATGATGTAGTAAATGAGTAAGAGCAATCAACTCTGTTGTCAAGTTATCTGGTGCAATGTTTTGATGTTCTTTGCTTTAATGATGAAGATAAATCGTTGTGTTGTTATGTGATGAATGTTATGGTAGATGAATTATTTTTCTTACCGTGATCTTGATTACATATGTGTTTTCTTTCTGTTAATTACTTTTCTCAGACAATAATTCGATGTTCATTTGGTTAATGTATTAGTACTAGGCCCTTTGGCATAGAATCACCGTCTGCATGTTTGAGTAGTGGGTTATCCCAAGCTCAGATTCTTCCCAATAGTTGAAATTCAATCCTGCTACTTGTCGAGTTGGCTTATGTTGGCTTGCATCATTCAAACTATTCCCACCTAAGAGGAAAATATAGAAAAAGAACATTCCTACTTGAAAGGAGAGCCTTCAGAAGAAAATGCAAAATCCCATCGATAAATTGACCGGATCACAAGATCTGGAGAACCATTCCACCTCAAACACTACAAAGTCTAATTGGGCCTTGGTGGTGGGTTTGGTTCATGTTGTTGAATCAAGGGATTTAAGACCCATCAACAGGTTCCAATCACATGGATACTTCAGATAGAGAAGTTCTTTGATCTACACGATGTGCCACACACACAAAAGTTATGGATTGATTCTTTATATTTATAACCCAATCAATTTGTGTGGTATCGATGGATTTTTTCTCACAAATCACTTTTCACTTGGACACTTTTCAAGGAAGAAATGATAGCACACTATGAGGATACAAGGAGCAATACCTTATTTAGCCAATTGATAAATCTCAAGCAAAAGGGTTCAGTTACGGAGCACATTGACAACTTCCAAAGATTGAATATAAAGTTAACATATATTCTAGATGAGCACCTAATTGATGTATTCATAGGAACTTGAAAGGATAACATTCAACATGAGGTTCACCTTTGGGAACCAAAACCATTGGAGAATCATTCAGGGTGGCGAGAAATGTTAAAAGTAAAAATATGGTTATGGCTACTAGAAGAACCACTCCTAGCATCTATCGAGAGAATAATGTTCTTTGTTCTAAAACACCTCAACCTACAATGTTGACACCTCAACAATTGGAGGAAAGAAAAGAAAAAGTTTTATGCTTTAATTGTGATAGAAAGTATAGTAAGGGACATAATTGTGGTGAGAAAAAATTGTTCTACATAGATTTTGAAGAGGAAGAAGAACAAGAACTATCTCAAGATGAAAATGTAGAAGAGATTTATTCTTAAGAGTTGACTCCCATGATATCATGTAATGCATTGGCTATAAATAGCACTCCTCAAACCCTCAAGATCGAAGGATATATAAATAAGAAAAAGGTAATAGTCCTAATTGATTATGGTAGTACTCGTAATTTCATTCACTATAAATTAACCAAAGCTCTCAATTGCTTTATATATCTAGCACCAGAGTTTCAAGTAATGATTTCAAATGAGGAACTATCAATTGCTCAGAAAAATTCCATAAGATCAATCTTACTATGGGGGTATATGTAATGAATAGTCAAATGATTTTTATACCCATGGATGGTGTTGATGTCGTACTAGGAGTCCAATGGTTACAATCATTGGGAACAATGGCTTTTAATTTTCAAGAACTTTTCATGAAATTTTAATTGGAAGGAAAGGAAATTTAGTTAAGGGGTATCACAGGGAAACCCAGTAAGGTGATAAGCTCTAATGGCATGAAAAATTTATTGAAAAAGGGGCATCAAGGTGTAATTGTACAACTATGCTCACTATATGTTGAAACATCTAAGCCATATGTTCCCCTATATCTCCAAGGGATCATTGATAAGCATTCCAAAGTATTTGAAGATATTCCCAAAGATATTCCACCCACTTGAAATCATGATCATGCCATTCACCTAATTCCTAGGAGTGTTCCTCCTAATATCAAGCCTTACAGATACCCTTATGCTCAGAAGAGTGAAAGTGAGCGTATGGTTGAATAAATATTAGAGGTTGGGATTATTAGACCTAGACAAATTTCTTACTATGCACCAGTGGTAATGGTACTCAAGAAAGAGGGCTCATGGCATATGTGCCTAGATTATAGAGAGCTCAAATAGATCATGATTAAAGATAAGTTTCCCATTCACATCATTGATGAATTTTCAGATAAACTACATGGAGAAATCTAGTTTAGAAAGTTGGATCTTCGTTCAAGGTATCATCATATTAGAATGAAGCAAGAAAATATCCCAAAAATAGTATTCCGAACTCATGAAGGCCATTATGAATTTTTGGTCATGCCTTTTGGCCTTACGAATGCACCTTCCACATTCCAAGGGTTGATGAATTCCATTTTCAATCCCTTCCTTCGAAAATTTGTGTTATTATTTTTTGATTATATACTAATCTATAGAAAGTCTTGGGAGGATCATGTTTGACATGTTGATAAGGTGCTACAACTACTAAAGGAGAAACAACTATATGCCAAACCATCCATGTGATTCTTTGGGGTGAAGGATGTAGAGTATTTGGGTCATATTGTATCTCATGAAGGTTCCAAGGTAGACCCTAACAAGATTAAGGCCATGATAGACTGGTCGATTCCCAAAATATTGAAGAATCTAAGAGGATTTTTGGGTTTGATAGGTTACCATTGCATGTTTGTTCGGAACTATGGAAGAATAGCAGCACCTTTAAATTCATTAACTAATAAGGATGCATTTTCATGGACTCCAGAGGAAACTAAATCTTTTGAAAAACTTAAAGAGGTGATGTGAAAAGTGTTGATATTATGGTAGCTATGGGAGTTATTTACCTCCACATGTAAACCTGACGAGAATAGAATATTCTTGGAAGCAAGAAGAAACCCTAATTGATTGGTTAATAACCCTAGAAGACAAGTCGGCTCAAGGGAATGACTTGTATTAGGTTATTAGTCTCCAAGAGAAGAAGTCAGCTAAAGGAAATAACATATACTAAAGAATTAGTACCCAGAATGAGAAGTCGGCCCAGGCAGTCTGCCAGATTTAGTATAAATATAGGAGGCAATTCTTCATTCTGGCAGGCATTCTCAGAACTATAGAGCACACTTGTGCGCATTGCAGTTAGGCAGTTTTGTGCGCAAATTTGGAGGAGATCTGTCGCTGCAGTTGTTGCAGCTAGAAGATTTCATTTTGGCTTGGACTATCTGATCAGCTCTTGTTTGGTGCGCTATCCTTGGAGAAAGGTGCGCTACCCTTTGTTTGGCTATCTAGCCTAGGGTTTTCTTCCAGAATGATTCTCTGTCAAGGTTAAGGTGCTCGGAGGGTGGCTTTGGCCTATGGTTGGGTGACAATAGTGATATTGTTTATGGTAAAACGAGCACATTCTAATGGGTTATGGGCCCACACCTCCTTCATTCAGTCTAACCATTGTAAAGGAGCATAGCCATAAGGATACTAAGCTCGTTGAAGAATTGTCGCTAGGGTTTCAAGCAGGAGCAGTTACTAAAGCACTGTCGCTAGGGTTACTAGCAGGTGCAATTGCAGAAACCCTAAATATCTCATTGAGGCACCTTAAGTGAAGGGATTGACCTAATTTCTAGATAGACCAGTGCGCTCTATCCTAGCGCATATCCTGGTACTCTCAGCAAGCCAAGACGTCAAGTTTGAGTTTTTGTTCAAATCCAGGGTTGACCAAATCAAAGTAGCCATGACTTACTCTATGAAGTCAGAAAACAAGATAGATAGAGCTTATAAATTCAGAGCATAAAAGATAAGGATTGACCTCATCCTTTCTAAGAATAAAGTGTTGGATATCGTGAAAGGAAAGATCGTGGAACCAGAGTTTGAAGAAGGAAAAGAGAAAGAACCGCAGAATGTTGCAGTTATGGAGAATTTCAAAGATGGTGACATCAATGCCATGAGTATCATAGTGGACTCTATAAAATACCACTTGATACCCTACATCTCCCATATTGACTCATCAAAGAAGATGTATGATGCCCTCACAAACCTCTTCTCAGTTAGAAACATTGGACAAGTAATAAGCCTGAAGAATGAGCTTTATGACATGAAGATGAATGATGATGATAGCATAACATCATACTTTGTGAGAATATCTCAATTAAGGGATCAACTACAAGTTGTTGAAGAGATCACTTCAGAGAAGGAATTGGTAAACATAGTACTCAATGGTCTTCCCAAGACATGGGATGCATTTGATGCAAGCATGAACACAAGGAAGGAGTATCCTACATTTGAAGAACTTTGGACTTGTTGTGCTCAAGAAGAATCAAGGATCAGTGCAAAAGAGAAACCCCAAAATAAGTATGATGATCAAGCCTTCACAACAAGACTCAAGAATTTCAAGAACAAAAGGAAGTTTGGTTCAAGGAAGAGGCCAAATCAAGAGAAGGATATGTCAGAAATACAATGCTTCAACTGTCAAAAGTATGGTCACTACAAGAATCATTGTCCCGAGCTAAAGAAAATAAAGGAGACACGTGAAGCATCAGTTGTCGAAGAAAAGGAACCTACAAACAAGACCAAGCAGGATAAAACATACTTCTTCTTCTAAGACAATGTAACAATACACTTCATAGTTCTTGAACATACCATGTTTGTTGTACATATCTTGCATATCTATTTATTAGAAGATAATATGTTCAAAGAGAAACTATACCTATGGAATAAACAACAAGATAAGGATTTTTATCATTATTAATACAAATCATACAATACACATGAAAGGATGAAGTACATCAAACAATTCATGTGGAAGTTGTTACACAAGTAACAACTGAAAGATAAGTTGAATTCATAATCAATCTTGAAGAAATCTAGAAGAAGTAAAGACAGAAAGAAGTCAGCAATCAAGAGGAAACTGGAGAAAGGCTTATGACACCTTGCAGAAGGCAATAAGGATGCAAACAGAAGCATGGATTATGTTATATGGAGGAAGTTGATTATATACTTCCAAAGAAAAACATGCACTCATACATGAAGCAAGAATTAGGAGGGATCTAATCCTATGATCCATTGAATATGATGAAGTAAATTTCCATGGTAGCAGCCATGAAAAGCAGTACATGTTCAGTTTGACTTCCGAAGAAGCCTTCTTCAAAAAGAAGTCTTAAAGTATCCCTAGTTTTCCATCAACATCCATGATCCTACGATGAAAGGAAGAAGTCAGAATATTCAAAGCATGGAATCTATTGAAAACTCCATGGACCCAAGAGCTAAAGAGAAACATGAGGAAGAACATGAATATTCCAAGAAAGAAAGAGAAGACCAGCCTGATATAAACTCACTAAAAGAAATCAAGCAGAGGAAATGAAAGTTGTGATGAAGAACATTGTATGGAAGACTTATGAATGTAAGCATTGCGAGATCCAGAACTAGAGGTTCTCCTAGATGGAGGGAGAGGACTATGATGATTACTTGTTCCAGTAACCAGACATACCTCTACATTGATAAATTGTGAAGCACAGAGAAATGCAGAAAAGAATAGAATAGTATATTGAAATGTATGAAGAAGTACAGAACTCAGAAGAAGGTTACAATGTAAGATGGTTGAGATATATATGCTCAAGCAAGACAAAAATAGAAAGTACAACTGTCCAGTACAGCTGGCAGTGTACGGTCATACTGTTGAGAGTACAATATATTTAACACTCCCTCTTAGAATCAACAGTTACAATTAGCAGCACTGACTATGCCTAAGTGCTGTCTCTGGAAGTCAAAAACTGACTTTCCTAGTGGCTTGGTGAAAATATCAGCAAGTTGATCTCTAGAACCACAAAATTGTAGTGCAATGTCACCATTATTGA
>SNQJ01S0000947.1:174964-218361 GCA_010110895.2 Picea sitchensis
TGTAAATGTTTCAGACTTGTGTCTGAGAAAATATATCCAGATTTTCCTGCTGAAATCATCAATAAACGTTAGAAAGTAAAAACTACCACCTATTGACTCTGTTTGCATTGGTCCACATAGGTCAGTGTGGACAAGTTCAAGATCTTGTTTGGCTTGATTGGAAGACTGTGGAAAATTGGTTCTCTTGTGTTTTCCAAGTATGCAAGACTCACATGGGGGGATTTTCTCTTTAAAAATAGGTAGACCTTTGACCATGGAGTTTTTCTGAAGAAGACTTAGACTCTAAAATGGTAGGTATCCAAATCTAGTATGCCAAACCATTGTTTCATTCATGGTTGATGCATTCTGTGCATAAGGTTGACTCAGATTTGCAATTCTGAGGGTGAGGGGAAACATCCTATTGGGAGTCATATAGATTTCAGAAATCAATTTTCTGYTGGGTTTTCTATCATAGATTTTGCAAGATACTCCCTCAAAAAGTACCTTATATCCTTTTTCAATGAGTTGTCCTACACTTAACAAGTTATGTTTTAAGTCTGGAACATGATAGACATTAGATATGTCTTTCTTTACATTATGTTTAGTAAGAATAGAAATAGTTCCTCTTCCTTGAACTTTGACTAAATAGTCATTTCCAAGGGTAATATTAGATGAAATTGAAGAATCAATGCTGGAAAGTAATTCTCTGTTACCTATCATGTGATTGTTGCAGCCACTTTCCAGCAACCAAAGATCTTTAGGTTGTTGTTCAGTTTTGTGGCATGAGAGAAACATACCTCCTGAGTTTTCTCCCGTGTGATTTGACACATGTGCTCTGCCTGAGAGCTGATCTGCCTGCTTCTTCCTGCATCCAGATTCATAGTGTCCATACTTTTTGCAATAAAAACATTGAATGCTAGATTTGTCATTTGATCTTCTCCCTCTGCCTCTTTGAGGCTGGAAATTCTGATGTTGACTTTGTTGTTGATTTCCGTGACCTTGGAAATTGTGATTTAGATATTGTTGTCTATTTCCTCCACTGGTATGAGGGTTACCTTGATTGTTCCCTCTTCCTCTACTTCTTCCTCTGCCTTTCCCTCTTCTGAATGAGAATTGAGATTGGAAGGAATTTGAGATTGACTCATCTGTGAGATGCAGTCTTGTTTCATGTGTCACCAGAGAACCAATTAGTTCATCTGTTGAAAATCTTGACAAATCCTTGGATTCAAGGATGGCTATTACAACCATTTCAAATTTCCTAGGTAAACTTCTGAGAATTTTCTCAACAATTTGTTGATCAGTGATGGTTTCACCAATGATTCTGATCTGGTTCACGATTCCCATGACTCTGGTCATGAACTAATCTACAGTTTCGGACTCTGACATCCTGAGAGTCTCGAATTGTGTCCACAAGGACTGCAGTTTAACTGTTTTTACCCTGTCATTTCCTTGGTAGGATGTTTTGAGAATTTCCCAAGCCTATTTGGAAGTACTAGCGCCTATGATTTTCGAGAATATCGAATCATCCACAGAATTCTGAATCCAAAATTTCGCTTTGTTTTCTTTGGTCCTCAGAGTTGCCTGAGAAATTCTCTGCGCATTTGTCATGGCAGTGAGGACTGCTGGATCTGGTTCCACATATCCAAGATCCATTGGTTCCCATCACTCTTGTGCTTGCAGGAACGACCTCATTCGAAGAGACCAGAACTCATAGTTCTTTCCCAGAATAATTGGACCCTGAGTTGGTCCTAGGTTGCTAGATGATGCCATTTCAAAAAAGAATTTAGAAAAAATAGAGGGAAAAATTCGTATTTACCTCTGATCTCAAAAATGTCGATTTGCAGATGGCCGATGGGAGCTTATCGGGCTTGAATTGGCCCTTGGTCTCATTTCAATGTGACCACATGCCTTGTGTTAAAGTGCTACGGGATTTTCCTGTTCTTTGCCTTGCAAAATACCGAAACGCGAAAAATCGCCTTTGGACTTTTCAACGGTCCAGATCGTGTTGCGATCTGACGGTCTAGATCTGATCGGGATATCACGAATCGGGATTTCGCGATTCCTGATGACAATTTCTTCTGTCCCTTTGATTTCCCGATCTCCGATTTACCGATGGCGCATTTCCTTTCGGGACTTTCCCGATTGCTTTGATCTTTGCCACGCGTCCCAGCAGATGGACGGTCGTGTGCTTTCCTCGCGATTTCGCGATTTAAACGTGTGACCTCTTGGTCTCTCGTATCCCGAAATGTCGATGACCTTTTCTTGTCGGGACTTTTCCCGAATCGCTTTGATCACCTCCATGTGTCCTAACAGATGGACGGTCTTGATTTCTCCTCGGGATATCGCGATTTGAGATGTTCCGGACTTCTCGTCTCCTGGATCCGCGATTTGTCGAATCCCGAAAAGCCGATGAAGTCGCTTATCGGGACTTTTCCCGAAGGCTTCGATCTCTGCCACGCGTCCTGAATAGATGGACGACTAGATTTGCTTCGAGGATTTCACTGGAAAGAAACCCGATCACTTGTTCTCAGGTTTCGCGATTTTCCGAATCCCGATATGTCGATGGCACTTTCCTCTTCGGGACTTTTTCCGAGTCGCCGAATTTGCGCCACGCGTCCAGGAGAGATGAACGGTTGAGATCTGATCGGGATTTCGTGTATCGCGATTTTGCGAGTTGCGATGTCAAGTTTCTTTGACAAATTGAAACCCCGAATGCCAAAATGCCGACGGGCGCTGCGATGTTCGCCACGTGTCCGAACAAACGGACGGCTGAGATCTTATCGCTATATCGTGTATCGCGATTTCGCGAGTTGCGATGTCAAATTTCTTTGACAACTTAAAACCCCGAATGTCGATATGCCGATGTGTTGATCTGCTACCACCTGTCCTCTGAGATGGAAGACTCACAAGTCTTCTCGGGATTTCGCGATATCACGTATCGGAGTTTTTGGAGAGCAGAGTCTTTCGCTTGTCCAACTCCCGATTCTCGATTTTGCGATGGAATAAGATCTCGCCACGTGTCTCTTGATGAACGGTCAAGATGACGTCAGGATTTCGCAACTTTACAAGTCGAAATCACTCATGTGCACTGCAGAGGACTAAACCTCGTGCACCTTCTCGCTGATCCAATGGCTGTCGGGCCTGTGTTCAAGATCCGACGACTGAAATTCTTTCGCCTTTTCCGCGCTCTCCTTCTTCCCTTCTGTACTGGTTTCCCGCCTCGGATCTGTTCGCAAGATGAATCTTGCAGCCTTAATGGCTGATCTTTGCGTGTTTGACGCGATCTTTGCCGAATTTGATAGAATTTCTCCTGAGGAAGAAAAGATTCGTGAATCTTTCAAAGTTTTGAAAGTATTTCACGATTTCTTCGTGATCTGCTATAATCTTTAACAGATGAGAGCGTTTTCCAGGAATCTTTAGAGCGATTCTTCCTTTTGCTTGAATCTTTATGAATTTACACGAGATCTTCAAGTTCTTTAAACATTTTTCATTCTACTTCTCTTCTGCCTGATTCTTTGACGGTTCTTTGAAGAATTTGCGCAGGTTTCTTCTTCTGTGTTCTTTGCTTCCTCGTTCTTTCGAGCAAAGTACGCTCTGCAACCTCTGCAAGCTTCCTACGACAATATTTAAAGAGTATTACGAACAGCTCTCCAAACCTTGTGAAAAGGCTGTGTCGCGTGCTCTCAAGATCCGTGAGGCTCTGCGCTGTGAGGTTCGAATTGCTCTTCGGACTGTGTGAAGAGGCTTACACCTGTAGCTCTGATACCATGATAAATTGTGAAGCACAGAGAAATGTAGAAAAGAATAGAACAGGATATTGAAATGTATGAAGAAGTACAGAACTCAGAAGAAGGTTACAATGTAAGATGGTTGAGCTATATATGCTCAAGCAAGACAAAAATAGAAAGTACAACTGTCCAGTATAGCTGGTAGTGTACGGTCATACTGTTGAGGGTACAATATATTTAACATACATGAGTCATTATATCATCTGCAATATCCATGGGTTGGAGTTTTACATTAGATGAATGCAAAGACTTTTCTCTAGAGCAATTGAACAAAGAGTGTATGAAGAGAAAAATCAAGGCTTTGAGGAATACCATAAAGATACCCTTGTATGCATATGGAAGAAGGCAACTTGGTGGAGAACCTCCAATGCACAACAGAAGCATGGTGAAGACTTTCTATAACAAATATATTGTATCAGAATGGTTACTCAGAATCTTGGGATGATGGTTCACTAATCCATGACAAATTCTCATGATGGCAGAAGAAGTAACACTTGGATATGTTCCAGTTTGACCCTTGCCATGATGTTATGAGCTAGTAGGAAACAAAGAGGAATCCAACAATGATATACTTTATTGATTAGAGATATATGAAGCCTTCAGATAAAACCAGTGTTCCAGAAAAACTGAAGTACATTTGAGATCAAGCATTACATTCTCTGTGATGAATTCCAGAAAGGAGAAAGTGGTTCTCCAATATATATATCCATAGATGAGCAGATAAGCAGACATTTTGGTAAATCTTCTGTCCAAGATGAAAGAGTTTGTGTACTCAAGTTGGAGCTCGTGGAGACAACTTCCTTATTGAAAAAGGAAGAGATAAATCTCAGGTTGGGAGGGAGCACTGATGTGTTATTGATTTATGGACAGTCATATTTCAATTCAAAAAATGGTCCAGGATGAGTAGTTCCTTTCCAGTTCGGAAAGTGGTTTGAGATTTTTTACAGACATGCATTTTCCAGTTCGTAAAATGGTCCAGATCAAACGATCATTTTCATAATGAAAATGGTTCGATGGATTGTTGATGTACCATAGACAGTGATTTCCCATTTTGGTTAACATGGGGAATGGTCTAGGACAGTCTCTCTTCTTGACAACCACTCTCAGTAGTGGTCAAGAATACTAGTCTGCCTCGCCAGACAGTCATTCTTTCGAAGCTCACAATTGTGAGCAGTTTCGAAGAATGGTTTGTTTTGGAGGTTGGTGCAGGACAGTCATTTCCTTAGGAAATGGTCCGGACATTCATTCCCTAGGGAAGATTCATTCTTTCCAGGTTTCACTTTTCTTAGTGTCGGAGGAATGGCCCAGATAAGTGAATGGCCCAGGTTCAGCAATCAGGGACAGGCATTCCCTAGGGAAGACTCATTCACTCTAGGTTGCACTTTTTTTAGTGCCGGAAGAATGGCCTGGGATAGGGAATGGTCCATGCTCAGAAATCGGGACAATTATTATTCCTTTCTTGAGAATAATAGTCCAGATATCTCATCATCGATGTTTTACCTTATGAGGGCATATGCTCTTCTAGATCTCGCAGATGTGAGTGGAAGAATGGCCCAGATGATTCAGCTTATATCATAAAAATGTTTTCTGTGTAGGTTGATATCAAATGATTGTTATGGAGACTGTATGTCTCTAGACAGTAGATGTATGCTACTGTGGTGGATGTGTTCCATTGATTGTGAATATACATCACAGATCAAGTATTTATGTGCTACTTGGTGTGGTAGTGTACCACTAGATTGTAGTTGTGTACTACTATGAATAGACACAACTGTGTTCTATTGAATGATATTGTTTTGATTTCCTTGAATACTATCAACATTGTTGGAGATGATTATCAACTAGATGGACGATCAATGGACAGAGATTTCCCAGACAAAAAATGGTCCAGGACATTTATTCTTCTCGGACATATGTCTGGATTAGAATAATGGTTCTTGTGTCACTCTATGGAGTGAGTGACTTATCCAACATCATTTCTGATTACTCAGATGGAGTATTGTTTTGAGAGATGATGCAGTTGATGACATTGATAGTGATGATGGCGTTCATGGACTAATCCTGAGATAGTCTATACGACTATGTTGATGTTATCGGGTAAATGGTATGTTTTTTCTCAAGTCCATTACCTTCAATACCTCCCTAGCTAGGAGGGGGTGTTGATATTATGGTAGCTGTGGGAGGTATTTACCTCCACGTGTAAACCTGACGAGAATAGAATATTCCATGAAGAAAAAAGAAACCCTAATTGATTGGTTAATAAACCTAGAAGACAAATCGGCTCAAGGGAATGACTTGTATTAGGTTATTAGTCTCCAAGAGAAGAAGTAAGCTAAAGGAAATAATATATACTAAATAATTAGTACCCAGAATGAAAATTCGGCCCAATCAATCTGCCAGATTTAGTAAAAATACGGGAGGCCAGTCTTCATTCTGGCAGGCATTCTCAGAACTGTAGATCACACTTGTGTGCATTGTAGTTGGGTAGTTTTGTGCACAAGTTTGGAGGAGAGATTTTGTTGCAGCTACTACAGCTAGTAGATTTCATTTTGGCTTGGACTATCTCTTGGCTATGGTTTGGACTATTTGATCATCTCTTGTTTGGTTCGCTATCCTTGGAGAAAGGTGCGCTACCCTTTGTTTGGCTATCTAGCCTAGGGTTTGCTTTTGGAATGATTCTTTGTCAAGGTTAAGGTGCTCGGAGGGTGGCTCCGGCCTAAACCTTTATTGTGGAATGCGATGCCTTAGGAAATGGCATTGGTGTTGTTCTAATGCAAGAAGGAAGGCCCCTTTCTTTTGAAAGTTGGACACTCAAGGGAAAGGACTTACACAAACCCATTTATGAGAAGGAAATGATGGAAATACTACATGCATTGAAGCAATGGTGCCCTTACCTAATAGGTAGGCACTTTAAGGTAAAAAAATATCATGATAATATTAAATACTTCTTGGAACAAATACTATATTTAGAAGAACAACAAAAATGGGTGACCAAGATGTTGGGTTATGATTTTGAAATCATCTACAAATAAGGGAAGCAATATGTTGTGGCAGATGCACTCTCAAGAAAGGATGAAGATGTTGAGGACTTTCTCTATGCTATCTCGATCATCCAACCCGATTGGATAATAGAAGTGAGGGATGAATGGAAGAATGAAGAAAATGTGTGGACTCTCATTCAAAGGTTGCAACATGATTTCAGTGCGTCAGATACATTTACATGGAAAATGATTCACTATTGTACAAAGATCTCTTATATTTATGTAAGAACTCCCAACTCAAACAAAAGGTACTCTTGGAATTAAACACCTCTCTGGTAGGAGGGAACTCAAGATTTTTGAAAACCTACCATAGGGTCAAGAAAGATTTTTTTTGGGATGGCCTTAAAACCGATGTTCAAAGGTTTGTGGCAGAATGTTTGGTTTTCCAACAAAATAAGGTGGAAACAATTAAGACCATGGGTCTTTTACAACCATTAGCGATGCCAAGTCAGCGTTGGGAGGAGGTTTCCATGGATTTCATCACAGGGTTATCGAAGCCTGAAGGAAAGAGTGTCATCATGGTGATTGTTGATAGACTGACCAAGTATGCACACTTTTGTGCACTCTCTCATCCTTTCAAAGCCAATAAAGTTTCCACCACATTCATGGAGACAGTTCAAAAACTACATGGAATCCCAAATATTATTGTAAGTGATAGATATCCCATCTTCACTGGACATTTTTGGACAAAATTATTTTCTTGTTTGGGTACTCAATTGTCTCATAGCTCATCTTATCATCCTCAATCTGATGGAAAAATCGAGATAGTGAACAAATGTTTGGAATTCTACCTTCATTGCTTTGTCTCTGATAAATAAACACAATGGTTCAAGAGGTTACCCTTGGAAGAATGGTGGTATAACACTTCCTTTCATAGTGCAACAAAAATGACACCATTTATGGCACTCTATGGATATCACCCACCTTCCATCACTTCTTATCTAAAAGAAAAATATAAGTTTCAAGTAGTGGAATATCACATCGAGCATCAACAACAAGTTCTCCTACTCTTAAAGGACAACCTGACCATGGCACAAAATCGCATGAAACAACAAGCATATCAACATCGTAGTGAAAGAAGTTTTGAAGTAGGGGATTGGGTAATTTTAAGACTACAACCATACAAACATATTTCCCTCAAGAAAGATAAGAAGGATAATAAATTATCACCAAGGTACTATGGCCCTTATAAGGTGTTGCAAAAGATTGGTACTATGGCATACAAATTGGAGTTTCCTACATCTTCATGATTACACCCGGTTTTCCATGTTTCATGATTAAAGAAGGTTATAGGTGACAATATCCCAGTTCAAACTGTATTTCCAGAACTTGACGAGGAAGGAAAAATCATATTGGATCCTGAAGCTATCACTGACACAAGAATTTGCCAGTTGAGGAATAGATCCATTTCAGAGTATCTCATTAAGTGGAGGAAACTACTTGCTGAAGATTTGACTTAGGAAGATGAGTCTTTTATACAGAAGCATCCATAATTACTCAAGCATTGTGGACAACACTCGTCTGAAGGGGAGGGGCATGTTAAGCCCTAAATAGTGGCACGTTACCCCTTAATTGGGGCATATTACATTAGTATTGTTATTTTATTTATGTCGTCTTGGGTCCATTAGTTGTAATTGTACCTCCTAGTCTCCTAAATATACCAGCAAGACCTTTTCATTTAGAATCATCTTGTAGTTGTAAATTTATGTGGTGTATAAGGAGGTTTCCCCCTCGAAGAGGTTTATTATCTGAAATTATCTGAAAGATTTATCAAGTATAATTAATTAAATAATTAATTGTCCTAATGTGTATTAGTTAAATAATGATTATTTATTAAAAAAATTATTTATTTATTTATTTATTGTTTAATATATGTTGATTAATTAATTAATTAACTCATTTAATGTTTGGGTAATGAATTAAAAGCTTAATAATTTTTAATTTATTTATTAGAAAACTTAACGTATGAAGGGATAGGGTATTGAATGGAGGGATAAGGTATTGAATGGAGGGATAAGGTATTAAATGGAGGGATAAGGTGGGTGGCATTGAATAAAGGGAGGAGGCGGTGAATGGGAAGGGGGATATATGAGGGGGCAGAGGATTCGGGAGGAGGACTTTTGGAAATTTTAGGGGAAGGAAGCTTTTTCTGAGATTAAGGACTGTGTTTTCTGGTTTGTATTTTTCTGGTTTGGAGTTTGGGTGGACTGTTACAGGGGAGCATCGGTTGCTGGGAGTTTTGGGCTCGAGGGCCAGGAATCCCACGGAATCCTGGAGTTAGGGAGCCGGATAGGCTCTATTCCTAGCTGGCAGGGAGGAAAGATTCGATTTTGGGCAGAGCAGCAGCGAGGACAAACGAAGATTGGAGAAATAGCATCAGTCAGAGGTATGTATTTTCATGATTACACTATGTTAGGTGGTTATCATTAAGCTGTTGAATATGCTATGTTATGTGGTTGTTATGTGATTTATTATCATGTTGTTCATAAATTTAATTTCTGTTGAATAATAAATGGTTATATGCTTATGATCAGATTGTATAGGATAACATTTCTCTATTTTCTATTTTAACTTGTGTTTATAAGACTCCGTGGGAAGAGACCTTACAATGTAAGTAAGGAGTGAGCGTGTATAGATATTTATCTTCATATTATATAAAATAAATCTCTAAGAGGATCATTTTATGTTTTCTAAGTGGAAATCCAGTGAGACATCCCTATCATGTTATCTCATATGCATTTATCAGATATACATTGGCCTTCCCAGATATACATTGGCCTTTCCAACCTTGCCTAGCCTTTCCACTTGACCTCGCCTTCCCAGTAGCCATGCCTTGATCTATTATAGGGAGAGGAACCCAACCGACCAAAGGAAGGGGTCGAGTCCCAATCAATTGATAGAGGAGTGATATGGTTCCTTCCTTATTACAAAAGCGAGATAGTGACAACCTAGATGTACATATATACACGAACGACCCTAATGGATTTGTTTTTATCACGGTCTTAAAGTAGTATTAATTCAAAATTTATTCTCCGAAAGAAAATAATGGTACCTATTATTGACCAAGTAAGGTCCTGCCTATAAATGTCAAATCAATGGATCCCAAATGAATTGGTTTTGATGATTATCAATGAAACGAAACACTGCATTCGAACCATCGTCTGGTGGATATCATTAATCATAGGTTTTGTCCATCTGTCACACTCTCTAGTCGGCGTTGGTTCGTCATTATATATCCATGGGATCTTAGAGCCAAAACAGTCAACCAAATTAGTCCCTAGAACAAGTGATTCATCCCTTACTATTATAATATAAGGTCGAATGATTGGGATAAACTTTTGTTGCACCCTTATACCTAAATTGAGATCGACACACTGATTGCACTGTTGTTCTTGGCGCACCATGTGCCCTATTATTCATTGAGTAAGGGGGGATTACACCCCTATAGGAGTAACAAAAATATCTCTTACACAAGAGACTCCATTAACCCAATTGATAAAGGAACTAATCTACTTTCATTGGAGATAAAAAATTGTTGCATTGGTATGCGTGAATTTTAAAGATATTGCAATTGTTCAAGTTGGAATCAATTCTTCATGCTTTAGGCTTATTTGTGCCCTATGGGCATCTAGTTTATCCAAGTAATTTTATTTTTTGTTACAAATTAATGCTACAATCATTAGGGCTTATTCAAAGCCATTTTTTCATCATCTATTTCTCTCTAATCTACCACTGAAATTTACTTGTAAAAATTGGTAATTGTTCTGCTAGTTATTGGCTATCATTTAGACGATTTACTTGTTGATTTTTGTGACTGGATCTTACTACTATAGAATTTTTTTGCTACATCCACTTGGATGTCACAATAAATTGTTTATAACACTTAATAAACAACCCTTAATGCCACCATAGTCTTACTTTAAACATTGGAAGTTTGATTATTCATTGTTAACTTTATTTCTAATATCTTGTACTAGATTTTGGATGGTTAAATATGCAACTATTGACATCTTTTTATTGTTGATATATATATTTCCATACTTATGAAATTTGGGAAAGAAAGGATTATTTCTTGATTCCCTTTGTTTTAAGGCTTCTATATCTATCATTTTTCTTGTTCAGGGCAGGGCTAACATTGTTTTGCAAGTACACAACACTTGGAAACCATCCTCCCTATACAAGACTCAATCTCAAGCCTTACATCGTCTACAATATTGACCTATAGGGGTGTCCATTGATCATTCTCTCACTTTCCATATTGATCCCCCTAGGGTTACCAGGATTCCCCCCTTATGGTGATTTCATTATCACTAAAGTGAGGGGAGTGTCTATCCGAGGTGACAGTGGGTAGGTACTCCCATAGTTGTCACACTTATGTGGATTGGGTTGGGATTTTCCCAAGCTACAAATTGTGTGATAAAATTTTGGTGTCATTAATGGAGAGGATTTTGAATCCTCTTTCAAGTCCTAAAGACACTTTGGAAATATTTGATCCCAAATCCTTTACCCATAGCTTTCCTGGTGACTCCACTTAAGGGAATTTCCCTTACCATTCTTGATTAGATTTTCAAATAACTCATCTGGTGACTACATCATGACACAAACCTGAGGGAGGGACTACCCTAGCCCTCTCCTTGTACCTAAACGTCCTAGATCTGGACCTAAGAAACATAAAAATTTACCTATACCTCCTAGTCCTCCTCTTCGCCCACATCTTGTATTCATCCACCATTCGCATGTCTCTCCCTCATACACGCCTGCTACTACGAGTACGTTTCGAGAAACTTGGGAAGAAAATTTATACAAGCCATTGGATATCACAAGAATCCTTGGATCACCCCATAAAATCCCAAAGGATTTTAAAGATTGACTTCCCACCCTCTCTGGTGATGCTCCTACCTTAGTCCAGAAACATTTGCACAACTTCATGGGTGCTCTCCAATGTTGTAACCAATACGAAGATGTATGGATGAAACATTTTTCCTTATCCCTCATTGGGAATAACAAGAAATGGTATGACAATATCACACCAAGGGAAATTACCACCTGGGAAAATTTCCAAGGTATTTTCATCAAAAGATTCATAGACAAGGAGGGTCGGATATCCCTTTATGATCAACTTTACCATTGTATAAGAGAACTGGGGGACGATATTGGGGATTTCAATGATAGTTTTAATACCCTCGTAAAATTTTCCCTCAGAGCCTCATACCCCCTAAGGATACCATTCTCGGAAGTTACATGCAAACTATAAATGATCAATGTGGTTCTTTGATAGGAAAAAGTAAGCTCGCTAGCCTGACGGAAGCCCAGGAGAGGGCATGCCAAATAGATGAAAATCTAAATTCTTCTCATCATCACAAAAATATTTTCCCACAAGATATTGTATAGGAAAATCAGATGATTCATTTTTTCCAAAACACACCTCCTACTGAGACTATATGTGTTACGAAGAAATATCTCAAAGCGGAAGACATAAAATCTAATATCAAATATGCTAATCATGTCCTTAAGTCTATAAAAATAAAATGGGTACCATGTGATACTAAAAAATCTATGTCTATCACAAAGAAAAAATTAGATCATGAAGAAGTTTTGGAAGCCAACAAAGATGAAAAAGAGTTGTTGAAACACACCCAATGACCACTTCCTCAAGTCCACCAACCAAAGGAAGAAATTTCCATCAATTTCAGTCAAGAAAACAATGCTAGAGAAAAGGAAGATCTCCTTGAAATCATCCATGTTGGGTGAATCCAAAGTCACCCACCTTTTCTCGTTACCTTGAACATAAATCATCTATCTTTCCACAACTGCACTTTGAACTCTGGGGATTCTGCGAATGTCATGAAAATGCATTCTATGGAAAAAATTAGATTAAAGATCACACAACCTTACACAAACATATGTCATATGGATTCAAGGAAAATTCAAGTATGTGGGTTTATTAAGGACCTAGAAGAAAGCCTTGAACAATCCCCAGATGTGTCTTTCCTGATAGATGTCGTAGTCATCGATGTCCCAGAGGCGTGGGGCCTCCTGTGATCAAGGAATTGGATAAATGAAATGAGAGGGAGTGTTCAACAAAAAATGTCTCGTATCATCATCCCAAATACCAATAGGGATCCTATTGTATTGTACCACGAGGCCCTCATCATAAAACATAGTGATAACTATGACAAATTGTCACATCAAATCCACATTGTTAGCAAAGAAATTGACTGCACACGCATCTTATAGAACACTCTATTTCAAGACGAAGAGAAAAATATCAGGTGTTGGGCCTTAGAATTTGACGGGGCACATTCAAGTGTAGGTTCAGGGGATGGAATAATCTTAATATCGCCAAAGAAGGGAGTTACATGTTTCTCATATAGGATTGAGTTTGATTTCACTACTAATTTTGCCAAATATGAAGCTCTTCTCCTAGGTTTGAATCTCGCCATCGATATGAATATCAGGTCCTTACATGTAAGAGGAGATTAAAACTTGATCATTTCCGAATTTAGGAGATATTTTTTCGCCAAGAAACCAAGGCTAAATCAATATAGGAATGTTATTTGGGATGCTATTAAAAGTTTTGACAAATTTTCAATTGAAGCCATCCCTAGAGAGGAAATTTCCATGGAAGATGATTTGGTTGTTTCCGCTTCCACCCTACAAACCTGTGAAGAAATTATCCCTTAAAAGGTGGAGGTAAAATCCAAGGCCTCAATCCCAAACAACCTAGAATAATAACAAGTTTTTGATGACGAAAATAAAATCATGTGTTCTCTCCAAAATGAAGGTGAGTTTTTGGAGACTGAGATAAACTTATTGAATGATGAGGGGGACATCAAGGTCATAGACTTTCCTGATGATTATTTTCCAAGAGGGTTGGATCCCCTAGAAAGGATTCTTGATCAGAATGAAATGTACAAAGGAAAATTGGCAGATGGGTGAGAGGATGAAATTGTAGAGTTTAATATTGGTAATGATGCATCTCCCAAACTAGTGAAGCTAGGAAAAGGAACAACCCCTACTAAATGAAAATAGTTGTTGGCGCTCATCAGAGAATTTGAGGATGTCTTCACCTGTTCATACGTGGATTTGAAATCCTACCATGAAGATGTCATACAACATGCTATCCCTCTTAAGGAGGATGTAAAACCTTTCAAACAGAAAGTGAGGCAGATCAACCCAAAGATTGCACATCAAGTTCAGAAGGAATTGCTAAAGATGGTGGAAGCGGGGATAATAGAACCCATTAGATACTCCTCTTGGCATCCAAACCTATGGTCGTCCAAAAGAATACTGGTGACATCAGGTTTCTTGTTGAAGTTAGGAACTTGAATCAAGCATTGCTCAAAGATAATTATCCTTTTCCAAACATGGAGCACCTTCCCTACAAAGGGTTACCAGAGAAAATATGATGTCTATCCTTGATGGTTTCTTAAGGTATAACCAAGTGCTGGTAAAAAAGGAGGATCAACGCAAGACTACTTTCACTACCCCTTGGGAACCTACAAGTATTACAAATTCCTTTCGAATTGATTAACGATGGGTCTACCTTTCAATGTGCCGCGGACTATGCTTTCATGGATATTGTATGAAATTTTATAGAGATTTACCAAGATGATTTGACTTACATTTCCAAGAAGAGAACTCAACATAGTCACCATCTCCGGGTAATATTTGAGAGATTCAAAGAGCATGGTGTCTCTCTCAACCCCAAGAAATCAATTTTTGGGGTAATAAAGGAAAGTTGTTGGGACATATCATCTCCAAGGATGGAATCTCAGTGGAACCACGTCCATTTGATTATGGAATAACTTATCCTAAAGAGCTTCTACAATCATAATGATGCCAACTCCAACCTCCTATCCTTCACAAAAGTATAGGTAGATGTATCTCTTATAGTTAATATAACATCTGCAGTAATTACTATAGCATGTCAATTATACCCATCTATGAATTGAATATTTATTTATTCCCTTAACTGAATGTAAGAACCCAAAGTCGACCCACTGAACTTAGCTCAGAATGCTCCTAATAAATACAAGATAGAGTTCCCTTGTGTAGCTAGAGAATCGCCATGGATCTTACATATATTGATATGACACACCTATCACCAGAGTCTGTCCTATCTATCGATTGCACTCAGTTGCACTAATATCGATTTATTTTCCCATTGATCCTATGATTACATATCTTAGCAAGGTAATCAAAGTGCTCGTTCTTACTAAAGTCATATTATGTATATAGTAGTAGTGACATCAACATGGATTTTTGGATCAATTTGTTGGCACAGGGGCAAACCCAAGGTTCAACGCTTACAACAGTGCACCAACAAAACCCTGACTACCATCCCTTTCGAAAACACCTGCGAAGAAGATGAGGTCTCACTCAAGGTAGAGGCAGGGGTGGTTGCAGGACTCTAGTGTCTGCAACCTTAGCTGGGTCACAGATATGTGATTGTAACACCTCAACAGAGCACTTATTAGTTATAATTCATCAATATTCAGCCTTAGTTTACAACGCAACTAAACCCTAATTAACATATCAACACAGTATTCATACAGATTCAATAGATCCAAGCACTAAGCATACCAACATAGATCAGATCTAGCATTCATTCACATTATTCAGCACTAAGATACCATATTATATTCTTCGAATCATATATCATTGCACTAAGCATTTAACCACATAAACAAGAAAATAACTATAAAGAAAAAAGAAACCACAAAACAAGATATACGTGGTTCACCCCCACCATGGGGCTACGTCCACCAATTCTTCTTCTCTTTATTTCCTTCTGTCAATATTCTACATGCACAGAGCCTTGAGATCGTACTACACAGAGGACAGGAGATCTGCACACTTTGCTCTTCCCTGAATTACAGCCCCAAGCCTTCCACAGTCTCTTACAATCACTTGCACTTAGCTCTGCAAGTCTCACACAGTATGCACAAAGCATTTACAATCACCACTTGCACTTAGCACTTAACAAGGTACCAAAAGACCTTCTTTTTCTTTACATCACCTAGACTTCTATTTATACATTACAAAAAGGGCATAAACATGGGTAAACCCATGGTCCAACATTCCCATACCTGTTACATAAGCCCAAAACCCAAAAATCCCTAAAAAGGGATCGAGATCCCGCGATCTCCACTTCGACTTGTGCTCCGCCTTCGACAGCCTGTCGAAGTCCCAAAAGTAGGTCAAACATGAAAAAGGATCCTCAAAACTTGTTCAAGGGCCAACAGGCCCCCAACACTCACCTGTGACTCGTCCCGAGTCACTCTAGTTTCGGTAGCTCTGCTTCAAAATCTTCAGGCTTGGCTCGAGCTACTTCGACATGTTGATGTGTCACGGCCTCCTTCTTGGAGAACTCTTGTATTACTACTTCGTTGAGAGGTCCCTCTAAGCGTTGTTCAGCTGCAGTGACAACTTGCTCTAGTTCTGCTCCTCGACCTTCAATCTCTGTGAATATTTGGCAAGCATCATCCTCTATTGGTTGGAGCCTCTGAGTCACTTCCATGACTTTGCTCTGAATGGTGTGAACCCATTGTTGAGCAGTGCGTTATTCTTAGGATCACTTCATCCTCTCAACGACTGATAGGGGATTCAACTGTGCATGTATTGTTTGTGCTTGCTTCTTTGCCTCTTAGAGCTGTGACTCCTATGCTTTTAATTCAAGATCCTCAATGATTCGCTCATAAGTCTGGGAACTGCAATCACTTAGTTGTTTATATTCCATGGTGAGGGCCTTGATTATTTCAACTGTGCTTCAAGCAGTTGCTTCTCTTTGATCTCATACATCCGGTGGAGTGTTGGGAAATGTTCGTATCTCTAAGTTTGTTATTCTTTGTTGTAGTTGTTGGATAGCTTCCGTGAGATGTGCTACTTGATGATCTACACAGTATTCTGCCTTTGGCTCTAAGCCCTTCACAGAGCGAAGTTCTCTGTCAACTGTTTCTTTGACTCCAAGTTGTTCTGCGAGTAACTGTTCTTGTTCTTGCTTGACCTGTGCCCTCTCTTCTTCAAACTTGGATTGAAGTTCGTCCTTCTCCTTTTCTGCAACCCGACGTTTCTCTACCATCTCTTCTTGGGCTTGTTTCGGGGCCACTATGGCCTGGTCTTTCTCACCTTGTGCTCGACGAAGGCAATATTTCGTCACATCAACTAGTTTGTGGAGTTGGGTAGGCTCATCTCCCAACTCTGGTTCTTCTGATGGTGGGGGCGCAATGGATACTGCGTGGCTGGATTGAAGGGACTGATGTACCCCTCTGATTTCAACCTCGATTATATCATACATATCCTCCTTCTTGGCTTCATGTTTCTGTAAGATGTTCTGTGAGGCATCTACTATAGTTTCGATGATGAAGTCGAAGTCATCTATAGTGATCACAGACTGCATCTTAGTCAAGGTGGATTTGGATTTATTTCGAGAAGTGGGTTTCATGGGAGAAACCTTCCTTTTCTTTGAGGGATCATCCTCATCAACAGGATCCCTAGGAGGTGTTAATTTGCCTTGATTCTATTGATATTCTCTGCCATTTGTCTCTTCTACTTCGTCATCACCCCCTCGCCCAGGTGATACTGAAGCGGTTTCTTTCGATGCGCTACTCAAGTCTTGGACTTCTTCGGTCTTCTTCCTTCTGCTAGTTCCGGGTGTGTCGTTTTCTTTGTGAGCGTCCTTCGAGTTTTCAAGTTCAAGATCAGACATATCTGCAGGGTCAGCAGGGATAAGTAGGTCTATTGACCAATGCTTATTTATCTCCTCAAGGTCCTCCTCTATGATATTATAGTATGACTGAAGCTCCTCTTTATGCTCGTCTTCTCGTGTACTAATATAGATGAAGTGTCGATCTATGTGGAGCTTCATGAGAGGTATGAACTGGTATAGGATGTTTGGTGTCATGCAAGGTACAGCTTCAATAGCCTTCTTTAGTTGGAGATAATATGTATGAAAGACCGCATTCGAATTCCACTGTTTTCCCATATCGCTCGAGTACCAGAGCGTGGTGAACTTCGCAACAAGTGGCTCAAACGGCTCAATGTCCGGGAAGGTTGCACCTTTCGACATCTCCCAAGAAGTATATTCGATGAGGATCAAGCCAGCTAAAGTGGAACTCATAGCCCTGATCGTGAGCTTCGTGGCAGTCTAATTCCAACTAGGTCAACAACGAATCATGTGACCTGTGTAGGTCTTTTCTTTCTTACGACCTTTCCTATGATCATTTGGCAATCCAGGCGCACTACGCCATTATGTATGGAAGCTAACTTGTAGCCTCGCATTCCCTTTTCTACATCGCCATATGTATCTTTGATTCTCTGTGCCAATGCACAATCTGTAGCCTTTCATGGGTATAAGTCCTACGGGTCGAGTCCCTGCATGCTCAATCCGGTGATCCTATGGATCAATGTCAGATCGACTGTGATGCGTTGGTTTATCCATAGGTATCCTCCATGGTAACATGAGAGAAGGATATTAACACATGCGTTAACCTCCTGGTGCCTTCCAAAGTGTGGAATCTTCATTACATTTAAGAGGGTGGAATGCACGAGTTTCATAGTCCATGGTTGGGGGATTATTTTCGAGTTCTTCCCCTTCCTCCTAGTCAAGTCTTTGTAAGGGGTGAGCATAATATGGTTCTTGCAGTATCCTAGGTTGAATTCGTTGAACTTCAACGTCACAATCTTATCCTGTTGCGTTCTAACTGCATGTATCCCCTTTGGGAGGTATGCAGTAACCATGGTGAAATCAAAGTCCCTCGAGACACTGTCACGACTCACCACACCATCCAAAGGCAGGATGTAGTCAGGTAAGATGGTCGGGATTAACTTCGTGTTTGCTAGGTCATCTTTGTGTTTGCTTCTCTTATCTATTGTCGGTCGGGATGGTCCAGATATGCGAGAAGTTGATGGAGAGGCTTTCACTCCTCTCGTCGATGACGCTTGAACACCTGCGGACATTACTTTCTTGACCATTAGATCGATGTGAACTTCTTCAACAACTTTATCTGTGACATTGAACTTGTTCGACATGCACACTTAGATCAGATAACTCGGGTTGATAAATGGATGCTCAAAGCAATAGAACAAGTGTTGATCTCAATAAACACAATGCAGTAGCAATGAGTTGGCTTGGGTACAATTCGCAAAAGCGTTCTTGGTGCAACAGTAGACGGACTAAGTAGACACAATGTAATGGATCTTTCCAACAGATGAGAGGTATTCATCAACGAGGTTCTATCCATTACGGTGTGGCCCCAATGGTCTGATGGTGAGTCTTTGGGCCATTACTGTTGTTCTAATCGTTCAGGTCGTTGGGCTAACGGTTATAATTCTTTCAACGACTATATTGCTTCATCGTGGTGAAGTTCCATGTTGCGTTGTTCTAATATCCCGACGAAGTTCCAGTCTTGCAAACCTTCCCTCTGTGAATTCCCTTCTGGAACCTTCTATAACTTCTTTATCTTTGTTCTCTTCTTACTGAGCTTTCTATCCTTCTTCTTGGTTATCTTCATCTCGATATTCCTCTTTCCATTATGATTCTTATCTCCTTTTGGCATAGTAACTTCGCGCTATTGAGATTTTTTCATAGGGTCGGAGAGTAATACGTCTTCTTTATCTGGGGTAGGTGCTTCAGTCTTCTATGAGGTTTCTTGTGTTATTTTAACTTCGACATCCAAGTTTCTGGCTCTAAGTAGCTTCGATATGTTCTCCTATTCTTCAATCAAGTGTGTCATCCTCCTAGTCATGAAATATTTTAATTCTTGTTTCTTCGGCTCTAAGACTTCCTCTTCTCTTCTTCTGGCCTGATCCTCTTCAATCCAAGGTTTTCCTAGTAATATATAAAATGGGGCGTTGTTCTCAATAAATTTTAAAATATCAAAATCTTCCTCTGTCGAAGTTCCATGAGCACTCATAGATATCTGGGTGAGTCTTCCACATAGGGTTATCGTATTTCCTCTGAATAATCCTATTCCTCCCAATGAAGGAATCATAACAAGCTTTCCTAAAGTTTCCCAAGTTCTTTCTGTCATGGTATTTACCTGTGTTTCTTCATCCAGAACACAGTCAATGTCGAAGTCTCATATTCTTGCTTCTATGCATTATTTTTATTTGAAGATCTTTGATAGTTTTGTATTTCTATGATCATCTAGGGTTTATTTCAATCGCAGCAATACATTCTCGGATTTTTTGGGGGGTTCTGCCATGGTATTAGTTTCGTGACCTTCCTCAGGTTTTTCTTGTCTCATATTCATTATGTCAAGCTTATCAATCATTCTAGGGCAATCTAAAACTTCATGATCCATAGCTTTACAACAAATACAACAAGGTCTTCCACCATGGCATTCCTTAGCAAGATGTCCCAGTCTTCTGCAACTGTAACAAAGGGTTAGTATTCTATTTCTTTGAAAGGATCGCCAGCCTTTCCTGTACTCTGCACTAGGATCATAGTAGCTAACCTGAAAAAAAATATTTCTAGGATCCTGCATCCATTTGTTAGTCCAAACATTCTTTCTATGCATAGGAATACCATATCTTTCACTATTTTTGTCAGATCTATTCATATCAAACATTCTTTCATCTAGTTGTTCCCTACTTTTCAATATAGGACAAAATTTATCAAACATACCTAGATCCATACATTTGAAACAAAAAATTCCACTTATCTTACCTTTTCAATCAAAACTTTTCACTGTTCTTACCTTTATCAGAGCACAAAGCTTTAAGATCTAAAAAATTTCACTGTTCTTACCTTTTTCAGAGCACAAAGATTCAAGATATTACCTCTTTTCTTTAGATCTGACTTCTCTTCTTAGCACTGAGCTTCACAGGTTAAGTAGAATATTGTGCACTAGGGAAACAAATCTACGCATGGATATTTCTCTTTTATGTAGTTCCCAGCAATCACAATTTCAGGTCTTGGCAATGAAACCATTTGTTGGCATAGGGGCAGACCCAAGGCTCAATGCTTACAACAATGCACCAACAAAACCCTAACTATTGGCCTTTTCGAAAACACCTGCGAAGTAGATGAGGTCTCACCCAAGGTAGAGGCAGGGGTGGTTGCAAGACTCCAGTGTCTGCAACCTTAGCTGGGACACGGATATGTGATTGTAACACCTCAACAGATCACTTAGTAGTTATAATTCATCAATATTCAGCCTTATTTTATAGTGCAACTAAACCCTAATTAACATATCAGCGCAATATTCATACAAATTCAATAGATCCAAACACTAAGCATACCAACATAGATCAGATCTTGCATTCATTCACATTATTCAGCACTAACCTACCATATTATATTCTTCTAAGCATATATCAGTGCACTAAGCATTTAACCACTTAAACAAGAAAACAACTATAAAGCACAAAGAAACCACAACACAAGATATACGTGGTTCACCCCCACCCTGGGGCTACATCCACCAATTCTTCTTCTCTTTATTTCCTTATGTCAATCTTCTACATGCACAGAGCCTTGATATCTTACTCCATAGAGGATAGGAGATCTGTGCACTTTTCTAGATCCTCCTTCCCTTAATTCCCTTAATTTTAGCCCAAACCTCCCACAAACTCTTACAATCACTTCCACTTAGCTATGCAAGTCTCACACAGTATGCACAAAGCATTTACAATCACCACTTGCACTTAGCACTTAACAAGGTACCAAAAGACCTTATTTTTCCTTACATCACCTAGACTTTTATTTATACATTACAAAAAGGACCTAAACATGGGTAAAACCATGGGACGACATTCCCATACCCGTTACATAAGCCCAAAAACAAAAAATCCCTAAAAAGGGGTTGTGATCTCATGATCTCCTCTTCGACTTGAGATCTGCCTTCGATAGCATGTCGAAGTCCCAAAACTAGGTCAAATATGACCAAGGATCCTCAAAATTTGGTCAAGGGACAACACAATTGATGCAAGTAATGACATGGTCAATCACTTGAGTGTGCCAACTAGTCTGACTGTGCTTGTAAGCTCAAAAGGTTTGTTCATTAAGTCGAGTTTTTTTTTCTAAGTACATGATAGTGATAGAGAGCACCAAGCACTACCGACTAACAGACAAAAATGACAATATTTAATGTATATAAAATGCATTGCCATCCATACCCTATACATATATACCCCCGAAAACATGGGAAAAAGATACTTTATAATAATTGATGTTGTTGATCTTATGCGTAATAACGTTTTGGACCAAGCCTTGAAAAGCCATGAAATAGTTGCAGGTCAGGGGCAGTGCATCT
This sequence comes from Picea sitchensis, assembly GCA_010110895.2. Lineage (NCBI taxonomy): Eukaryota > Viridiplantae > Streptophyta > Pinopsida > Pinales > Pinaceae > Picea > Picea sitchensis. The sequence continues at coordinate 197,033 of SNQJ01S0000947.1, forward strand.
TTTGAAAACGAAATTCTAATATCAACAGGAGAACAACCTACTAGAAACCAACTATATTATGGAATTTGGATTCTTGATTTCACACTAACTAATCAATTCTCCATTTTGTCCTTTACAACAAATTTCGTTGGTATGTTTTCTATATGTAATGACATATTCCTAGTTGAACAACATGAATGTCAGGGAAGGTATAATAACCAGGTTTGAGCTAAACGAATCAAAGCTACGGGATGGAAGGTATTACTCCTTCCCCTCCTTGTTTTTGATCGATCGATAGCTTGACTCACTATTTACAGGTGAAAGAAATGAATGTTGATCGATAGGGTGAAAGAAACTATCAGAATGAGTGGGTTGAGAGGAACAAGCTAGGGACGACGAAACAAAGATCGAGCAGTTCTAAAGTCACTCCAGTCTCATGCTCATCTCCCTCCGAGCATGTCGTTATCGATGTAAGATGCTCGCTTCAAATAGATTCTATTGGTGCTACCCACTTGGGTTTTAGGAAATCCATAGAGATCACCACTGAGCATATATTGATTGGTAGGAATGAGCTCAGTCAGAAAGGCACTCCTTAGTCCCAGCATGAACCAATAAGTTTGTCTCAAGTTGTGAGTTCAATAGTCTTCCACTGCTCGACTCTTGGTTGGTGGCTAAGGATATTATATGCCTTTTTAGTATGGTATTTTGAACACATGAATGAACATAGGAAAAATTCAATTAACACAGGAAGGAAGTGACTCAACCAAAAGAGAAGAGGTTCTACTTTTCCTTTTTTTCTCCAGGAAAATAAAATCATGAATACATGAGCCAAACCATTCACCGTGACATGAGTGGTTCAAACCGAGACAGCTATACATGGAAAATAATAGATTTGGCCAACCATCCTAACTCAGACACCCTTATTTATCACTCTTATTTCCCCTCGGTTCACCCTCCTGAATATATATTTCTTTCATAATAATTTGAGATTATATGCCTCAATATTGGAGCATTCGAACACCTGATAGTTTGGAGATCAACATTTGGTTCATTTGCAACAAAAACCAATACATGGCTTAGACTGCTTCCCTACCCAAACCTAGGGCGGCATAGAGTTGGCTCCAGGTTGGAATTGGTAGTAGGATTTTGAACCTAAGAAGGGATCAACATCTATTTTCAGTCAGACCCATTCTTGTTTCAAGGAAGTCATTGTATCCATTACTCATCATCATATTCATGAAGGGTTCAGTTAGCTCGATTTCCTTGAATGCCTTGATAGATTTCATTCAAAACGGGCTCAATCCCCACCTAGTCCTACCTATACTAATCATGAAGGCATTTTTGGGGTGTTGAATAGGGTGAGAGTGTGCATACACCTTTTGTCCTATGATATCTTTATTAGCATGTAAATACTAATTAAGTAGAGCTAGAAGTGCCCTTCTCAAGGTTGTGATAAAATGAAGAGGGGGTCAGATGGATGGGACAGTCAATCAATAATGTTGTTGACCACCATTATTTCCTTATAGACGTAATTACGCCATTGTATGGGATCTTTGCTATCATAATAGATGAGCATATTATATTATATAGAGAGAATTTTATGATGCCTTTGAAATGGTACACGAGCCTATCCTACCCCTACGAGGAGCTATTAAAGAGCCCCTATGGGAAGCTTGGATACTAGATCCTGACAAAAATTGGTTAGATACTTTGGAATGAGTATCTCTTATTACGAGGGTTAAGCCTACCAACTATTTTCCCTTAGGGACCAGTGCTAGGTTCACATACTACTTCCCCAATTGATTCACTACCTTCCTTCCTTCCTTCATAACAAGCATTCTCAAGGTATAGAAACATCCTTAAGGAGAAAGTGAAATGAAATACTTGAACTCAATACTAAGTTGGTTGGCCCGTCCCACCTACCCAATAGTAGGTTCTATCAAATTATTTAGGCCATTCAAAACCATGTTTGAGTTGCATGTGTTGAGATTTGCATTTCATTACAATAGTGGGAGGGAACGTACCTCTCATGCCTATCATCGTGCCACACGAGCATCGTATTGATATTGTGACTACCTGGTATCCTTATTCGTTCATTTAAGAACTGTTCCACCCAAGGAGGTAGTGCATTTTTTTTGCGACCTTACCTTACTATTTTTTATGCAACCTTACTATACACACAGCAACCTTAGTGAGTGTTTGAAAGGCATTACTTGTCAATCAACGAGCAGTAAGCGCTACAACCTACATCTTTCTTTACATGCATGTCAAGGGTGAGGGACAAAAGGACTGATAGTAAGGAGTGAACTTAGGGACTTGAAGAGTAGGCTAGATTTGTTGGAATTTTCAATCAGGGATAGGGGAGTGGATTAGAAGAAGAGAGTAACTTGGTGTAACAACTAGTTTGGGAGTTGGTTTTCTAGTAGTTAAGGTCATTTTTTGTGCAGTGACTCATTGTTTCATTCAACCCCTACGTCCATCCTTCCTTATAGGATGGCAAGCAGAGAAATGATACTTCTTCACCACCCACCACTAATGGATGGGAGGGATGAATGTAGAGTGGAATAGAGAGGATACCTCCCTCTGACTAAGACTAGCTAGAGAGATAATATTGAGTATCTCTGTAAATCCCTTCGATATGTATTGATCAATCAATCCCTTCTATTATATTAGCCATATTTCTTTGGACAATTTTACTAGAATATACTTATATAATATAATGACCTCCCCCCACCCATGGTGGGACCAACCAACCAACCAATGGGAAATTCCTTTCTCAATGTGATTGGTGACATATGTAATAGGATACCGCATCATTTCCTCACTCTGTCCAATCGTTTGTTCGGGTATCTCTCCATGTGCCCCCATTCATTCCTCATTATTTCCCCATTTATGCACTATAGTTCTCAAATAGGGAAAAGAAGCCTTCGATCCTTCTCTTCCACTTCAATTCTTCCCCATCCCTCCAATGAATGAATGGGGCAATGATCAAGCCACTAACTACTATATCAGATCACGACCAAGTCATGCTCATGAGAGCTCGACTGATAAAGATCTTCCTTCAAGGTCCTACTTAGATATTTGATCTGGACCAAGAGTGACTACCTACTTGCTCCCCCAAGAATGAGCGAGAAATACATAGAACTAAACAATGTTGGAAGGTGGCCTCGTATTTTTTGGGCTCTACCCCTTCCATTCCATCAATGTGGATCTTCAGGAACCTGTTAGATACAATGCCCAAGTAGAGAAACAAACAAGAGGGCTTCGAACTACTTTATTTTCTTGGGGATTTCTTACATTAGGACGAACATTGATAGACATAGTGAAGTGAGTCAGGAGTCTCTCTGGAAGGAGTGAGTCAAGAAGGAGGTAGGCTAGGTCGGGAAAGACTCGCTCATCCCTTATTCCCGAGCCGAGCAGTAGGTGGGACATGTGTGCAAATATGAGAAGTGATCGGCAAGCATAGTAATGGCAATCCCAAGCCCAAAGCCAAATATCTAGTTAGTTTCGAAGAGAATATATATATATATATATATATATATATAGTGAATATGAGAAGTGGTAGGCAAGGATAATAATGGAAATCCCAAGCCCAAAGCCAAAGATCTAGTTAGTTCCGAAGAGAATATCTATATATATAATAGTGAAGTCGTGTCATGAGCGAGTTACACATCACATAGAGGAACGAACCATGTTCTCTATATTTACCCCGAAATGTATGGGTATGCAAGGAAGGTGGCCTACCTAGGTATGCTCTGTGGTTTGGTATGCATGTGTACAATAGTGATATGCATGACTACCTCAGTACGTAAGGGTGGTATGCATGCATATAGTAGTGAATATCCAGTTACTTCCTGGTCATATCTAATATTGACTTGCTTGACTGACTAGGGTTAACAGTCGATCTCCTTTCATTCTTATGCATGTTTTGTGACTTGGTGCATTCTCAAATCTGACCAGCCTTTTATTTCTTCCCTCAAAGCCATATTTAAAATATTTTATGTATTTTAAGGTCATTACCTGTGACTTGATGAGATAATTGAATTAATGTCCTAATTTAAATTATTCAATGAATGTTAGACCTCATGATCTTCGGTGAATGTTGAACCTCTCATTTTCACCTTCGGTGGGGGTATCTGAATAGGTTGAGATATGCTTCGTTACTGGGTTATAAAAGGTAGGTGTAAAATATCATAAATAAGGTGATCTCATATATAAATAACTAGGGTCAAGCTTTGGGCAAATAAATTCAAGGAGCCTATGGGATTACATGTGTCTAAGTGTGTGCTCACCATTTGATGCATTCCATATTTGATTATCTGCAAAGGTCTGAGGAGTTCCTTCCCTCCATCCTTGGCATGACTATGTAAGGGAGGATTTATACAATTGGTTATAAGGAAGCAAAGTGGTATGTCCTAAGTAGCTATATATGGGGTGAGACCCTGTAAAATCAAGGGAATTCAGTCAATTTTTCATAAGGAAGGAGGGAAGGTTGAAAGGAATGGGAGAGAAAAATCACAGAAGACCCAGATAATGGGCTCGCTCGACTAAACAATTTTCACAGGCCCAGGTCGGTGAATCGTTATTGTCTCTTGAGATCGATTGTGGTCACTTCATCCTGGCCATTGGTTTGGATGGAACTAGAGGAGAATAAGGAGGATGTTCCCCGAGTTAGTGAATAAAGGCACAAAAAATAGAGCATAGAATGCAAAACACTTCACTATGTCCAATTAGGAGGAAATTAAGTCGCCTACTTCCACCATTAGGGGTTGAATTCCATCGAATGTTCTTGTTTGATGGGATCATTTTGAGGGCCTTTAGGTATCCATTGGACCCGAAATAATTCAAGTATATTTGTTTCTTAACTATGGATTATCCATGATAGAAGCATGTTCATCTTCCTTCTGGTCAATCAGTCTAGAGAATCCTCCCTCCAGAAACAATATTATTAACAACAACAGGTTTTGGAAACATCAGTCCATCTAGCAATGAATCTATAAATAGATTTCTTTACATAACAATAGGTTGATGCTATTTAGATTCTATCAATAAGATGTAACTGCATGTCAATAAAATAGGTAGGAATGGCATACCCTAACTAGAGAGAGAGAGAGAGAGCTACTAAGAAGGGAGGTGTAGAGATACTGAGATAACTTACTAAAGCAACCTCGACCGAATTCGAATCTCACTTAACTGTTTCTAGTAGGTAGTATGAATATCCTTTCCCTCCCTGCTTGCTCAATGTTTCAACGGAGTTGACAGAAGGACCGATAAGAGTTAGACTGCTGGCTAGAGAAAGAAGACTAAGAGAATACATATCCAGGTCCTTCATCCATACCCACCCACTCATACTAGATGGATTCATTCTCTCTCTATCTCTCTCCATCAAAAGAAAGCTATCTAACAAGCCTCCTACCACGACATGGGGTGGGGTAGGGACTTGTGGGTGAAGCAAGAAAGTAGGAGTAGTGGTTCGTTCAATAATAGATCATTGGAAATAGTAGCAAGAAACCTCTTCTAGCTATAGAAAAGGATGGAAGAGGGTAAGCATGGAATGAATGGAATCACATTCATTCATAAGTTCAAATGCAGAGGTTCTCAATGTGATTCTACTACTAGAAGAGAGAGAGAGAGAGAGAGTGAGAGGAAAGCAGGGATTAAAGATAGATCAAGCAACTCACATAGTCATGGAAACTGAGAGGAGGCTTGGGGATTGAGATAGATCAAGCAACTCACATAGTCATGGAAACTATATAATATGTTAGATAATGAGTGAGATAGTTACAACACAAGATAGATATCTATCCCCAAAAAACTCCAATAAATTCCTTTACAACGCTTCTAGAAAGGTGTGAAGTATCTTAATCTGCGATGTATCACTTTTTTTGTGGAGTTGTTATCTTTATTGTTGATTTTTTTAGCTTCATGAAGGTATTCTCATGTGCCCTTGGTGTTTGGCATGTGGGAATCGTTGTGGGCACCATATCACTCTTTCAGTTTGGTGAAAACCCCCTTTGGAATAAAGTTGGGGCTTCATGGGTTTGGTGATGGGATTTGTGGGTTTCTGTTAGGGCTTCACAACCAAAAGAAAGTCTAATTTGATGTTGTCTTATGGAGGGGCTTCTATGATGACCCCTAAGGATTGTATATAAAGGAGAGAAGTCATTATGACATTTCATTGTATAGTGTGTGTGTGGAGACATGATGGAGCTAGCATAAGTGAGTCTGCACTTGTGCTAGGAGGCTTCGTGATTTCAACAAAGGGAAATTCTGCAATGGTGGTAAATCTGGCCTAGGAGAGAGGAATCTTCAAAGAGAGAATTGTACGAAGGTTTCCATACAAGTTTTATGTACTTGTACGCAGGTTGTAGGAAAGGTGAATCGCGTATGTACGCAGGTTGTAGTGGGAACAGTTGTGTATATGTGGCTTGCAATGGACACAATCACGTATGTACACAGGTTGCAGTAAGGTTAATCACATACAAAATTTTGGTGCAGGAGCAAGTCTGTACATGCTTACGTCAACAAAGGTACATTTGACGTTAGCAGGCCATACATGTGGTCTACAACAGATTTGTGGGTAGAGGAAATTTCCAAGGATTTGTTGAGGTTTGGTTTTCTAATTTTTATAGTTATTGGGGGACAAGGTCATCCTCATATTTTGGTGAAATTGTATTAGCTGGGAGAGTTGGTTTTTCCCTCAGAATTTCTAAAAATAAATAAGGTTATAGAACATAAACACTATGTCTCATATGTGTATTGATATTCATCTCTAATCTTGTTGTTTCTGCTGCATATATTTTCAGTCAATAATTTTAGTGTAAAATTGTTCAGTGATGACAGTTAGGGTTTTATTGTTAGATCCCTAGAAAGAAATTTTCATATCTGAAATTACTCAATTTGGTGGTCCATCTTACCTTCTCCTGGTTGGGTTAGTATGTCTCCCATTGTCATACTCAATGCATCCACATGCACATGAACTTCCAAATTCCAATTTGGAATGACTAAGATCAGGGTGCTTACCGACTTTTTTTTAGTGTATCCAAGGAGGCCTCACATTCTATAGTTCAGACTAAGTCTTCCATATTCTTAAGAAGATGAACCATGGATTCTTTTATACCCAACCCCATGTGAGAAAACTTTAATTATGACCATGAACCTTATCTATTTTCACTAGGATACAATACAAAACCTATTGGGCATATAGGGGTTGGACTAGACCCAATCGAACTAATCTAGGGGGTAGCGTAGAGACGACAAAAAATTCCTACTCAACAGATAAGTCCAACTCAAAAAATAATGGAGGAGCCTTAGGTTCCCTTAGAGATATTTACTTAAACATTGACTTGTTTCAAGTTTCGACATCTTTATAGCATGTGCCCTTGAGAGACATATAAGCCCAGTTCTATTAGTTATCACCCTCATACCTTTTAGATACTTTTCTTTGGTTCCCTGTAGTCTCTCCGCTTACATTTTTTCCTGGTCACTTGGGTTGTGTTTTAGTTGCCTTATTCTATCATACTAGCGACAAGTGGGCACCGCCTGTGTCTCATTGATAAAAATGGTTTTGGAGGAGTTACTACGCAGAGGTGGTTGGTGTTATAGGTGGTACAGAGCAGAGATAGGTTTGATACTTAGGCTTGTTGGAGGAGCCTGATACTCCACCTATGTTATTATTGCAACATGAGAAACTCCTATGACCACACTATTAAGCCCAAGCTACATAAGGACTACACAGGATTTCATTCAAATGACCACACTCTTATGACCATGCATGATTTCATTCACTCAATCAAAATCGACATTGAGTGGGAAAAATTGAAAACACCATTGATGGATGTGATTTTCACAGTCAGGTAATGCTCAACAAAACTATCCCATCGACCTCGTCTTAGGAGAGGAGTCATGAATGGAAAATCCGATCAAATTGAAAGTGGGATCACTACTTCAACCATCACATATCAAGATATATCACCTTGAGCTATTCACCAACTATTGCAAGCTACGAGTTAGGGAGTAACCTCACCCCAACATAGCTCAATTGCTCAACCCTATAACTTAGGTTGGTGTGGGACTTTGTCCTCGATTGTCCCAAACCTTGGCATATGATCAATGGAATGGATGGGATAGTGCCGCCACAACCAGACTAAAAACAATCTTAAATACACCTCACCTCATCGTAGGCGGCTCACTAGACAATTTATTTATTTTATTAAAAAGGAAAGTAAGTACACCTCATCTAAGCCACCCCCCATTTACTATGGATGGAAGCCAACCATTTACAGAGTTAGCAATCCCAACACTAGGAATGGCAAGCTACTTGTTACCTACACCTATTTAGGAATTTCATGACTTATCAATCACATAACACACCTAGGTTAACTTGATTGATGTGGGATCGGTAATATATACTAGCAACACCCTTATCTAGATGCCTCCATACTGCCTTCTTTAGGCTCCAATCTAAGGATAGGCGTTAATTGCAAGTTCTATGAGGTTTTGAAGCAAGATCTCCCCAAGATCGAGTGGGCCTCATTGGTATCTCCCAATGTAAATATGAGAGGTATGTGGTTGGATCAATGAGTATTTCAATTGCATGTGGTGGGCTGCATGGCCATTTTTCTCTAGTAAGATGTGATATTTTGGGTGGTAGGATGAGTATATGATTCAAGACATAGCCTAGTCTAATAGATGAGTATATTCAATAAAAAAGTGTAGGTAATTGTATCTAAGTAACACCCTGTAAGTAAGGTGACCAACCAATGAAGGTATAAGTTTTCCCATACATAAGAGTCTAAACATAGTCTACCTCTAATTGTGCCCCACAATGGTGCTTCTAAGGAGTGGATCAATCACATCACTGTACGGAATCGGTTATGCAATAAGAAAATTGACATAATAAAAATGTTGATGATCATCACTTGTTGGGAGTGTAAATGTCTATCCATGTCTAGCTTCCCTATTATCGAGGGGAGGGGTTACCAAGGTGAATTCCCCAGCAAGAGTATAACCATCGAAGCATCCATAAAAATTTAAGGTGTAACCAGACCATTATAATCCAAGGTAATCTCGTACCTCATGTCGCATTCCAAGTAAAGACCTCATGTCCAGGTTGATGGCATTAGGATCAATTCCCTTCACATACACACACACACACACATATATACATTTTCTGTAAGGATGAGCACTCCTTTTGTGTTCCAATTGATTCTAAATGAAATTGATTCCATGTTAGATCAATGTGCTTAAGTGGGTTCTAACTAGTTTTGGTGTGTTTTCCCTTCGCCTCTATGGGAATGATCCTTTTGGTCTCATCCTAGATTGAGTTAGTTGGGGTTGGGAGGTGGCATATGGAGGTTAAGTGGGGCAACAGGTGTGGCCCTAGACTAGCTAAGAGCATGCTATAACTCACACAGCACATATGTAGTAGGCAGAGTGCACACAAAGTGCATGAGCAAGTCACATTGCACATCGGTGGTAGGGGCATGTCACACGTTTAGTCAAGGGTTGTCTTATGTTAAAGGATAAGGCTTATCATTTGAATCATTTGTAAGGAGGAACATCTACATCTAGAGACAAAAAATCTTGAGGATCATTTGGGACTCGATTTTCATTAGATACCTTGGTTTTCATGGGAATCTTTGCATCAAGATTCTAGTATGGGAAACCATTTGTATTGGTTGGCTAAGGGGCATGGGGACCTTTGCATCAGGATTGTTTCTGGTACCATTTTCACTGGGATCACATATGGGGTTGGTTGCCTTTTGATCTGTCTAGGGATATATTTGCATCAAGCTTTTCTGAGGGAATTATCCTAGTTAGTGGGATGCAGTACATACCATTTGACGTTTTGGAAATTAGAGGAGCAAGTTCACCCTTAGCTACGGACAATAAATGCATTAATGGTTCCACGGGGTTGGTGGTCTTATGGTAGAAAAAAAATCACCTAAGTTTCACACATTATTTGTTCATGCTACCAGTGCAACTCCCAACAATTAGCTCATGGGGGTGGTGCCTCAAGCTATGGATAGTCGAACATTAAAAGGTTTCAAAAATCAACATCTGCCCCTTGACCTTCTATGGATCATACATGAACCCTAATCCAATTTGTTGTTTTTTCATTTCTAATATGCCTTCCCAAAAACCTACCTTACAGAGGAAAGAGAATACGGGAAAGAGTTGCAGCCTCCACACCCTTTACACTATAGCTACCACCACTCTCCTTCCTATGAACAAGGATAACATAGTGTGAAAGTTATCAAAAACCACTACAAGTCCACATACACAATGTACACAATAATGGCCTTGCCATCAAATCAGTGCCATACCTTCATCGGTTCAATTACATCCATAAGAATCTATTCCACACAGCCTTACAACACACTAGCCAAAAATGTGTATTTCAGCAATCGAAGCCCAATACTCCCATTCATCCCACCCCGAATTTCACAACCAACAATTTGACTATAGGAAAAGCACATACCATGTCAACATATCCATCTTCAACTCATTTTTTTGAACCACTGGATCCATCCCCCATCCTTATACTATTTGATACAACCATAACATCTCATTATTTATTCACCTATTACAACAACTGACACATCTACTTCATATGCCTCATACCCATCCTCTTTTCTCCTCAAAGTACACATACACACCAGTATTCACATAAACACGCCAACAATATCAGGGGACATTTCAAAGCATATAACAATCTCAAACACACATATAAAATATCCATCAACGAATGACATCCATGAACCAATAAACCATGTTGATTCATGCTCATTACCAAAAGGACACCCATGATTAATTATATAATTGTGCTCACTATTAATTACACACATGATTAATTATATCTAATCCTTCTATTCCCTTGGATTTCCAAAGAATTATTGACAATCATTCCAAGGCATTAGTTTATATTCAAAAGGGTATTCCTCCTACTCGAGAGCATGATCACACTATTCAACTCATCCTAGGGAGCCCTCCTCCTAACATCTGACCTTACAAATATCCTTATGCCCAGAAGATCATATGGGAAACAAGTGGTGATGGTTTACAAAAGGGATTCTTCATGGCATATGTGTCCAAATTATAGAGATGTCAATAAGATCACCATTAAAGATAAGTTTCCTATTTCTGTCGTTGAAAAATTGTACGGAGCAATTTGATTTACTAAGTTGGATCTTCATTCAGGATATCATCATATTAGAATGAGGTAAGAATACATCCCTATAAAAACAACCTTTAGAACACTTGAAGATCATTATGAGTTTATGGTGATGCCTTTTGGGATTAGTAATACACCCTCTACATTTCAAACTTGATGAATTCTATTTTCAAGCCCTTCCTTAGAAAATATGGCTATGGAAATGCAAAATGGGTGAAAGAATGATGGAAGAAGTTCCAGAAATGAACTAAGTCCCCACAATATGTAAGCATGCCCCCAACTTGACACTTGTCATGTTGGGAGCTACTTTGGTCCACTTGTCCCCAACTTTATAACTTAGGATAACATAATTATCCATACTTTATACTTTAAGAAATATCAATATAATATTCATTTTTGGCTTAAGCTCCCTAGCTTAGACCTTTTCCTTAAATTTTGGCCCCCACCCTTTCCCCAACTAGTGTAGTTTAGTCCCCCATCTCTTTTATCGTGGTCGGTCTGCACACAACGATGCATTTATATTAATTATGAGACATGTACAACAACAGGCACACTGGCCTTTAACATCCAGGCTCTTCGGCCTAATCAAAACATAAGCATCCTAGATTATAATAACTGGCTCACCAGCCTATAAAACAAAACATATAAACAAAGGCTCGCTGGCCTCAATATCGCTCACACTTAATATGTTGGGTGTGGTATCCTAGAATGTGCCCATTTCATCATTTTACTGTGTAGTACATGCGCACACTACACATTGGAATATGCATGCCAAAAAGATATAAAACAACTCACCAGCTTAAGTACATTTTCATTTACATTTACAATTGGGTTCAGCCTGGGGATATTACAATCCCCTCCCCTTATTTATGCATTGTCCTCAGTGCATCATGTATACATATACAACAAAGTTTTCAAAAATCCTCAGTGCATTATATATCATGTACCATCCAAACTCTTTAAAATCTCCAAGCTTTAGCTATTGAAATCTTGTTACCCATCTGGTGCTCTACTTTCCAGCACCAATTCTCATACTCATATGGCAATTGGAAGTCAATTGCTCTATTCCATAGAGCTAGTTTAGGAAATAATTTAGGTCATTGTTCCTTATTATATGCTTAAATTATACTTCATTGAAGCAACAGCTGGCTGAATATCCATGATGTTCCACCCAGCCTTATATCTCACTGTTGATAAGTTCTCAGTAGCGTACCATTCCCAAGCATGGGATATGACTCCATCAGGACAATGGCTTCCCAAGATAACCACAAACCATAATCAATATCAACATAGTCTAGGCCGAGGTACCAACCTTAGCAGCACTCCAACCAACGGTCTCTCTTCCCCACATGCCTGTACAACCCAAGGTAGTATGCACCTTCACTGTCCAACAATCCATCGGCTACTCAACTTCCCTTCCAGGGCTCCAGTATAGGCCGGACATGAAGACTCAGAGCACCGTGGCTCCAGGAGTTCCCACTTTAATCATTATCATCTCATCTGCAACATACATATGCAATTATCATGAGAGAGCATTATAAAAATTCCATTTTATAAATCAATTAATTTCATAAGGAATTCGGCTTTTCCCAAATATGAAATTCTATTTATATTGCATACAACCAACAAATTGTCAGCATTTTCTGTATATCCTAATTCAACACGTATAACACCTTATGCCATGATCTTAGAATTGTCTGCACCTAGCAATTCAATCACAATTACCAAACAATTTAACCAAATACAATGACTCGTCATTCTATGCATATGCATGTTCATAAATAGAAACAACAAGTTCACTTCTTCAATTTTCTGAACAGAAATTTTCTGTAGTCACTATTTCTGTGACCACCTCACTTGCAACTTTCCTGTTGCAATGTTTATCAGTTCCTGAAATGTTCTCAACTTCATGAGTTTGCAACATTTCAACCATAGTATAATTATTTCCATGTAAAATCATATATACATGCACTCACAAAATGCATTCAACAAAATGCATTTAAGTACACAATTCCATCGTGTATGAGTGCAACTCTGCCATTTACCAAGCATAAGTGAAACTCTCAATGTCTATTTATTCAATGCACCCTTGCATTGATTTTTAGAATGAGATTTATCTAAGTCATGCATCTCACCATTCATAAATTGGAAATCTAGCCAATGTCTTGACACATCTCCACACACTTCCCATTGTCTTCACAATTACTTGGATGCCTTCCTTTTCAACCTGAACACTACACCAAGAATACAATTCTATAGTGTTTATTAGTGTTGGCAAAAAGGTTGCAGTCCAATTTTTATTTAAAGTAGGAATCTCATTGGGTATTTGTGTGGCACATTACCTTTCTATAACCATACCTTTCCATATCCAACCATGTCCTGGTCTCATACATGACTAGATTTCTTAGCATCATTCCTATAACAAGTTATTATCTTTTATTTTCTCTGGTTATTGCCTCATAACCAAATCAACATGACATGTTACTATGTCAGCGTGTGCATTCAAAAGCTAAAGCTTTGATAAATATAACATGCCTCTAGCCTTTACCACACCTAGTGGTAACTTAATCCTATCAATACACTTAAACAATACCATACAGCGTAGTTTAAAATTCAATTTGGGGAAATTCTTACCTATATTTCCCTTTGGCAATAATACAACATAATTTATAAACAAGAATACTTACCTGCATGGCTGCCATTAGATAAGTTTAATGCTACCTGATTAGTTGATGACAATAGAAGCTCTTATGCCTCCTTATCAGTCTTATAATCAACGTTCCATCCTTCTGCTGCTTTCTTCCATATGCAACAACATTTGTAAACATGCAAGCATTCTCATTTTATGGTTGTCCCAACCAACCATAAATACTTGTTGCTACAGTAATTGCAGCAAATTCTTTCTTCATGTATCACATTTACTTGATTACCCTAGAAGTCTTCCATTCTTCTGGATTCTCGAATCTTCAAGTGCTCCTCACTGTAACCACTGTGCATGATTATTTCTGATCTGAGCACTTTCTAGTCCAAAGCACTCTTGGCTTCCTTTGTTCTTCCATCCAAATACTAGACCGATATTAACCTTTAGCTTTTGTTTACTTTCTGGATCCATCTATTCCAACTCATACTTGGATGAATTATGATTCTGATCATGATGTATTATAGACTATGGATCTTCAACATCCATTTATTTTTCGGATTGAGTTATTTCAGCTCATCCTTGACTGAATAATTTAGTATTTGAGTTTTCTTGCATTCTTCTCGACTCCTTTCCAACTAGCCTCAACTTGGCTTGCATAGCTAATCTCTTATCATTTTGTAGGGATGCACATATGCCTTCTTCCCTGGTTACATAGAATTAATGAAAATCACTTAATGCTACCTTTAATTTACTAACATAATTTCAAGTGGTACTTCCACCCCCTGGAAATGTCACTCATGGCTCTATGATACTTGAGATAGATTATTCCCAGGCATCACCTCTTTTTACATTCAAAACTATGCATAAAACCATTTTCCTTTTCATGGTTCTTTACTGACTCTCTACAAAGATTCATTTCAATTTTAAGTCTTTCTTGGCTTTGACATCTCCATGTTAATGTTGAAATATCTTCAATACCCTTGGAATGCATTAATAATATCTACTAGTATTCTTCTTTCCCTCTTGGATTGTTTTCATGAATTCCCATTTGCTTGATATCTATATCATGAATTCTTCTTCCATTATCCTAGCATGTTCATGGACTTGCAACTACACATTATGTTGATATTAATTTTCAGCATTCCACTATTATTCGAATCCCTCTGATCCAACTCCTACATGACCCAATTATATTTCTAGTCATGTTTAATGAGTAACCTTGGACAATTAACACCAACTTCCTTCTTGAGGTACTTGATTTATCCTTTCCTTAACTGATCATATCAGTACTTGGATTTTCTTGTTGTCTATTACTTTCCCTTGTCTTGACCAATCTGATTTCAACCTGCCTTGCACAATCCAGTTCTATCATGCCATAAATAATGCCCTTCATACCATGCTTCCACTGCACACTCTGATAACCATAAGGGAAGCATTATTCTCATTTCATATCTAATCCATGGATATGATGAACTCCTTATCCAATATGCAATAAGCCTCTTTCCTTATCTGATTACTGTCATTCAGGTAGTCAATTTCTTTTATAATAGATTTAACTCCCATGTATTTCTTAATCTGTATATTGGTTTCTTTGGGACTGATTTCACTTTCACTAATTCATTCACTACATGATATACTCCTGTGTCCAGATTCCATTGAATACTTGACTAACATGAGAGGACTTCTTGTAGTGGCCTCCCAAAATTTTATGGTTGCACTCAAATTCATACCTTGACGTTTTGTGGTCTTGGCTTTTGATCATCTTATGAAATATTTTGTCATAGCACTCTTTCCTTGAGTACCTCTTCTTATTTTTAACTAAACTTCAACCTTCTCACCTGTTAATAACTCAATTTTTAACCGAAACCACTTTCTCCAAAGTCTCGATGTCACATGTTTCAATATGTCAAAACCACCACTCATGGGACGGGCAATGGCTAGTCAGATCACCCTGTTTCACTCGTTCGATACTTCACAGCCATATTATGTTAGGTGAACGCCGCCATGTAACGAACTCAAAATCTAATCATTTGGAATGGATTAGCTGAGCATGGCAAACCAACATACTTGTACGTGATTCTGTCTGTGATTCATGATTGGGACTCTATAACTACCAATTCTCAAGTATGGAGGCATCATCTTATCCATAAATGGAGTAATCTCCAACTTTGCTTGACCTTCTGATCTCTGTAAAATCATTTCGGTGTCCACAAAATTGAGGTACATGGACAAAGCTATATCCAGTGAGACTAGTTATTCAGGCAACATGGTAGATTTTCCTATGAGTAAGGAGGAAAGGGTAATTGCGCATATAATAGCGACTAAGTTCCACATAGAACCTGCTACAGACTCAAAATTGGAGGTCAAGCTAAATCCCATTATGAGGGATCTGGTCATCAATAGGGGAGTTGTTAAGAAGAAATGGAGCAAACGACAGAAGAAAGAAACCACAGCTGAAACGGTTGAAAGTGTCGGAGAGGATCAATTGGTCTGGTTAGATACTCTAAAGGAGGAGATCGCTAAGCTGAAATGAGTCCTCAAATAAAATTAAGTAAATTTCAGCAAATTTTGGATAGCTGGTAGTAGAGGAAAGGGGTCCCAGAGATGATAGATCTGTTCTTAAACGGTCCCTTCAAAATGGGTAACTGTTATTTTAAATCATTCCCTTTTTGTAACTTATCTCTATTTTTGGAAATATGCAGAAGTCTGAGCGTTTCGAATTCTACAAATAATTCCTATATATATATATTATCTCGAGGAAGAAAAGGGGGGAAAGGAACCTGCCCTCAGTGCAGGAAGACTTTTTGTAATTTTGGGATTAAAATGAATATATAAATGCAGAAGCGGATTTTGGACTATTTGTGAAAAGATTCTAACTGGTGGTGATATGAGTCTTGTTTTCTTTCATGGTATGTGTTTCTTGTAATCTTATATTTCACTTTCACCTGTCTGAATCGGAGAAATATAAAACCCATAATTCATCTCTAAGATGCTCTTGACTTAGCAATTTAGACTATATTTCTTCTCAAACCAACTCTGAATTCATTTTAAATAATGCTCCGATGCGGTTGTGTGTTTCTTTTTCCTCTAATACCATGCAAATTTTCTATTGCACTCATACTCATCGCCTTAATTAGCCTTCTCCTCTTGATAGTTCAATGTTCCAACAATGCATTGTTCATTCCAGACTCCATAGCCCAAATGTCATCTCTGTTCCTCCAGTCATTCAACAACAAACTCCAAAACAAACCAAATCTAGCCAATGTTTTCTATAGATATACCCATATTTATCGTGCACAACAACACCACAAGGTAAATCGTGCTTTCGCGCACCTATAACCACTATGCATTTCTTCTTCGTCATGCTAATAACTTGCGCGCACTACTTTTGCGTTGCATGCCAATATCCACTGCGCGCAGTTTTTGTATCGCGCATTGATATCCCACATGCATTTCGCTTTATGCATTGCACCATGCCAAAGTTCAATATGCCCCCACCGCACACAATAATATGCATGCACCATCGATTACACTATCACGAGACAACTTATCATCATATTGAGCGTGCACCAACCAAACTCCTATGTGATTTGCAATACTACGCACACCACGTGCACCATTACTACATGTGTGCACACTGTGCAATACTAAATTTAGCGCGCGTATCTGCACACCAATATTTTTCTGGCGCCAAAATTTAACATGCGCATCAGCATGCCAATACCTTGCCACGCAATGCCGAATTTTACCTATCCCGAGCTTCTCACTGCGCCACATGAATTCTTGGTGCGCCCAACTACGCACATTCACCTTTATGCGCATCGATTCCTCGTGAATTTCGCTACAAAAATTGGGGCTTTTCCCCAATTCACCATAGACATTCTGCAACTATGAATTCTTTCAATTTCACCTTGATAACATCAGATCACCTCTGTAACAACATATTGTTGTGGGTTGACATTTGGAATGAATTTTTTTTTTCTCAAACTCAATTCACGAATTGGGAATTTTAATTATAAAACTTGCTCCAACTGCAATGGATTCACTGTAACTTCAAATTCGATCAATTCCAGGTCTTAATTTGCTAGAAAAGATATTAAATCAGTAATATCTCATCACTTGGATGAATTTCTCCATTTTTTCATGAATTCAACCACATAAATTGGGGCTATTCCCCATTTCCGCCCAGTTGATGTTACTTTTTACCATGGACGTTCTACAAACTGAAATTTGGCCACCTTGAAATAAATCCTCTGTGACATTTTTCCTCAAATCAACTTTCTCGGCCCATCCAGGCTCAGTGTTGAACTGAAGCTTTGATACCAATTTGTAACATCCCCGACCACCAACAGGTCGGGGCATGCCACTACTCAGATGCTTTACTTAGCTCTGAAATGTTTTGTAACATCCCCGACCATCCATGTCGGGCCATGCTACGCCAAAAAACACTTATGTTCTCTCTCTGTGGAACATACTATAACATACCCAGCTTCTATTATGAGCTATGCCACATAAAATTTTCTAGAACATACTATAACATACCCAGCTTCTATTATGAGCTATGCCACATAAAATTTTCTAACTGCATGAAATTAAAAATATATACATGCAGAACTCTTGCGGAAGCCTTACATGTAAAACGTAAACAAACAAATACATTTCGTAAATGCATGGATTCAGACTGGAATAACAGTGAACGCATACATGCAACATATATAGGAAATACCCATAAAAATAAGCACGTAAATAACAATGCAACATGTAAACGTATCACACAATTGGCACTTATCTTGTTAAGAATGTCACCAACTGCATGCAGACCTTCCACGAACCTCCTAGCCTTAGGCCACACTGTTCATCACTCTCAACAGTGAGTCACCCCCGATCTGGGACTAAACTCCACTCGGGTAAAGGGTTCCTAACCAGGCTAATGGCTCATGGAAAACAGGAAAGACTCCATCACATGTGCCTACTCAAACTAAACAGCCTGCAGTCCCTCATTACCCACATGTCTGTCCCACCTAAGAAAGTGTGCCCCTTCTCTGCTCAACAGTCCCTCGGTTTCCCCACTTCCCTTCCAGGGCTTCAGCAACAAGCCAGACAGGAAGTCTCAGAGCCCTGTAGTTGCAGTTTAGCACCTTCAGGAAATCAACTCCCAACAATTCTCTCACCCAGAGAATTGCTCACAGGCCTGAAAATCTGCATCTTCAATATCCCACGGGCCTAACAACCCGCTTCTTCAGTATCCCACGGGACTGACAACCTGATTCTTTAGTCCAGCTTCCCAACTCACCAACTAGATGAACAGATATGGTTATGGATACAGGTTTGGGTAAAGTGACATGAAGTTATGGAGGTCAACTGACTACGTGAGTGAAAGCTCCTCGGATGGCTACATGGATGAATGCATAATAGAAAGAATGATGGAAGAAGTGTCGGAAATGAACTAAGTCCCCACAATATGTATGCATGTCCCCAACTTGACACTTGTCATGTTGGGAGCTACTTTGGTCCACTTGTCCCCAACTTTATAACTTAGGATAACATAATTATCCATATTTTATACTTTAAGAAATATTAATATAATATTCCTTTTTGGATTAAGATCCCTAGCTTAGACCTTTTCCTTAACTTTTGGCCCCCACCCTTTCCCCGACTAGTGGAGTTTAGTCCCCCATCTCTTTTATCGTGGTCGATCTGCGTCCAACGATGTATTTATATTAATTATGAGACATGTACAACAACATGCACATTGGCCTTTAACATCCAGGATCTTCGGCCTAATCTAAACATAAGCATCTTATCTTATAATAATTAGCTCACCATCCTATAAAACAAAACATATACACAAAGGCTCGCTAGCCTCAATATCGTGCACACTTAATATGTTGCTCGCGGTATCCTAGAATGTGCCCATTTCATCATTTTACTGCGCAGTACATGCACACACTACACCATGGAAGATGCATGCCAAAAAGATATAAATCATCTCACTAGCTTAGGTACATTTTCATTTACATTTACAAATGGGTTCAGCCTGGGGATATTACATGAATCACAGTAAGGGTAAATCCTCTAGAGAAAAACGTCAAATAACACCTTTTCCCTAATTGGAGATTTGACTTGTTCACCCATTGAATAAAATATCCCCGGGTGTTATACTCTCACCTTTCCCCTTTGTTCTTATTCCCCTTCTTTTTTCAATCCTTACCTTGATTTAGCTTGCTTATTTTGGTTTTATTTCCTTTCTTGTAGACCTTTATGACCTTCTGACCTTTCTCTCTAGGTCTTGAAATCTACGGTCTTAACAGTGAAAGGGTCAATCTCCAGTCCTTACCCTTTATGGCCTATAAGTGTAAGTAGACCCTCAAACCTCTATATAAAAATTTAAGGTTATCTATGGGCTTTACAACCTTGTTCCAAGAAATTATGTTATGTCATTCCCTATAGTTCCAATAACCTATCCGGAGGCACCTTGTAGTCCAAAGAAGATTTGTTCAATCATTTGCTAGGATTCTGATCAGTTCTGTTGCTCTTACCTTTTACCTTTTTATTGGTGCTTCTAATTCAATGAAGTCAAATAGTGGATATAATCCCTTGGGACCCACTACTTATTATTACCTAAAGCGGGACAAGCTTATCCAAACATACCCATATGAAAATTCATCAGTCACAAATCAATATGTAGTTCCATATCCAATTATAGAAGAAGTTGTTTTCCCACCACTACCATATTGCCTAACAATTGTGTCGAATTTTCAAAGATTGATGCTAGGCATATGTGTATGGTTCACTTACCAATGTCTATTTGTTGATAGCGTAAGGTTCCAAGTATCCCCTATATCTGGATGGTTAGATTTCTATTCTGTTAGATGGCAGTAGCCCCTGATTAATTATCTATAGTTGCAGTTGGTATGGGATTCTATTATCTAAGTCTTCGTGTTAGGTTCCCGCCATAATTACTTATATATCGCTCAAGGATTCCAATAGAGAGATCAATCAAAACTACCCCCGTGAGAATGAAAATGTGAGAACCCTACTTTACAACTCGACTTCTTTTTATTTATTATATCATCATCTGAAGAAGAAAAAATATGCATCGATCGAGAAGGGAAAAGAACCAGTATCAATATATATAGAGAATTTGAGGGTTCAACTATCTTAAATCAAAGAAAATTGAGATATTTCAGAAAAAATAGTAAGCAAGACAAAAGCAAGAACAAGAATTGATTAATTAATAAGTGGGAGATCAAAGGAGGTGGAAATAGGTGGTCAATCTACAATAGCTAGCTAGATCTCTTTACAATAGTTTTCAAAACTTAGATCGATGATCAAACCCCTATAGATGGATGATGTTATCCCATCCTGTGGATTCTATATAATTTGAACCTATTGTTGGATTACTGAGAGGGGGGGTGAATCAGTAATAGAGCAATTTAATCCCTTTTAACCATATAATCCAAGTGCTATATCAATGAAGCATTATTATCCAATAACTGCAGAGTAAATAAGCAATGAACAAATGAACAATCA
>SNQJ01S0000947.1:227769-240691 GCA_010110895.2 Picea sitchensis
TCGAAGAGGCAAGTGAACAGGAGAGGATCCCTTCCATAATAGGATCCATTGTATGGTGTTGCCCTACCTCAAGGGTTTCTATAATAAAGTTGTGGTTTTCTATATTGTTCTCTAAATATTTGTGGTATTTATGTATGCAAGTGTTTGGCACTTAACACAAAATCTTGTGATTTGTCTTTTAGCAAATACACCCAACACATTATGGTGTAATCATCAATAAAAGTCATGATATATTTGTTTCCATTTGCAGAAGGACCAGGCATAGGGCCGCATAAATCAGAATGAATCAATTCAATTCTTCTACATACTCTAGAAATAGAATCATGGAAAGATTGTTTGTTATGCTTTCCAAGAATACATCCATCACATTGTTTAAGTTTTCTAGGAATGGTAAGCAGACCACAAACGTCATTATTTTTCAACAAATGAAGATTGTCATAATTGATATGACCAAATCTAACATGCCACAAAATACTAGATGACATTATACCTTCATTGTGATCAAAGAGCTATGAAAATTTGTGTTTATGGGCAGATGTCCCATTCAACTTCAATAGTCTTCCATCTTCCATTCTGGTCATAACATGCATGTTATCATAATTTTTTCGTATTTCCACTTTGACATCGATCATGTGAACAAAGTTTCATTGTTGTTTGATGTGCACAAGGGATGGAAAGATTCTTTGCAGCTCGGGAAGATAGAGTACATTGTGTAGAAGTAAATTCAGGAGTCCATGCAACTTAAGCTTGATGGTGCCCATTCCTTAAGGTTTAAGACTTGATCTGTCTACAAAGTACACTACGCCATCTACATTGTAATCAAAATTTTTGAAGAAGTCTCTTCGAAAGGTCATGTGATAGGTCGCACCTATGTCAAGAAGCCATGAATCTCCCCAAGAAGCAAGTGAAGTATTAAATAAATCTTTAGTTACTCCTATATTGCAATAATCAACAACATAATGTACAAGTGCTTTACCTTTTTTGAGGTCTGAGGTTCTATCTATGTCTTCTTTGATCTTCTGCCATGGAACTTTGCAGTCGGAGGCTTCATGTGACCCATTCATTCTGCAACGGGTTCAATGAAGTTCGAATTTTTCTCAGGGATTATGCCAACACCCTCTGCCTCTGAGCTTCTTCTTTCTTTGTCTTCTCTTGTTTCCTCTATGTTGTCTAGAGGTAGATGTAAGAGAATGCATTGTCCCCTTCCCTAACTCACACATTAGCAAAAATATAATGAAGCTTCTCCAATAGAAAATGCAATTATCTTGCTACTACACCAAGAATGTAATGCAATTGTATCAACAATATTACAATGAATCTCAAGGTGTTACTCGAATGCAGTCGAAGGGTGCATAAGCGTGCAGTAATTCCATCTTCATTTGGCATTAAAATTCATTCTCACAATCATGCTTGCTCTTCCTGACTGGACTGTCTTTGGTAGTCTCAGCTCGACCAAGAAATGTTTATGATTTTTCTTTGTCGTTGTGAATGCAACAGGCTACAATTACTAGAGCCCACACTTGTTGCGGGTTTTTACTATGGACAAACCTTGGACTTTTCACATACCTGTGATCATAATTTTTTTTTGTATGATCATACCAACACCCAAGTAAATACTATGTCACCCAAGTAAATACAAAGGAGTGGAGGGTGAACGTCGAATGAATATATGGAAGCGAATAGATTTAATATAAAATGGATATATGGTTAATTGAATAAATCAGCAAATAAATGTAAATGTATATACTAGTCTGAATTGTTGGATACCAGTCAGAGAATACCAGCGAATATATAGTGCAATGGAACGATATTGGTGAAATGGAACGATGTTTGTGTTAAGACGAGGGGCGAGTGAACCTTCTATGAGGTCGATGGCTAGGAAATATAAATGGAGAAGGCAATTGATATAATATTGGACCTATTTGACTGCATTGCACCAATATTGAATATGAAATAATATATTTATGAAATGTCTATGACAAGGAGAATATAAGCCACGAGGAGCGGTGCCATTGGAGGCTGAAATGTTTTGCAGGAGGCTATGAGTCTAATGTTGTAGCTCCACACTAGAATGGATGTGGAATGGGAAAAACGTAGGTCGAGGTCAAGCCACCATTATTAGTCCAGGTCATGGAGAATAGACTTTACGCGGCGTGAGTTTTGAAATTGACTTATCAAAGTGAGGTCAAGTAGATGGACTTGTGAATAGAGGAATGAGGAGGGCGAGTAGAGGTCATACAGTTTGTGGAATTAGACAGATTGAGAATACCCTCTCCAGAACCGAGCAATAGTAGTGTGAGGAATATGATTTCATGCATGGAGGCACCACACAATGGGCACATAAATGAGGAATAGATAACAGTGGCAGGTTTACAGAGGTGCATAGCCAAAATCAGGGTTTACTTGAGAATAGTGTGGCACGTATGTTCTAGCAGGAGGGAGTATAGAAACCCTGACCATAGGGTTGAGTGACCTAATATTAGGAGATGAATGGACAGAGGAGTGACCAGAAAAATGGTCTAGAGTGCAGAAGGACGAGTGTTTTCTACACCTTAAGGGAAAAGAAATGATGTGGAAATCATGGAGTTAACTCTGGCTCTGATACCACTGTCAGTCCAGGGATGGCAGAAAATAACTCCATGCTTGATTATTTCTACATTAGTATGATAGGTATATACATGGGTAAATGACTCTTGGTCTTCCCCATCGGGTGACTGTTCCTATCACCTACAACTCTTCATATGTACATAACAGTTACAAGAACACAATCCAAGGATTACGTGTCCAACAAAAAGATACATTTTTTTACATTCAACTTTGTTCTTCTCATTTCTTTTATTCATTAAAAGATTTAATTGTATGAAACATAGAAAGTCTTCCTTCAAATCTTGATCTTTAAGAATTAAAGATTAGTAATTAGGGCCTAAGGTAAATAAACAAAACACTCTATCTTAGGATAGACCAACTTAAATAAAATCAATCAAACTTAAACGAATGCCTTAGCATAATTTCCTAGCCATAAACATCTCAAGGGTCACAACACATTTCATAGAACACAACCATACATTAAGCAGACTATATTCAACAGCAACAGAGTCTCATATCCTCTTTAGATAATTCCCAAGATTTACAACATATTGTGCCCTGCACATTCCCTACAAACCTCAGACATATGACAAACTCAGACTTATATTCAGAAGCATTATATTATTACAAAGGCTCGGAGTGAGCTTTGAAACACAACACTCATTGAATATTCTATGTGGGTGTCTAACTCTTTCACCATCTAACTGTATTTATGATGTTGCTACTTCCTTTTATAGATTTCTATGCTTGGGATTTCTATCTCTTTTTGCTCTGATCCACTCGCTCTACTGACAAACTACCTCGCATGCTTCTGGCCCCTGCCTATAGTCCACCTAGCCTTATAGAATTAGGGAAATATTAATTGTCTCACTAGCCTATCATTTCTCAGCTCCACGTTCCCTTGTGTTGCTCGCCTTAATCATTCAATAATATTTCCCGATGATTCCTTTCTTGATTTCGACGTACGGAATATTGACTTTTGGAGCTACTGATAAAACTCAGACTGGGACGCATATTTCATATCTTGGACTTGGCACACAATACAAAAACTTGGTCTGGCATGCACTTCTTGTCCTTCTTTGCGTATGTATCTTAAGTGCATGCAAAACAAGAATGGGCACGTACAAAACTTGAAAGGAGCATGCACCAAACTTGGAATGTGCACGCAAAACTTCATTTGTGCGCGCACGAGATTAACCAAAAACTTTGGGTGCCAACACAGATATTTTGAAGCTTGTCCCAATTTTTTTTTCTGATCCATAATGCATCACCTTGAAAAACTTGGATTCCGGTAGCCCACAAAAGATGGCATTCATGGTTTTTGCATTATGTTCACTAGGCTTATTCCCGACCGCATCTATTGGTGGAGTTATTGGGGCTGTATAACCAGTCACGACTAATTTCCAAATATCAAATCGAAGGGCCATTAGATATATTTTCATCCTTGTGCTCTAGAATGTATAGTTTGTTTCGTCAAACCATGGAGCTCTATTTGTAGATAAACCTTCTTGACCAGCCATGTTTGCTCCCAAGATCTACCTTCCAATAGTTAGAATGTTTCTGAAGGAAATTTCTCTGATACCAATTGTTATAAGACAATTTTTTACTTTTTCAAATATTCATTAACCATAAGAAAACATTCACATTGCAGAACATGAAACACAAGATTTACGTGGAAACCATTTTGGGAGAAAACCACAAAACGTCTCTTTATAATTATTTGCATGCACCTGGTACATACTACTACAAATATTTGTAGGCACCAACCTACTAAAGACACCAATCCCAACTGGTAAAAATCCTTGTAGGAACCAACCTAATCTTACATATCTGTGTAGACATTGATCTACTAGAGACACCAATCCCCACCCCTAAGCACCATCTTACAAATAAATAGTAATCTCTTACATATATTCATAGACACTAATATAGTGTAGACACCAATCCCCACTACTAAGTACCAACTTAGAAAGAGACACCAATCTCTTACAGATCTCCATAGACACCAATCTACTGGAGACACCAATCCCCACCACTAAGCACTAACTTAGCAAGCGACACCAATCTCTTTGTGTGAGTTGCACCAACCTTCACTGAGTTTGTTTGCTACTTATTTCACCATGTTTGCTTCATGACTTTTCCCTCACCGGGTCTACTCATTTCTTCTATTTTCACTAGGTCTTCTCACTACTTCTTCCTTTATCAGGTCTAACCAAAATTTGAATTTCCAAATGGTAACTTTCTCAAACCTTGTTTATATGGGAATCTTCCCAAGAATGAACTTACATAGCATGCCACATATCCAATTTTGCAAATCAGATTCTAAAATTGTTACCTGAGGTACTTATGTATGTCTCCTCTATTCTATGAAATTTTCACAGTTTGAAGACTCCCAAAAAAGAATTTATAGTGAAAATTTCAAGCTGACTTGTTTGAAACTAATTTCAAGAGCATTCAATAACCCTAACTTCCACAGGGAATATCTCTGAAATTATAGCGAACCCACATCGAAAATTTGCACCACATGTACACCAAGATCTCTCCTTTGTTTCTACAAAGTTTTAAGGTTTGAGACATCCAAAAAAATAAGTTATAGCAAAAGTGTCAAGCTGACTTGTTTGAAATTGATTTTAGGAGCATTCAAGAACTATAACTTCCACATGGCATATATCTAAAAGTATAGAGAACCAGAATCTGAAATTTGTACCAAATGTACACCAAGATCTCTCCTATATCTCTAGAAATTTTTAAGGTCTGAAACATCCCAGAAAATAATTTATAGTGAAAGTTCCAAGATGACCTATTTGAAACTGATTTCAGGAGTGTTCAAGAACCCTAACTTCCACAGGGCATATCAACAAAAGTATAGTGAACCACCATATTAAATTTGTACCAATTGTACAACTCGATCTCTTCTCTATCACTGCAAACTTTCAAGGTCTGAAACATCCTAGAAAAAAATTGTCACGGAAATTCCAAGATGACCTTAAACTGATTTTGCAATTCAATCTTTGCTAATCCATTTTTCACACACTTTCTCTCAATGCTTTCTCTTTTTACACTTGTTCATAAACCTTCATGAATGGAAATTTCCCTTAATTAAATAATTAATTCTCATTACCATGGGAAAAACCCCCAAATACCATGGGCAAATACCCCAAACCCTTGGGTTTGAAGCCCCCAAATAATTCCAACAGGCACCATACCTCATCTTGGTCTATCAGGGCTCTAAGGAACCAGACCTTATCTTGGTCTCTCAGGGCTCTAAGGCACCAAACCAAGGAATATAGGTCTATTAGAGCTCTAAGAAACCAAAACTCATCTTTATCTATCAAGGTTCTAAGGCACCAGACCAAGAAATATAGGTATATCGGGGCTCTAAGACACCAGACCAAGGAACCTAGGTCTATCATGGGTCTAAGGCATCAGACCTCATCTTGGTCTATCATGGATCTAAGGCACCATACCAAGGCATCGTGGTCTGTTAGGGATATAAGGCATCATATCGAGGCATATCGAAATGATAGACCAAAACCCCCTCCTTATACTCCCTTGGGTACATAGTCCCAGGTTCTAAGGCACCAGACCAAGAAATATAGGCCTATCGGAGCTCTAAGGCACCAAACCAAGGAATCTAGGTCTATCATGGGTCTAAGGCATCAGACCTCATCTTGGTCTATCATGGATCTAAGGCACCATACCAAGGCATCTTGGTCTTTTAGGGATATAAGGCATCATATCGAGGCATATCGAAATGATAGACCAAAACCCCCTCCTTGTACTCCCTTGGATACACAGTCTCAGGCATTGAAGTCCAATCTCACAACTTCACCAACAACCAACACGTTATCAATTCTCTAGACTTCGACATCACAACTCCAATACAAGACATAAGAATTATTGGAAAAAGTAGTTGATTGAGTTGTCCCCATCCCATAGGGTGTTACTTGTAAATATTATCCTTTGTGATTATGGCCTCCCATGAGATCATCAAATAAATCGGCCCTCTTGGCCCATTGGTGAATAACGTGACAATCACCACCTCACAACATGTGACCAATGCATTAGTTATAATCATAATATCAACATCTTATAGAAAGAATCATCATGCTAACTCTCACATGTCATCATGTGGATGCAACATCATTATCGTCACCACATGCTCGTGCATGTCATCATAAAATATCTTATTAAAAAAAAATCCCTGCAATTACATGATGTCATCACATTAAGAGATACTATCATAAGAAATAATCTCAACACATATTTATCAAAGCCATGGTCTTCCATCAACATAATTAAATGGAATCAAATAACATCATATGTAAATATCATAGGCTCTTAAGATAGCATAACATCATGAACACATAACACATACAAAGAAATAAAACATCATGGACAATATTATCATGATTCATCAACAAATTCAAGCCATTAGCTTGCATGATTATATATAAGGAATACCAACTATCACATCTAATGAAAGAATCATCAAAACATCCATCCTACATGGATCTACTTGGTTAAGTTCATCAACCCAAGATAACTCTCAAAGGGTCATTAGTACAATGAGTGTCATGTGATCATCCCGATACCGATTGTTTCCTAGTGATTATCTTTTCCTCTTCTTTCAACAAGAAAGTTGACATTTTATGTGATATGTATTATTCACCTTATCAAGGTGCTAAAGTTTTCATATATTTTCCTAGTTGATTTTCACATCAACCTCCACCATCTAGTCATTGGCATACAAGATTCTTACTCTTCGAGCTAGGTGTTTGCACATCAATCTCTAAGACTTCAACATTATTGTTTTGAAACTTCTTAATTCATTTCTTGATCACAAAATTATGTACTCTCTTTGTTAACTCATTTCTCACACACACTCGCATATCAAGCTAAGTCGTCATAATTCTTACCCCCTCTTTAAGAGGCGACATCCTCAAAGCGATGTTGACAAAATAATGTTGACATCCTTTTATAAACTTTATTTTCACATCTTGTTATTATTAAGGTTCCATTTCATGATTTGGCTAAGATAACTTAATACTAAAAACTCTTGCAATAAAGGCAAGTTATGCTTGAATAGTAAGATCATTTTTTAACTTAGACAAGATAGGCTTGGAACTCAAAAGATGAAATTTTGTCAATACACCATAGGATGACATTAGCCAGCGATCCTTCATGATGCGAAATCAATTATTTGATGAAGAGCTGAAAATGTTTATGCTTGTCACTTAGTCAAGGTCAAGAGAGACCATTCACCATAAACTTTAACCATTCACAAGATAAATGATGATAGAAAATGTAGTGAGTTTCGTTGTGTAAGCATTTGATTTTAAGTGTAGATCATGAAGCATGCGCCATATTGTCATGTGGATATGCTTTGATGAGTTATATACAAGCCATGACTTTGAGATGCAAGGCTGATTTAAAACCATGCAAGATCTATACCATTTATGTCTTGAAAATCCATGGTAACAATATTATTTTTATGAAAAATTATTAGAGACAAATAAATGTAATCAACTCATAATGGTGTATAACCCCAATACATTTATAGTAGTATTTAAGAGAGAACTTATCATATGACAAAACCTTTCCTAGCCTTTAGTATACGGTTGAGATCATAAAGTAGTGTGAATAGTAAACGATTTCAACTAATGTGCCAATTGAACAAAAATGAAGTGACACCATAGTAGCATGGTTGTAAATAAAAGAAGGTATATTTAAGATCAGATTGCTACCAGTTTAAGGCACATTTATATTTTATCAGATGTGAGGTACATGGGGAGGCATGAACCTCCCGTGGTACCTCACATTGGGATGTTCGTGTCTCACATTGTGGAGGAGACCTGACTTGACGGGGCCCCCAAGACTAGACGGGATACTTGACGGGAGACTTGATGGAGACTCCTGACTTGACAGGGCACCTTACTATACGAGTATTAATACATTTAGTATCCTTTTTTTTACCCATTACTTGATGGGGAGCACCTGGATAGGCCTTGAGCATGTCTTGACGAGATACCTTGACTTGACATATACATAAAACGTGGTGAAAATTCC
The DNA here is from genome assembly GCA_010110895.2 of Picea sitchensis. Lineage (NCBI taxonomy): Eukaryota > Viridiplantae > Streptophyta > Pinopsida > Pinales > Pinaceae > Picea > Picea sitchensis. Next base: position 236,425 of record SNQJ01S0000947.1, read on the forward strand.
TTAAAAGTGTTTTTTTTTGTTTTATAGGCTTTTTACCCCCACTTAGTATGTTATTTTTTTTAGCCTAAAGGGTACCCACAAGAAAAAAGTGAACTTTTGAAGGGGTGAGGGATTAGGAAATGAGGTTTTAGTGTGCACATGAAAAATGTGTAAATTTTGAGGGGTATGTATATTTAGATGGAGATGCTTTTTGATGGGGGTGAGGTTTAGAAGCTGATAGGGGTTAGGAAATGAGGTTTTAGTGGGGTATATGGATGATGGTTAGAAAATTTATATTAGTATGCATTTTTTCTATCAAATAAAATTATATCAAGAGAAACATATTTCAATTATCATAAACAATGACCATTTCAATATCAAATAATTTCATCATTATCATTAAGCACAGATTTTGGATTACAAAGCAATAATGCAACATGGTAAACAATAAGAAATTATTACACAATTTTATCGTATATCAATGGTTAGGCACCACCAAAACAATGATAAAATGTGTCATATAATCTTTCTCACTTGAGTTCTAAAGTTCTAGCGGTATTCAATAAGATATAATCTTTCCACTTGAGTTCTAAAGTTCTAGCGGTATTCAATAAGATTATATTAGTTCTAGCGGTATTCAATAAGATTATTCAATATAGATACATTTCACCAGTAACCAGTATTCAATAGGATTATTCAATATAGATACATTTCACCAGTGACCATTGTGCCAAGTAAACAGAATATTACCTCATGTGTCAATTGTATTCAAAGGAGGAAATATACTTGAGCAATAGGATTATTCAATATAGATACATTTCACCAGTGACCATTGTGCCAAGTAAACAGAATATTATCTCATGTGTCAATTGTATTCAAAGGAGGAAATATACTTGAGCATTAGAGATGTGTCATATTTTCGTTATCATGAAATATATATCAATAATGCTTAGGAATGAAGGAAAGACCAACATTTAAGGTAATAATTACTGTGAGTGTTGTGCAGTGTCCAGTGGTGAATTGTTATAGCACTATGAAACTATTATATCATAAATAAACCATACCTGAAGTTTTCAAACAACGATGTAATCCCGTCACCAAGTAATGATGAAACTCATTTGTCAAGTAGTATCTAGCACATTTACTATAATATCGCTTGGCCCTCATATACATCAATCACAACCATAACCATCATATCGCACTCTAATATGGATCGTAATGCTCAATGCTCGGCCTATACACTCGACATAGATTACGGCTGAAAAGGTATTTGACAATGTAATAATATGATTAGAAATTGCTTTCTTTCACTATTTCCCTATTATTATTGAACATTCTTGTTTTCTTTGCTAGCAATGCAGCGTGGATTCAGAGCCCGGCTAAAGAAATTTATATACACTCATTCCTATCCAGCACATCACAAACCATTTCTCATAAAGACCATACTCATTACTATCCATTATATACTTATGTAAACGAGTCAACACCAGCTCGTTGAAGCTCTCAATGGTCTAGAGTCGACACCATGAGTCGTTCCACTTAGAAAACCATTTTTTGCCCACAAATCTTGTCGAAACCCCGATCCCCGATCATCGACGATCGGCAGATTTCCTTAGCAACCAATTTGCTCACAAATTTCGTCTAACCCCGATCATCGACGATTGGCCATCAACCATCTCTTATCTAACGTGGCATGCAGTAGATGATTATGTGTTGGTTGTAGAAAAAACACATAAGCAAGCCCATTGTGGTGTTGGACACCAAGAAGACAATATCTAGGAGAAAAATAACTTAGGTGGCAGGGATTAGACTACCTCCCCCTCCACTTTCATCATCTTCAACTACCAATATCTCCTCTATACATCTATATGCAAAAGATTCAAAAATCTAAAACCACCTTTCATTCATTCTATAAAAAGTTTTAAATCCCCTTAGACGTGGAGATTTTTCAATTGGCTCTCTTTAGTTAGTGCCAAAAGAATAGTTAAAGGCATGAATAGGCGGTTTCTTGATTTCAATCTAAAAGACGACACTCATTTTTCTATTACGATGTGGGTCGAAATTCTCCACCTCCCTTTCGGCCTTTGATACTCTTTCCAAAATGTTAACACTGCCTTCAAACATTTGGTCATAGCTTCAATGAAATCCATCAAATTGGACAAGATCCCATAATGTCAACTTTGTTATGTGATGAACAAATATTAGTAGGACAATTAACTTTGTTATGAAATCCATCATTCGATAGAATCATTGGTAAGAAGAATTGGATAAGAAGCCTAAGGTAGAAAATCGAAATTAACAATTAACGTGCAATGGAGATTGTAAGTCATATTCTAGTACTGAGGGAAGGGGAGAAGGAGATAAATGAATTCATGCAAATTCGTTGCTAGAAATATTTATACTAAACATCCAAATTGGTTTCTATGTATTCACTGGTTGGATGAATATTGACCCACCTTAACCTCCCCCAAGAGGTTGTCTGATCTCCTCCTCCAGTGGATTTTAGGTCCTTTGAGGACTCCTCCCTTTGTGATTTTCCTCGAGGTTGTCTGATCTCCTCCCCCAGTGGATTTTAGGTCCTTTGAGGATTCCTCCCTTTGTGATTTTCCTCTAGCCAACCAGGAGGATTTACACATCCTCTGATCTTCAAATCGGGAATTGTTGGATGGCATGAGTGAAATTATCCCTATAGCTCATTCTAAAATGCAAATGCACTCAACTGATGTTGCAATGGAGACTCAAGTGCATCTAACGGATGAAGCACTTCAAGGCATAATTTGTAGTTTATTTTTTGAAATTGGTAGTTTATTCTTCGAGACTGCAAGTCATATTCTAACTTAGGGAAAGGGAAGTCGGAGGTCAATGAATTCATGCAAATATATTGCTAGAAATATTTATACTTATTATCCGAGTTGGTTTCTATACAGTCACTGGTTGTATGAATATTTGCCCACCTTAACCCCCCCACCAGAGGTTGTCTGATCTCCCCCAGTAGATTTTGGGTCCTTTGGGAACTCTTCCCTTTGTGATTTTCCTCTAGCCAACAAGGAGGATTTACACATCCTCTGCTCTCCAAATCAAGAATTGTTAGATGCCACAAATGAATTTATCCCTATAGCTCATTCTAAAATGCAAATGCACTCAACTGATGTTTAATCCATAATTGGTTAATCCATTTCCACTTGTGAGTTCATGCATCCAATTATTGTGGGTTCATGTACAAACGTAAAAGCATCACATCCCAGCATTATTCATATGATAGAAGAGTGCTAACAACTAACAAGGCAATAAGTTCGGGTTAGTTGGAATACAAAACAAACGTTTGTAAATAGCTGTCTGCTACAGCAACAGCCCCTTTTTTGTGAATGAATATACATTCTGTTCCCTTTTTTTGAATGAATATACATTCTGTTCCCCTTTAAAAAAAGCATTTCATGCATGCAAACCATGTGTGACTTTTGAAAAGAGGCCAAAATGCAAGCCATATCTGTTGACATTTTTTGCCCGATCAATAAAAATGGCCAACGCTGAGGAATCCCTGTGGGGCAAGGAGCACTTTTCATGCTTAAATAGGTGTACCCTTATTTAATCTTTGATAAGCAAGAATATTTTCAGTGAATCCTTCAAAAGAAACTCTTTTCAGAAAACCAGAAGGATGAACAAGATAATCATTCAAACATACATTGCTCCCTGAGAGAGAAACCAGGCAGATTCACTAACCACGAAGGTTCTTACGTAACCAGATGATTCATTATTGCAAAATATGAGATGAATTCATAAATAAAGAGAAGGGATTAGTTCTCAGATTCCCTTGCGATATTGATACAGGGAAATAAAAGTAAACGATGTAAAGGTTTTAAAGGCTGCAACTTCAAATAGCAAAGCTTTTGAAAAAGAATACATGCTCAAGGCTTCGCTTCATGGAGTTGAAAAGATAGAAGTCATAAAAACTAGGTATTATAATTTATTTAATAGCTCTTCGAGTGTCTTTGTTCAGAGTAATAATAATGGTACCAATACTGAGTTGTTTAAACAGTGTGAAACAAAACGAGAAAATTGTGCATTCTCCTTTGTAGGTAGGGCTGGTGCTCCTGCAGACATGAAAATAAATGAGAAACCTGGACTCAGAAACCCAGGCATCATTCATACTTACGATACCCAGCACCATGCATAATAATCGAGAAATATCACTGCATAATAAAAGGTTCCAAAATGAGGTGTTATGTCATACAACTCAACTCCACATTTAGGGTGCATCTTTAAACTAAAAATTGTCCTTAATGAGGCT
>SNQJ01S0000947.1:241244-254942 GCA_010110895.2 Picea sitchensis
AGGGTTGTTTTGCTTTTGTGAAAAACAAATGCCAGCTCCCTACATTATGGAGCATAAAGTCTCATACAAAAAAATATTCACCGTGAGAAACCAGGATGACATCATCTATCCAGAAGGGCATGCTATTAATTTTCTGATAACTCCAGGCATTCACATGTACAGATTTAATTTTTGGCTCATTGTGCCTTAACAAACTTGAGCAAACCCCATTCTTTACGAATGCATCCCAGGGTTTAGGAATTTGCAGAATTTTTGCAAAGATTCTACAACTAAAGTGCAAACTGCAAATGCAGTTTGGTATATTATTAACTGCCATCGCTGACACAAACGGGCAGCCATGCACTCCAATGATGCCCAAATTCTAATGAAGAGTGACCGTCCTTTTATAACCGCACCAGAGCCCCCACTGGCACTACATGTAAGTAATGGCCACTAAATCGTCGAATTTGTCATTATCATATTTTAGATCATCAAGGAGCGCATAAATTTTTCAAATCTTCTTCCTTTGCAAACCAATCAGGTATCAGCCTTGCTGCATGAGGATACAAATCCTTATAGGAGTTTCTGATTGTACCCTCTGCCACTCCTGTAGCTCGTGAAATATCTGAAATTATTCCATAGAAACACGCGCATTACTTTGAAAGGGAGACAGCAGAACTCTACAATGAAAGTACTCTCAATATAAAACAATTATAGCTCATATATTTAGAAGCACCTCTGAGAAGCTTCTTTTCCTCTGAAAGCTGTGATATCATGTAGATTGCCGCTGCTGCAATTGATATAGGGCTCCTCCTGCAAAAGCAACAAAAATTCCATTATACAGGTTCAAATAAATGTCACCCCGATTAAAACAAAGAGTCGGCTCCAAAGAGAAACAATACAATTAACTCTGGCACAAGGGGCATTACGCGTAATGTTCACATRGATGTGAACCCTGTAATGCACTTGTTCGTAGTCTAAAATTTAAAGTAATCAACGCCATCTAAAAGTTGAAAATCCCCTGAAAWTTTCCGGAAACATATTTCYTCRAGGAATAACTTTATAAGCATGTGTACATAATATTAAATGTATCAAAGTTCACACTTTTCAGAAATAACACAAATTCCAATTTGGGAGAAATACCCTAAAATTAGGGTACAGTATACAGGAAAGATATTTTTTCTGCATTCAAATTTCCGACCAAATTTAGCTCAATAGCTAAGAATTCAATGCCAAGCAAAGAAAATAATACTAGGAGAAAAATTCAAGAGAAAAAGATGTTCGAAGTTCATATACAGAGCCGGCAGTCAGCTGACCTGCACCAGCCACATCATCGATTATTTAAGCTCCTATACATTTTCAAGTCAATAAACTTACAACAATACTGAATGCATGTCAAGAAGATGCCTGGACATTTCTGACTGGAAATACAATTTTAGCAACGATCAACACGTTGTTTGTCCGTTATAAGATAGGCTGTCATTTCTAGAGCATATCAATCTTTGCCTGCAAATGAACCTCAAATTACGCATTCCATTTATACCTATGGCAAACTAGGGAACAATGTCACCTGTGATAGAATGTAGTGGATCTAGAAATTTAGAAATTAATCTTTAATCATAGAATTGACACCTCAAGTCAATGATAAGTTGAACATCCTGACTGATAGATTTGTATTGTTTATTTATCCCCAAATGACTCTTTTTAGCCAAATTGTTAATGAGACGAATTCACGAACTACCAAAATTTCTGTTAAACATTAGCAAATTTTTATATACAGCACCTTATTTGACAATATTTACCAAGTTTTGCACGAATAAAAAGTAAATGACTATATAAGGTAGTGGAGTTGAGCGGAAGCACAGAAGAGCAGGGCAAAGCAACATTATAGACAATCCGAAGAAATGGCTGGAAGCCCCTTGACCATCGGGACTCTCTACGAGGCAGCCCTTTCCAGTACCCACTCTTTACCATCATCCAAGTAATTGATGCCGTATCTCATTGATGAAAAAAAAGGAATCAATTCCCCCAATAGAGATCAATCGCAAAGAGTCACAAGGGATCTCTACAAACAGAAAGCCCTAGCCTTATCTGTCAGTTCCTGGGTCTATGAACATTAGATAAATCAATTACAAATTATATCTCAGAATATTGGAAATCGGGGCATGAAATTACTCCTTCTGGGCAGATGCTTCTTTGTAATTTTTTTTCCATCCAAGGAAGAGGACACAGTATCTGAAGGAGGACCATTGTTTCTAAACTGGGCAGGACTAGTCACTGTACATGAAGTCCTAGGAAAATGGCTTTGATACCAGACCAAAAATTCCTTCTAAAGCCCCAGTCTCAATGATCATCCCTGTCATATCAGGTTCACCTACCGAGGATGAACTCCAAAGGGAACCATACGAGGCCAATAGCTGTTGTTACCAGGCACAGACAAAACCAAACCAATTGAATATTGTTTATGGCCCAAAAAAACAGCTAGAAGGTTTGCTTTCCTGGGTCTTTAAACTACCTGGACGCCATTACATAACCTGTTAATGGTCTAGGAATTTTCCACTTTCGTTATGAAGATCCTTTCATGGAACATCAGACGAATGGACCTAGCAAAGAAGACAACAGTAGGTGGGAAAACTGAATATTGTTATCATTCAAGAATCAAATTCTGTAGGAGACATGGAGGAAATTTGAAAATAAATTTGGTCTTATGGGAACATACAAATCAGCTGAAGGGAGCAGATGATCGGATATTGTGGCAGGATCCAAGAAAAGTAGACCCCATATATGAATACAGAAGAAGAATTTGGCTCAGCCTGAAGTTGTTCTCTAAAACCTCGAACCCAACTTTCATGATGAGAAATGTTTTTGGTCCCGATCTAACCCCCAATATTAAAACCTGCATGCTGGAATTTACTCTATGAAAAGAGATCACAAACTGGAAATATCCCTTGGATCATTGGGGCACATCTGAATACTATTCTGGCACATGAAAAGAAAGGGGGACATATAGGTAAACTGAACCAGGCCCTGTTCAATCTTGTTCAGAAACACTCTGATTGACAATAAACCTAAATCAGCAAAATTAAGATGGAAAGATAGACGAAAACAAAAAAAGTTTGATATGGAAAGACTTTGCAGATTTCTATTGAGCAACTCATGAATAGACATGAACACAGAGCAGAGTCCTGTATCCATCGGAGCCCCCTTGTATCATTAGCCTATTGATCTATACTTATAAAAAGGTCAACAGCCAAAGAAGATCATGTTCAAGTTTGAAGCTGCAGTTCTCACCCCAACTTCCATCCAAAATTTAGAACTCGGTGGAACAAATTAGCGGCAACAAAATGTTCTCACTGGTTAAAATTTAAAAAGCTTCAGTACCTCCTGCCCAAACTTGAAGAATGGAATCTCAAAACCTTCAAACATTTCATTTCTCCATAAGCTAAGATAAGATAATTTTATTAATGCACAACAATTGACCATAAATAGGTCAATGGGACTGCTAGGTATAATAGCTTGAGATACGAAGTGGAAGCACAAAGGCCACTCATAGAAAAAAATCATGATATAATCAAAACTGGACTATGCTGTAAAAGATCTAAAGTCTAAAGCCTAAGAGCATGGAGTGGCGAAACAAAACAATAGTGCAAGTACTATGAAGAGCCAAAGATAAACCCCAAGACTATAAGAGGGGATGGCTTGCCTAGGGGACAATCAACCTCCACTAATGCCATCTCTCCTAGCATCCAAGGCCGTGGGGAAGAAACTCCTAATAGATGACTAGTAGGAGGAACTGGCAGAAGAAGAAGATTTGGTCCAAGATATGTCCAATGTTTTAAAACTCAAACCAAGTAGATCCCTGAGCAACTCCTAATAGATGACTAGTAGGAGGAACTAGAAGAACTGGAAGATCTAGTCTAAGATATGTCCAGTGTTTTTAAACCTGGACCAACTTGACTTAGACTCAGTCAACTCAACCAAGTTGATCCCTAAGTGTATTGACTTGGCCAGAAGCTCAGTTTGAAGGGTCGGTTCGGTACCGAACAGACAGTCAAGACATGACTCAACCGATTCAGTACCAACTCAGTCAAATCAAGGCATAACTCAACCAATTCAATACCAACCTGGGCCTACTCAATCGAGGTCGATCCTGAACCACAATGTGGCAAACTATGCATAAAAGAGTCAATTAAAAAATAATAATTCCAAGCAACCTAAACCCTTCCGAATAATTCACACCTCTCATGAGCATTTGGAGGCTTTCGAGCAATGATTTAGAGTCTGAGCCAAAGGATGATTTTGTAGATCCTGTTGAGGATCCCAGTTCTAGAAATGGTGATGAGATTGATGAATTGATCATGTTGATCAATGATTTGTACTATGTACTATGTAGTAGGCCAGTAGCTTGTAGCATGTTTTATGGACTCTAAAGGCCACTCTACAGGCCATTTAGAGCCACATTGATTATGTATTTTGTTGCTGATATGTATTGCACTTGGTGCCATTTTTATATATTCAGCCTTGGTGCATATTTTGTCTCTAACTGGAATCTTTAAAATATATTCCTTTCATTAAAATTTAAATATTTTATGTATTTTTTAGTAAACCAAGTCACTAAAATCAGATTGGTCCAAGTTGACCCTCCACTGATTTCGAGGCCGAGTCAGCATGTTTTTAAACAATGGATGTCTTGTTGCTCAAGTGCTACAACCCACAACCAAGATTTGGAGGAAGTAACTTGACCGCTGACACAGTATAACCTATCCTCAGATCTCAGGCAACATGTCCGCAAGGATCTCGCTGATCAAGCACGAGAGGCCTTCCAAGGTCTCACGAATCTGATGACTGATGTAGTGCTACTATCTATCTATCTTTTGGTACCTCTATCTCCTAGAAGCATTGAAAAGAAAGTTGTAATCAACCGAAATTGGTTCGATCTAGGCTAGGGTGGCCAAAGTGAGCGAGATCTACATCCAAAGGCCTCCCTCATGTATAGTGCCAAGCATCTCTAGTCCAAAAGGAAAAGAAAGTGTATAGAAGAACAATACATAGAAGTGTATAGAAGTGTATATTAATAATATGTTGCAGCTAGTACATCAGAGGAGCAACAACAATTAACAATACATTCAATAGAAGAAATATGAGTATGCAACACTTCAGTAGTTGCTTGAAAAGCCCTACCATGGTCCATAATGACCTTAATGTTGATTTGACACAGCTTTTATGTTTTCTTGAAATCCACAAACAGCTTAAAACACTAGTTTTCTAGATGCCTCAATTTGCCACAGTAACCACAAGACTTCTTATTCAATTACTTCTTTCCCTTGTGCCACTGCAGTAAAAGAGAGGGGGAAATCCTTTTTCAGACTATCACAACTCCTTGAAGAATCATGATCCTGAGTTTGCTTCCCTTTAGCAAAATGAGCACTCAATTCCAAACTGTTTTTTAAGTAATACGTCTTATAGAATCCCTTTAACTAAGCTCTTGTGCTTTGAGGGGCATATCTATGCCATCAAAGTCACCCAAGATTTGCACCTAGCCTCATCAGTGCCCACTTGGGGAGTTTTGAACCCAGGTGTCCACTTTATTACAAGCCCAATCACCGCACTGCTTGCTGCTAGACCACCGTGGGACTTCCAAACCATGCTTGCCAAGATCAGATGAATGCAATGTGCATAGATCTTCTTGAATTGGGACCCACAATCATCCAATTGCAACCTAAATTCCTTGAAACAAGCTAGGCAGTATTCAATCCTGTTGAAATCTTTTGGTTTCTTATACATCAAATCAGTTTCAATCCACAGCACCTGAGTACTAGGCAAAGCAAAAATTTTCTCAAGTGTGTCCAGGCCTCCACGGGAGATCCCATTTTTTTAATATGGAATCACAACTCATCTAACACATAGATACCAATTAGACATAAAGCTTCATCAACTCTGTTCAGCCATTTTCTTTGTCTCACTATCTTTTGAGTTCCTTCATATCAACTGTAGTGCTGGAACACGTCCCCCATTTTGCCCCACCGACTATAATTCATGCATGTGAGAAAGAAACTAGGGTTTATGGACTCCCATGACAAATCTGAGCAAAAATGGAATTGCAAACAAAAAAATGCCCTTCATACTTTGAAAGATCTCCCCTCAAACTGAAAATTCATTTAAATTCATAATTTGATTAAATTCGGCAATTTAATTAGTTTAAATTCAAACATCAGCAATTAAATATAATTTAATTCATTAAGATGACTAAATTTTATCGCATTGTTTTGCATGGACATTTTTTTTCAAACTTCATGGTCGTCATACAGAAACAGAGGGGTGCATTGTGTTATAGACATGACTATATTAAATTTTAATACCCAAAGAATTAATGCAAATGCCTGAAGAATCTGAAACCAAAATCTACAATTACCTCAAGGATTGAGCAAAGTTAAATACAGCTGGAGGTTTTATAAAGTAAAGCGTTATGAACATAGGACGCTAAAGTACAAAAAAATGACATAAACAACATAAAAAATAGAGGGTGCGTGTGGTATAGATACATGTGTTGTGAAGATAGGCTGCTTACAAAAAATGTAGACAAACAATATACAACAAAATAAAATATACCTTATGTCAAGCTCCTCTGATTTCTTAACAGCTTCAGTGGCCGCTTTAACAGCCTGATGGCCCATACCAAGATGTGAACAAAAGCGCCTCTGTGGTAAAAAAAAATATGAAAACAAATATCTTAGAATTTCATGCAACCCATCTCATAGCCCCAGGCTTGTGGAAACATATTCATAAGAAACCAGATATAAAAGTTACATTTGACTAATTGAGAGACAACCAAAAGCCCACACCGTGATGTTTTGCAATTAACATAGACCATATTTCCCTTGAGGCTGAAAAGATATGGTTTAAAGCAAAGGGAAAGAGATTCACATACCAGGAAATCCCCAGCATGGATGGTTCCCATTTCCATGGATTTTCCCATTTCCTCTTCTAGCTGTTTCACAATGAACTCCTTTGCTCGACCAACTTCCTTTTTAGAAGCTCCATTTGCAACTGAGCAAATCTCTGCAATGTAGATGAAAACAAAGCAGTCAACTACACAGTCAAGAACTAGATGAAACTTCCACAAGCTTACTGTTCACTTAAAAAAAGGATACCTTTCACTGTACGAGGTTTATCCTCTTGTCTGCATGCAATATAGAGGCAAGCAGCCAAGATGGCATCCTGATTTCTTCCCCTAATTGATTTTGAATCTTCGACCTTCTTATAAATTTCATTTGCCCGGTCCTTCACAATAAAAGAAACTCATAAGCACCTTAATAGAAAAGCTAAAACAAGCTCCGCTTCAAGTTTACTAAATTGTTGCTTGTGTCAATTAGTATTAATTAGAACCTTGAACTTGATTGGAGGTTTATTTATTTGTTTCCTTTTGTTTAGTTTTAATTTTATTTATAGACTAGCCAACCTCTCTCATCTTTTGCACCTTTGTGATTTTAGATCTCAAGTCTACTCATATTAATCAAGTGATGGGTAAGCCTATCTCTCACAAACAAAGAATCCACCCGTTTCTTTAAGTTCTTGTCCTGATGATCAATCGTGTATCACAGATCCTATCAAACACAGAGAACCCAGAAGCCAGCAACAACATTTCAATACACTCTGAAAGCCTAAAACAACAGATTTCTTTGCTGTATGTAGAGCAGGTAACTATGGTGATATTCATTGTTTGGAAAAATATAGATGCGAGATTTCATAGAAGCTTAGCAATCTTACTTCATCTTAGCTTCTCTTAGGTTATCTCTTAGCTTCTCCTTTTAGCATAGGTTTAGTCATCTTAAGCTTGATTGGTGATTTATTTATTTGGTTCCTTTTCTTTTTAAGTTTCTTTTGATTGTAAGGTCTAGCCGACCCCTTTTTCATCTTTTGCACCTTAGTAATTTTAGATCTTGAGTCTATTCACATTAATCAAGTGATGGGTACGCCTATTTCTCACAATCAAAGCATCTAACTGTTTCTTTATGTCCTTTTCCCTATGTTACCTGATCCAGCCCCTCTAGATGCTGGATCCACAGATCCATGTTTCGGAACTGGATCCGCCCAGAAACAGTTAATCCGGATCTGGATCCGCCAGCAAGACGTTTCCATCTGCATCAGAAACCGAACCCACCTTTTGGAAACACATCCCAGTTTCTGTCGACCCCACACACGCGGATCCCAAAGGGTTTTCAACGTAATTTATACAATAAAATTATTAATGCATTGTGTTTGCTTTTATACAATCAAATTATTAATGCTTAAATTATTTATACATTAAACATTTAAGCAAACAGTGAAATACCTCTCCAACTCAATCTTAGTTTCAGTTCTAATGTTGTGATTCATGAATGTTTTTGATTCTTAACTTTGAATATATATTTTAAAAATATTATTATATTTTTTGTATGTGGCATTTCCCCGCCATATCCGGATGCTGGCTTTTCAAAAATCTGGTGGATCCGTATCCGGATCCAGATCCTGGTAACTTAGCCTTTTCCTGATGATTGATCGCAATATCAAGATTCAAAATATTGATTCTTGTTTCTCGAACACAGTGGATCCAGAAGCCAGCAAGTAATTCAATACAATGAAAGCTTAAAAGTTTCATTTAGGCAAAAGGATTGTTTTTCATCAAGAGGCAATATGCCTCTTCCAAAGTAAAGTTCTTACCAGCTGAAGGTAACTTCCTGATTTATATATATTTATTTTCTGTACAATATAAGTAGTATTTTCTCCACGTAAGACAAAATAGAAAACAGCCACCTCTTGATGGATGGAATATTTAAGCTTCTGTTATTTTATCAGTTTACAGTCTGTTATTATAAATATTTGATGTCTAGAATTTGTTAAATATTGTTAAGTCTACATAAAGATGAGTAAGGTTTGCCTACCAGTTTCTATAAAGAAATGGCCGACCAGGGTCACAAAAGTTTTCAAAAAGACATGCATCATGTACATCTGAATAGATTATAAGACCTCAGGAACATGTGCACTAATCAAATTGGATAATAAATACGCATGTGCATAAAATATGATTATGTCTAGAATTTGTTAAATATTGTTAAGTCAACAGAAAGATGAGTAAGGTTTGCCTACCAGTTTCTATAAAGAAATGGCCGACCAGGGTCACAAAAGTTTTCAAAAATACATGCATCATGTACATCTGAATAGATTATAAGACCTCAGGAACATCTGCACTAATCAAATTGGATAATAAATATGCATGTGCATAAATATGCATAAATTGGATAATGTGCATAAAGCTACCCAAGGAGATGCTGCACATTGCAGCAGGGCATATTTTTACAACTTCGAACTTTATTTTTGGCAAAATATTTTCAGAACTTAATCGATTCCACAAAAATCAAAATCCAGTAGCTGGAAGCATGAAGCTATCAGATGTAGTTATTATGCTCATGACTAATATCCCCATGCTCAATAATCCTTACATTTCATTTTCCTATACACATGGCTCAGACTTTTACTTGGAAATATCTTAGGATTTACCTGTATATTATCTAACGAAAATATAATTGCCATGAAAGCAAAATACTTGTTGACTGCTTGACAAACAAATTTCAATGTCCTTTCCTTCGAAATATCTTACCCTTAAGTTGTTTATTATTAACTAATATCCATCCTATCACCTCGTCTTCTTGTATTGTTCTAAAATGCAATACAAATTACCATTGATAATCTTTGCGATTGAAAATTGGTAAATGTTCTGAAAGATGTTACTTTAGTTTCATAATATACTACGTATTTCAGATTTTATGTTATTAGGATACATAAGAAAACAGGAAAATCAAGCGGTATTTCAAGATTTGAAACATAAAGATATTCTTCAGAAGCATGGAAGACTTCACTTGCAGGGTCCTTTTGGAGAAGTAAAAACTAGCTTATCTTCAGAACAGCTGCTCCAAATTAAAACATAATACCCAGAATTAGGCAGCAGAGCAAAGCCACAATATATGAAGATGATAAATGGAAACATGACCTGAACAACAGATCAATTCCTTCCCTCACCTTAATGATTTATTTCTGGTAGCATATTTAGAGTCCCAGGGCAATCTAATTTTGAAGAGCTCATAGCCAGGAAAGTATTCAAACGAAGGCCTTATCAAAAGAGCCAACTGCATATGAGCCTGCCCATCATGAGAATGGCAGAGAAAGGGACTCAACATCACCATGAAAAGCATTGACTTTGACTCTGTTGAGTGACAAGCAAAGCCAACCCCTGCTTAAAACTCATCAAACCTAGGCTAAAAGAAGAGGGCTCCTCCTGAAAAGTAATTGTTCAACAATGCTCCCACAAATCCTTCAACAAAGAGAGACCTTTTCCCAGGCAATATTTTACCAACAAGACTAACTAAGACACCAACCTAATCCCCTCTTATGTTTGGTTGCACCAAAACCCAACCACCAAATAAAAGCTAATTCATCACCCACTCATCTAATTTTGGTCACTAACTCTTCTACTTTAGTGCATCCCTCGGTTTTCATGGCATAGAGTACATTCTTTAAATACATTATACAAACTCATCAACCATTTCAAATATATTTTCAACTCATTCCATGCAAGTTTGGCATCTTTTACATTTCTTAAATGTTTTTTCATAGACTCGGTTCAGTAACTAATAAAATCAATATCAATACGGCCTCCACATTTTTCAAATTTAGTTATTGCATCTTTTGATCTGATGTGAATTTGGCTTCTATTCCGCTCAGTATTCCCCGTAAATTTTTTAGGGAAAGGATGTCCTGTGTGTGTGTCCACCGAGTTGTGATCTAGTGGTTGAGACAGGGTGTCAGCACACAATAGACCCAAGTTCAAACCTCAACATGCATAGAGCCCTTTCTCGTTGGCTTACCCAAGTTTGACAGGGATCCATGTCAAAGTGGACCACATTAAAGCAGATGGAGTTCATGCCTCCCCATGTCTAGAAAAAGTAGTTTTCTCAGCTCTATAAACACACAAACACATATGATTAACAATGAAAACAATCTTAGCATTTTGTGATTATTTAAAAAAACTGACTGATTAAATTTCCAATTAAATTCACCACTCCTTGAGATTCTATAAAACTCAATGCCAAATGTGGTGACTCAGCCTGTGTTTCACAGCAGGATTTTCAGTCAATCAAAATGCTGTTTTGTAATTTCACGACGGAAATAAGGCATATTAAGAATCACCAAACTTACCAATTTGGAGTAACAATATCCAGGAGATGCTTCAATAAATGTGCATAGTAAAACGCAACTTTAGTTCAACATCATAATGGTTTAAAATTAGTGAAAATTAGTGAACGCATCTTCAATTGAACAGTAGTGAAAGGGATATCCACTTGCATTCTACATATCAGGAGATCAATAATTGCACCAAAGGTACAAGACCAGCCCTAGATCAGAATCCAAAGACTAATAAGAATTGATCCTTCACCAAAAAGGAAAATGGAATATTTTGAACTCTAGTACACCGTGGAACTTGAATGTTACAAAAAGTTACTAGCTCTACTCGACAAAACCAATTATCAGATCATGCTTAAGTTTCCACATAAAATAATTTGAAATTTAGCCTAAAGACATTCATATCAGAAAAGAATTATCAAAATAATATCAGGGTGACGTTGATTCTTTTGAAGAAGTTTTCCATTTCTATCAAAGAGGAGAATATTTGCTCACACAGAAGTTTTCCAATCACATAGTAGCCTATTACTTAAGTGTCAAGCCTATTTATTCCACAGGGATAACGGTCACTAGGGTTTGGGATAAACTCAGAAGCTTAGCAGTTTATTCCATAATCCTTGTGACAAGAGCATTCTACCAATTAAACCCAAAAACAGTTTCCAGTCCGCAAATTTCATGTTGGAAGCTTTAGTTCCTCTTTTTTCGACTCCAAATCAAATGAATTATGCCTCATTAAAGCAACTTCAAGAAAAATGCAGCCTCATTAACCTAAATTTCTTATGAAATCAAAAGATGAGCAATAACACTGTCAAATCAATTGGCTACAAGTCAATTTAAAACAAAATGAAAAATAAAAACATCTCAACCAAATCAGCCACGATTCTCTTTTGAATACAAAATCAATCATTTTTTCTAGAGGGCCAATCAAATGAATTCTTTCTCATTAATGCCTAGATTTCTTATGGCAACAAAGTTGTGTGAAGGTAATTGGCTAAAAGTCTACTCAGTATGGAAAGAAAAAAACATCTAAACCATGTTAGTCATGATTCTATTTTGAATACAAATCAATCCTTATTATTCTGTTACATATTAGACATATCAATAGCATGAACAGAGCTTTCTCTAGCCACATATAATCTGTCAAGAAAAAGTCAAAATCAAAGACTACTATCGCAAATATCAAGTGATGCTTCCACAGTGCCAAAGTAAAACCTGGTTAAATTTTCACTTATGCTGATAGAAAACAACCAATAATCAATTAATATTTAACATCACCATTAATAAGACATACCTGATTCAAATATTAAACATCAGTACAGTTGAATTTTTGCAGCACTATTAACTTGTCAAATAAATGTTCAAAAGGAAAGAATGTAGATATATACCTTGATGGTTGCAACCAGACCCAACCTGCACATCCCCAACATTATCATCAGAAAATATCAAACATAAAAGAGAGAAACAACATATTCACATTTGTAAACATCTATTTGATAGAACATAACTATACAATTGGAGAAAATACAAGTCAGCTAAACAATCAGATATAGGGCCTATTCTCGGGACTATCTAATAGTAAATCAGACTAAAAGCACACAATTACAATAATCCAAACCACTATTGAATATATTGCCGAAATATCGGATATGTCGCCAACATTTTCCCTTGGCCGAAAATTTCCCCCAAAAATTTCGCGACATATCCGAAACTTTGAAAGTGTCGCGACACTTTCATTGTGTCCCGACATTTTGCCAATGTGTCCCGACATTTTACAATATGTCGACCTGCTGAGGTTTTTTGCGGATAAAGTGCGCGCAAGTGGGGTTTTAGAGGCCGTGAGTGCCTTTTTTTGGTCATTATTTCATTTGTGAAGTGTGAGAGAGCTAGAGAGGTGTGATTTCATTGGATAACATTGACACCACCAGTAGTGGAGGGTGGAGATTCAAGAGCCTGAGATGGAGGAGGCCCCCGAGTGGTTGGAGGAGCATGTAGATGATTTGAGGAAGGAGGGGGCAACAGAGGAGGAGGGGGAGGACAATGTTCCTCTTCCAGTGGATACAAAGGCTAAGGAGGAGATTGGACTTCCAATGGATCCAATGCCACCACCACCTCCACAAAGAGCTATACCTGGAGTTGGACTTGGGTTTGTTGGGACTAGGAGGCAACACACTTTTCCTTCCACCTCATCCCCATCACTTACCACCTCAGATGTAGCAGCTGGAGCTTCCACTCCAAGCTCATCTAGAGTACCTCCACGACCACCTACTACTTCCAGAGGAAACTTGGTGCCCTTTACCCTTAAAAGGGCTAGAGAAGCAGCAACACGACAAAGAGGGAATCAATGATTTGAATTTTCGATTCCTATGATCTATCATTTTCATTTTATCATGTACTATTTAGTATCTATATGCCTCATGATGATTCATCTCATGAGATACATTTATTTTGATCATTTGATGTGATTTTGTATCTACTATCATCCTATCAGGAACATGTTTCAAA
>SNQJ01S0000948.1:27694-44566 GCA_010110895.2 Picea sitchensis
CATGCAGACTTATTACATTATTAACCCACGCAGGGGTGCGGAAATCCCGTTTACAAAAATTCAAGTGCTGGGGTATCAGATACCCAGTAGAACCATAACTGTCTTCGTCATAGATAAACTTCATGATACATGAGTTGACCCCTATGCTAAATAGGCGGTCAACAAACCCCAAATCAAATGATGGATTCCTTATCCCGTCTATTTGAAGGGAAGAACATCAATCGAAAAATGACCTTGAGGACACAACTCAAGAATATAAAGATGCAAAATTCAGAAACCATACAATCCTACTTCACAAGAGTTTCCCAGATTAAAGAACAACTTGAAGCTATTGGAGACTCAGTCGAAGAAGCGGAGATAACAATGACCACATTAAATGGTCTTCCAAATTCTTGGGAATCCTTCATTCAAGGAATCTGCTCTAGAAGAAAGTTAACTAAGTTCAGTAGGTTATGGAAAGATTGTACTCAAGAAGAAGCCAAATTAGAGGCAAGAAAAGAAAAGATAGAAAACAGTGAAGATCAAGCGCTAACAATTCATGCAAGAAAAGGAAAGAACAAGAAAGAAGTTCACTCTCACAAAATATTTCAGAAGCCTCATAAAAGACAAGATTCTCATAAAGATCTCTCAAGCTTCAGATGCTTCATTTGCCAGAAGATGGGACATATTGCAATAAATTGTCCCCAAGCAAAAGACGAAGATAAAACATGAAGTTTAAAAGGCATCATGCCCATTTCGTAGGAGAAGATGAACCTGATCGGAAAAGAACAAAAGAAGATGATCCGAATGAACTATATCTTTTGTGATATAGGACTTAGCACTTCCGAAGCACTTGATTCATATCAAGTGATATTGATAGCTATATCTCATTTCCTTCTACATTAAAACTTCAGGAAATAAAAGAGCTGGAGTATTGTTGCACCATGAGGGTCAAGTTCAAGTTGTGAAGAAGTATCATTATTCATCCAGACATCATACAAATCAAGCAAGCAGTCTGACAAATGCACGGTTCAGGTATGCACCCTTCATTAATTTTTAAGTTTATTAACATTAGATTTCATGCATTTTCTTTTATCTTAGCTTGTTGGATCATTATCCCTGGTACGAGAATCCAACAAGGACTCATTTAAAATCAAGAAATAGTTTTTGTGCTCGGGGGTGGCATATGTATATGCCTATGGTTGGGTAACAATGATGTGACATTGTCTATGGTAAAACGAGCACATTAGAATATAACTCATAGTGTTTTGCAGTTTCCTAATGAGAAGACCTGGTCAATGGATAATGAAGCCACCTTGACAGGAAGAAAAATTCGTTTGAAGTTTGACTCATCTTTTCATATTAAGACTTGGTATCCAACACCAAGTATATCTTGCAGAGACTCTAAGGTTATTGTAGACTCCGAAGAAGTCAAGGATCAGAGGGAGCATGAAAAGTTAGTAGAGCCAGAAGGGTCTACCCAGAACCATTGCAGTAACCAGGAAGAGACTTGTATGATCTTGTGACACTTTGCAGTATGCAAAGCCATATAGCATTGACGAGCCATATCATGAGGAGCATATGGCTCCACCAGTGGTGAGGAAGGCGACCCCACCAAGTACTAGCTTAGAAGGAGCTAGAGTTTAGAGGGAGTCAACCCTCACATTCCAGTAAGGACGAGCAGCCTCCCCAGGACCATTCATAGAGATGTACAAAGCCTGATTTGTGTCCAAAGGATTCTCCTAACAAGAGGGAGAAGATTATGACGAGACACTTGCTCCAATAATTAGAAGAAGTATATATAGAACAAACATGATTCATTAAAAGAAGCCAACACAATATGAGATTCAGAGGGAGCAGGTATGAAAATCCCTGTATTTGAGATTGAGTTATCTCCAATGCCAGTTGATGCAATACATGAGTCGGGCCATGGAGACATGACCACAATAGAAGATTGAGTTAGCTCCAGAGAAAGAAGATAAGCTACACTTAGTGGCAGTTATTGAGCCACTCTCAGTTTTAGATGAAGTTGTTTCTGTGATGGAGTAGAGGAGCTAATCTCAGAGTTTAGAAGCTAGAGTGAGAATGGAGCAGTCATTCTCAGTTTCAGAAAACTCAGCTGCAGGAGCAGAGTCTCAGTTCCAGAACGAACAGTTGGAGAGAGAGTAGAGGACATACTCTTTGACAGCGAGACAGATAGTGCTTTGTAGAAAGCACATAGATGCAACACATGATTGTGCAGATTGAATTGCAACTGAGCAAGTGTACCAGGTCGGTACAATATGTTGGGAAAATTTTGTGCGAAGAACACAAGGACATACATATGTTTTGCGGTGAAAGACATGTTCACCTGACCATGGCAAAACATGTGATGAGGTACCTGTTGCCGCCTTATACACACCTGGGAGATGTGGAAGAAATCTTCAATCCACTCGGTGTGTCCTTGGGGGCAAGTGAGAGTTAAGGTGCTATCACCTAATCCTCAACTCCTCCGTCTAGGCCAACTCCTAGAGAAACCAAGGGGGGTAGTCCCTAACAAATATACTAAGGCTTTGAAATAAGTTAAGTACAAAAATTAAAATCTAAGAGTTTATTATTCTTTTAAACCATCAACCATAAACTGATAAAACATGAAGTAAACATTCACCACGGTATATAATCAATAAGCATATACTTGCATCAAAAGGATACTGAGAAACAAGTGTTAGATGCAAGTTTCATTTAAATTAAATAGATAACCAAATTGTAAACTGAAGCCTGTGGCTTTGCTGAATGTGAAAATTGAGACCAGTGCCTTAAAGTGAATAGTGGGCAATGTAGTTCGCGTGTTTTATTAGGATAAATTGATGTTTAGTTAATGAAATGGTTTGGGCCTCCTTGGAGGTTAATTCTTTGTTTGGAAACTTGCAGAGAGCTTTACCGAAACCCAATGGTCTCACCAGTAAAACTCACTCAAAGCGCTGGATGTCCAAAACGGGTGGGAAGCCAGGTCTCGAGAGGGCCTACCTTACTTCGCAGGTCACTTCAAGGCGTTTTCCCGTGCATTAAGTTAACTACTTTAGAGGTTGTCCTAATTATCAACCACTGACTAGCACAGTGTGTATGAAACTTACTTCCAGCAGATCGAGACTAGCTCGCAACTGGAAGGGTCAGGAACCGCACTGTGAGCTGAGGGGAATTTGTTTATTTTAAACAAGAAAAATAAATGACTGAATTGAAATATGAGACTAATTACTAATCCACACTGACCAAGCCTCTTGCGAGGAGCTAAGGGGATGGTTTATTGCCAACTTGAAATTGCGGAAAATAAAGCTAATCTAGCAATTAGTGTTCTACTTTGAAAAAAAAAAAAACTAATCTAAACTGATTGCAATGCTTTGTGATGGATTAAAGGATCACTTTAGCTTACTTTAGTTATGAAAAATCAAATCTAAGCTAAAAAATTGCAAAAATTTGACACCACCACCGAAAACACCGTTTCCCCCAGGGGGAATGAAAAGCGAGAGCTTGTAGCCCCACTGATTTTATTAAGATCTTGCACGAGACTTTATGGAAGTGACTTGTGACCATTCATTAGGGGGGTCACAAGTCTTTACAATGTTTTACAAAAGTTTATTGAGTAAAGAGGGTGCTCCCGGGGGTCCCGGATGCTCCTAATCCGCCTGAAACGGACAGAGTTTCTTCCTATCTGTTCGTCAACCTCCACAAAACAGTGAACAAACGATAGCAAAAGATGCCGAAAAACACTTTGAAAGTGTCTTGGGTTATTAGTAGGAAAGCCCCAAAATTTGACTAAGTAAAATTCTATGATAAACTTGCAAAATTCCGAATTTAAACTAAGTAGAGGAAGCCCTTTTCTTACTATTCTTTTCGCTGTCCTAAAACAGAAATATAAAGACAGTAAGCTTTGCTCAAATATGGAAATTAAGCTCTTGGAAAACACCTATCTTTAGCCTTTAAAATTTGCCGAAAAAGAGTGAGACTAAAGATGAAATGAAGCAAGCTAGATCTAATTAAATCTTTCTTTAGAACTTGAGATCTAAACTACTTGCTTTGAAATACATAAAGTAAATGAAACATTCAACCTTAGAAACCAACAACCCTTTTTACTTTATGTGTGTTTAGAACAAGTAACCAAGATATATAGAATTTGATGAGAAAGAGAAAAAAAAAATGCTTGATTTTCTTGAAACCTTGGGCAATGGAGTCTCCTGTTTCGATGGAAAGTGGAGGGACTATGTTACTTCACCACAATTTTGAAGATGAGGGGGCAACAAGCTAGCTTAGTCTCTCCTTCAAAATAAGATATCCTGCACAACTTCAAACTTCTTGCAAAGAGGTTAACCGCATTGGTGTCATATAATTTAGAAAAATTTGAGAGCATGAAAATTAAACAAAATGAGCATGCACATCAAACTACCTAGCATATATAAGACAATAGAAACAAGAAGCAAGCAAGCTTCCTACCTGTATCCTATTGAGAGATAGCTCCCCTTACAAGGCCAAGATTCACCAAAAAATTTACAAGAAATAATCAACAAAGCATATACCTCATATACACCATACACATAGATGATTCACACACAATAGCTCTACACCGTTGAGTAGCCTCCAAAGACTTTTATTCAAATAGAAATGATATTCCGATTACAATAGCAAGCATCTCAACCCAAGCTCCAACTAACTTGCAATGGGAGAGCATGCTTCAATATATAGCACAAGAGGCAAATGCCAAGAGGAGGAGGGCGCACCAAGTGTTCAAGGAGGGTGCACCAAGTGTGAGGAGAGGGGAGCCAAGTGGTGAGGTATGGGAGAGCATGCTTCAATATATAGCACAAGAGGCAAATGCCAAGAGGAGGAGGGCGCACCAAGTGTTCAAGGAGGGTGCACCAAGTGTGATGAGAGGGGAGCCAAGTGGTGAGGTATGGGCTGCCACCTCTCCCACATCCAAATCCATGCCAAATGCCAACCAAATGGAGGAGTAGAGGGGCGCCACCTCTCAAGAGGTAGGCTGCCCTCTCTAGAATGCGCCACCTCTCCAAGAGGGGYGCACCTCCTTTAGAACACATGCCAAAATTCAATTAAACACATGCCCACTTGATTGCTTTGACCAATGAGAGTTGTCTTCTTGCTGCCACATAGCCTTTTGAGGCTTTATTTCGTCTCAAACATGTCCCCACATGTTTCCTTAATTTGTGCCCTTGCTGATTTTTTATGATTATATTTGACTTTTTTGGGTTTTGTGACCAAAAATGACTTTTAAGTGATTAAAATCACTGTTTTTGCTCAACTAAGTGGGTACTTAGGTAATATGGGTGCTCTAGGTCCAAGAATGAGCATCCCCATGTCATATTAAGTCCCCTAGTACCACTTTTTTAATACATCTTTATTTTTTAATTAAAAATTGCCGAATTCTGGCAATTTTTTAATTAACTGAAAAAATTAAAAAATCCTAAAGGGGACTTAGTACATTTCCATAAGACTCTAGGAGAATGTTTAGCATGGTAATATACATTAGACATTAGGCTTAGATCCATGCTCAAGCCTAACCATGGGCATATACTCCAGCTCTGGAGGAATTGAGTGAAAAAACTCATAAATTATAAATTGCTTGAAAACGGCAAAATATAATTCGTAAGTAAAAAAAACACTCCAGAGTATAACTCACGCTTAGGACTTAAGGTGGCTATGACCTTTTACAAGTTCATCATGCAACATCTCTTATTACAATTTTTTATGGAAATGTAAAAAGAAGAAAAAGGTTGGTCTTTATGACCGGCCGAACTTCTGAACTCTGAATTTTGAACATGAAAATGTTCAATTTTTGGCGGCTCGCTGGAAATTCACCCTAGTGCAACTTGGTGGATAACAGTACCTAAAGGGTACAATCGATTATGGACCTAGATATATCTCGTATTATGAGGGCTATCTTATCGCACAATTTGCACTTGCCCAAAAGCCCGAGGCAAATGAACAATAAATTGGCGTAACTGGAGGTTATCCTATCACTGTCACCTAAATAAGATACCTCTTTCTCTTTAGGGGTAGTAGCCCAGGGGAGATGTCCCCGGTGACCTGGGTGTTTGAGAAGGCAAAGGTAATAGTGTCAAGAAAAGCACAAGTCACATTGATCAGAAAGTCCCAAAGGTTTAATAAGATGAAGCAAGGATTTGTTTAAGTGTACCTGCCCAGAACAAGACAACAAGAACACTATTTGCAAGTAACAATTGATATTAGTGCTTTGTAAAACCTTGGACTTTCAATAAAAGAAATAAGCTGATATACAAGATGAGGCAAACATAAATTTATAACAACAATGTATATATAATGATAGCCTCACAATTATGCCTTAAACAAGCTTTAATAATGACCCAAAATGATAACCTAAAATTGGCAATATGCTAGAATTTGTCAGAAGCAAAGAAGGCAATGTAAAATCAACTTTAACACTTTCTTTTAGAAGCTTTTACTGTCGTAATGTATGGCTGTAACTTACTTTTGTAACAACAAGCATGTTAGTAAGTTAGTCTAATCTAAGGTTAGGAATGCTTAGCAAAGAGCTTGAGGTAGATGGTTTGAGGGTTGTTTTCATCAATCAATCAAATGTAAGGTATAAACTAGTTCCTTTAGGGTTAATGGAGTCACTTTTGCAGCAACAATCTTGAAAGAAGCAAATGATAGTAAGTGAGCTAAAGACAAGAGGGAGGATGGTTGAGGTGTTGGTAACCCAAGGCCTCAATCATCCAAAACCCTAGAAGGAAAATGACTACTAGGAAGTAGCTAACCTTAGGCCCTAGCGGTTTTCCTTCTTCTTTAGGTCAAGCTTGAGATAAATAAAAGCTTAATGAAGCGATGGTGTTAGAGTGCTACAAAGGTAGGGCTCTAGCATATGCTTCAATGGAGGTGTCTTCTAGAAACATCAAGCAGGTGGATAGCTATTGAGAGAAGGACAATAACATGTGCTTATTCTCCTAGGGTTTCACACTAGCAATTTCATAATCTTAGTAAATGCAAAGTAAAAGATACCATAACCATTCAAAGAAAGAAGAATTGCAGATTTTCAGTTACATTCACCAAGAATAATCTAGTAACATGCCCTAGTTGAAAACTTTCCGCCATGAAAATGCCAAAAATCACCAAATAAAGCTCCCTCCAAGAGTTGCTTACCACTTAGTTCAGCCAATAAGCCTTAAAAGAGGCAGAATTTCAGACCTCACACTTGTGTGAGTGAAAGATGATGAAAAAATACAAGGGATTTTTCCCTTATTTATACAATTCAAATGACCTTTAATTACAAATTAGGTCAAAAAGGTCGACATGGTGACGTCATGCTCTTCCGGGGTGACGTTGGGCCTCATAATTGAAACATTGGCCTCCATGAGCAAAACGTTAGGCCTTCCAAGGCCTCTAGATGATGTCACACGTGCCACTTGGCACACAACTGCGTCCATCATGTCCATTTGACGCTGGGTGACGTCAAGGGTCACAAGGGTGACGTCACGGGACTTAAAGGCCAACGTTCAAGGGGAAAGGCAAGACCCCCCTTGGTCCAGGCCTGCCAAGGTGTCTCTGGTGGAACACCCTCCTCTCTCTCCGGTGCAAGCCTCTGGTATATGTCTGCCCCTGGTTGGGGTCTCAACATCCATCTGGTGGGATTTTATCCCTATGGAGGTTCGAGCTAATCATCTCCCCATATGTACCTGTCTGTCGGGCGTGGTCCTGCCGAAACAACAAGTACGCCCTCCATGGGCTCATAAGTCACAGGGATCATAGTAATGTCAATCACATCTAATAATCAAGTTACCCAAACATGTGCATAAAGCCTCCCTTTTCTCAGACAAGTGCTCAAAGACGTTATTCTATTCTACAATCCATGTTTGGAGAGGGTTCCAGGACGTCCTATTGGGCTAATTCTCCTTAGGTGTGGGGTGTTTCCAGGTGAAGACCAATCTAGGTCATGTAAGTGCATGAGATGGTGTGGGGGATGTTTGGGCAAGGGGTACAGTGATGACAAGGAAATGTAGGTCTTACCTGTGGGTGTCTCTGAAGAGGGTGAGTTGCACCTTGTCATGGATGCAATTGTTTCCTAACCCATTCAATGCCTTTTTACTTTTTATCTTATTTCTTTTTCTTTCAAGAGAATATCTGGGGGACACTGCCTTGGCGTGGTGACCAGTGGTGACAACGTTACCCACAAGCATTTCACGGAGATTAGAAGGTTGACTCGTGATAAGACCCCCTTTCTCTTGGCTATGCCACTAAGAGCCACTACCCTGGCGTGGTGACCAGATGAATAGTAGTGTCATATTGCTACATGCCCATGGACCTAATAGGTTGGCTCGTGATGAGACCCCCTATCCACCAACTAGGTCTTGAGTTTTATCTTTTTATGGGTCCCTTCTTTTCTTGCTGAGAAGCCTTTTATTGCTTTCTCGGGGATCCATGGGCGAAGCATCTCAAGGTTTTGATCTTTGGCTTTTAACTTTTGCTAGCTACTTTTTGTTGATGATTACAGCTGCGTGAGACATCCTCCAGGACACAGACTTGACAGAGAGCCCCTGAGATGGGTGTGTGGTTCCTCTCTGAGACAGAGCTAGAACGTAGTGATGGCCTCCTCCTTACAGAGAGTTGAGAAGAACTCCAGATGATTCTCTTGTGTAACGCAGTGAGAAAGAAGATTTGTTGAGTTGGATGTGCATGTGGCTGAGCACAAGGTGAATGTGTGAATTCCCATAGAGTTGGGTGCATCATCATGAGACAAAGATGAAGACGATGTATTAGCCTCCTCTGAGCAGAGAGTTGAGATGATGAACTCTAGATGACTCTCCTGTGTAATGCAGTGGGAAAGAAGATCTGTTGAGTGGACGTGCCTGTGGATGAGCACAGGTGAACGCGATCCTAGTGGCTGAGCACTAGTGGGTGTATGAAATCCCTTGCTATATTGTTCAAGAGTCAGACTTACCTGTAACCCTATTTGTAATGTAAAGAGTACAGGTCGACCCCACCTTAATGTAAAAGATAATTAATGTAAAAGATAATTAATATAAAAGATAATTAATATGGTAATTATTAATTATATTTTGAGTTATTGAGGTCGGCCCTATTGGCCCTATTGTGCCAAAAGACACATCATTTGATGTGACAGGTCTTATATAAATAAAGGCGAATCCCCATTGAGGAAACACAATTATCATTGTGTCATCTCATGATTTCAGAAGTTGTGGTCTGAAATTATGAGAATTACAACACCCTCTTGTGTGCTAGGTTTGGTGATGGTGTGGGAGATCTTTCTCTTGAGGAATATAGCAAAGGATTGGCTGGGTTTTCTTCCCTTATTGAGAAGGGTTTCCCAGGATACTTCTTGTGTTCTTGTGCATGGTTATTCTTCTTATGATCTTGGTTTGCTGCAGTAGTTATGGTTCAAGTAATAGTTAAACACAAAATTGAAAGAGGATACATGAGCCATAGCTCATTGAAAATCCAACATGGTATCAGAGCAGGACTTGAAGAATACCACTTGCTCAAGATTGAAGGAAGACCGTGGACTGCTAAAAACTTGTTGCTATTGCATGGAAGGAAAGGGCCATACCCTTTTTAAGTTTATGTGGTGAAAGTTACCCCATCGCTAGCCCAAGGGAAGGGCCAGACCCTCCCTTATTTTTCTTTGGCAAGGAATAAGCCTGCCGCAACCTAGAGAGAAAGGACCAAATTCTGAAGCTGATCGAGTCCCTACAGCAAAACCGCAGCCCAGAATTCTGTGGCGTATAAAGAAAAAGGTCGGAGCCTAGGAGAAACCCCACAAGCAATCGAGGTGTATGGAGAGGAGGTTGGAACCTAGGAAGGGGGGCGACTGTCCATTTAAAGTGGCCGCAGGCCTCTAAATATTGCCGCAGAATACCCTAGCATTATTAAGGGAAAGGCCTACTAAGGCTGCTGCAGTAAGGGAAAGACCCACTAAAACTTCCGCAACAATACCCTAACAACAGTAGTAAGGATCCGGCCTCAGGGAAATGGAATTCACGTCCTCATTTTGTCGGTTGGATTGTTTGATCGCTGGTGTACACCAACGTTTCCTTTGCATGATTGCAGGTACTTAAAAACACAACATTATGGAGTGATAGGTCGCGAAATGTTCCAGAGCTATGTCTAGACAAAAATCGTTTTCATGTTAGATCTTAGATTGTCATGTGTTGGTCCGTCCAACCATGTCTTTTATCTGTGGATTTATCATTGTCGTGTAAGACATAACCCCAACTTTGATCGCAATGAAAACGGTCCAGACCCTGTCCAACGATGATGTGTGAGTTAATTGAGTGTTAGCAATTATATTTGCATTAACATAGTTCGAGAAGGGGCGTAAGTCCGGAGAAAGCCATGGCATTATATCAAATGCTCAGGACTGATGTTCACACACTAAATTTGCAGTACCTGGGGTTCCATCCAAATACCATGCATCCAGGTTCTTACTTGAAACAGATATATGATTCCTTATGCACACGGGCTCTTAGCAAATCTACTCTTAGAGAAGCCGACTTGCTCACCTAAATAATTACAGGCATGAAACCCTCGCCATTTTCATCAAAGTCCATGTATTGAAGTTAGCTGACGGTAATCGACGAATTTTTTGTTGCGGAGCCCTTCCCTTCAACTTTGTCGACGAATTGCAGCGGGGTTACTCTCAAGATCTCCAATATCGATAGGTGGAGTTCCTCTTGAGAGCTCCGATAGCGATTGGTGGGGTTCCTCTTAAAAGCTGCGATAGCACTCAATGAATTTCCCTTTAACTTCGCCGATGAACATCAATGCAATATCTCCAATGAACTTCAGAGAGGTTCTTTTCAAAGCCTCCGATGAGCATTTAACTACGATTTCAGTATTTGACTTCCTTCTTGACCCCAGGTCTGATTGTTTTTAGATTATCATGCTACATTACAAGTAGGTGTTGTAGCCGTGACAACAATCCTTAAATTGTTTTGATTCTAGAGATGTACTCATGAATCTCCTCTAGGATATATTCTTGTCTTGTTTCCTTTCGTTTGTTTCCGTGTTCATAGGGAGACAACCATTGATACAGTTGATCCAGTTGTTCCAATTGATATTCCCAGGGACTTTACAGTAAGCCATAAAGTCCTGTCTGGGCTTGACAAACTCTGCAAGAGGCAGAAAGACATGCAACTGATGGAAGTGTCGAGAAATAAAAAACAAGACTTGTAGTCAGAGGATTCTCACAAGCAAAGGGAGTGAACTATGATGAAACATATTGATCCAGTAACCCGATGCACTCCCATCTGTATTACCATCCATGAGTTGGAAACTACATCAAATAGATGAATTCTTGATGAAGTTTGGGTTTCAACAAGAGTGTTGCTGATCCAAACCTATACTATTACATTGTTGGTGACGAGAACTTGATTTTGATGACTTGTTGAAGAAGCCGTGTTGTTACAAGCAAGCATTGACTTCTGATTTCGAGATGAAGGATCTGGGTATGATGCACTACTTCTTGGGACAAGAAGTATGACAGAGGACCAATGAGATTTTTCCTAAGTCAAGAAAAATATATAGTGGAGATATTAAAGAAGTTCAGTATGACAAAATGAAAATCCATGTCTACATCAATGGTGATGGATTTGACGAAAAATAAATGATGATGATTTAGACGAGATTGATCCACATGTGTATCGACAACAGATTGGATCATTGATGTATTTGGTTAACACCAGACCTGATATATGCTATGCAATGAATGTGCTTAGTCAATCCATGAGTCAGCCGAGACAGACTCACTGGATAGCAGTAAAGCATGTACTATGATATATACGAGGCACAATTGGATATGGCCTGAGATATGCCTCCAGTGTGAATTTGAGTTTGGAAGGATATGCCTATACAGATTGAGTAGAGAGTATAGTGGACCGAAAGAGCACATTCGATTGTTGTTTTACCGTGAAGCTTGCCATGGTTTCGTGGTGCAGTAGGAAACAAAGCTCTGTGGCCTTGAGTACCACATAAGCAGAGTATATATCATTGAGTGTGCGAAGCAGTGTAGATTCATAAACTTCTGACAGATTTACCTGATCATGAGATGGATTCTATGGTTATAACCAGAGCCGTGTGAAGCTCTTTGAGAACCCTGTGTTTCACGATAGATTGAAACACGTTGAGATAAAATATCATTTTTAGAGACATGATGCATAGGAAAGCAGTACACGTGCAGTACCTTCCTACACATGAGCAGATTGCAGACATCTTCACCAAACTGGCCTGGTGAAGAATACCTCTCTTGTTGAGAGGGAGTGTTGATGACTACAACCAAGACAAAGTTCGAGTACTTACGTGCGAGACTTGGCTTGATGGAGAATGCCTCCCTAGATGAGAGGGAGTGTTGATGATTACAACTGCGTGAGACATCCTCCAGGACACAGACCTGAGAGAGAGCCCCTGAGATGGGTGTGTGGTTCCTATCTAAGACAGAGCTGGAATGTAGTGATGGCCTCCTCCTTACATAGAGTTGAGAAGAATTCTAGATGATTCTCCTGTGTAACTTAGTGAGAAAGAAGATCTGTTGAGTTGGACGTGCCTTTGGCTGAGCACAAGGTGAAAGTGTGAATTCCCATAGACCTGGGTGCATCGTCATGAGATAGAGATAAAGACGGTGTATTAACCTCCTCTGAGCAGAGAGTTGAGATGATGAACTCCTGATGACTCTCTTGTGTAATGCAGTGGGAAAGAAGATCTGTTGAGTGGACGTGCCTGTGGATGAGCACAAGTGAACGTGATCCTAGTGGCTGAGCACTAATGATTGTGGTTCTCCTGTGAGATAGAGATATGGACATCCCTATGGATGTGCCCCTAGTGGCTGAGCACTAGTGGGTGTATGAGATCCCTTGGTATATTGTTCAAGGGTCAGACTTACCAGTAACCCTATTTGTAATGTAAAGGGTACATGTCGGCCCCACCTTAATGTAAAAGATAATTAATGTAAAAGTTAATTAATATAAAAGATAATTAGTATGGTAATTATTAATTATATTTTCAGTTATTGAGGTCGGCCCTATTGTGCCAATAGACACATCATTTGATGTGACAAGTCTTATATAAATAAAGGTGAATCTCCATTGAGGAAACACACTTATCATTGTGTCATCTCATGATTTCAGAAGTTGTGGTCTGAAATTATGAGAATTTCAACACCCTCTTGTGTGCTAGGTTTGGTGATGGTGTGGGAGGTCTTTCTCTTGAGGAATATAGAAAAGGATTGGCTAGGTTTTCTTCCCTTGTTGAGAAGGTTTTCCCAGGATACTTCTTGTGTTCTTGTGCATGGTTATTCTTCTTGTGATCTTGGTTTGCTGCAGTAGTTATGGTTCAAGTAATAGTTAAATAGAAAATTGAAAGAGGATACATGAGCCATAGCTCATTGAAAATCCAACACTTTTACCCTCTGGGCCTTTAGCCCCTTCTTCCCACAAGGCAAGGTACAACCCTTACTAGCTTGGCAAACCCAATGCCCGAACCAATGTAGGGGATAGATGAGAGGGAAGATGGTGAAAAGTGATAAGTATGGAAGGAATGGACGATGACCCTTCATAATCCCACCCAGTGGCAACTCACTCCTAAGGGAACCAACTTGCTAGGGCATTCTTTATCCCCCCGGGTATGGACAAGTCAAAAGGCATAGTTTCCAAGCAAACGTCATGAAGCAAAAGATAATTAAATGCACATATTCAAATGCTTTGAGAATCAGAGTGACACATACCATGATACCCAGATTCATTACCTCATGGAGCAAGACCCATTGCTACTTCATAACCAAGCTGATGGGATGGATGCTACTGCTGCTGATAGAATGGAGGCGCTGAAGAAGATGGATGGGCCCTCCAGGGCCAGGCTCAAGTCAATGTGGCTCTCAATACTCCATGTCGAGGACCTGTGGGCCTCGAGATATAATCTCCTTAGTTATCCCTAGGATAGGGGATAACAGACTACACAGATTCAGATTGGGCAGGCAGTGTCACAAACCGGAAAAGTAGATCCAGATGTTACTTTAGTATGGGATCAGCTGTGATCTCGTGACTCAGTGAGAAACAAACCTATGTGACACTCAGTTCCGTAGAGGCAGAGTATGTGGCAACATGGTCAACTTGTGGCGAAGCAGTGTGGCTTCGAAAGTTGATTGCAGAATTGTTTGATCTCGAGTTGAAGGAAACTTGTATCCTTTATGACAACCAGAGTTGCATAAAATTGTCAGTGAACCCAGTGTGTCATGACAAGTCCAAGCATATCGAGATCAAGTACCATTATATTCGTGAGATGACACAGAAGGAAGCAGTAAAGCTCTAGTATATTTCTACCGACGAACAGGTAGTAGATGTGTTGACCAAGCCCCTGTTGAGAGTCAAGTTCGAGTATTTCAGAGACAAGCTTGGAGTGATCCAAAAAGACTTCACCAGTTGCGGGAAGTGATGTGGTCCCCAGTTGCGGGAAGTGATGTGTTCCCTAGTTGCGAGAAGTGTTGCATTCCCCAGTAGAAGGAAGTAACGAGTTCCCCAGTAGAGGGGAGTGATGTGTTCCCTAGTAGCGGGTAGTGATGTGATTCCCCAGTAGAGAGAAGTGATGAGATTCTCAGTAGAGGAAAGCTACTCCAGTGCAGTTTGGTAACCCCAATGCAGGTTGGTATGCTACCTTAGCGTAGGTTGGTAACCCCAATGCAGGTTGGTACGCTACCCCAATGCAGGTTGTTAACCCCAACGCAGGATGGTACGCTACCCCAACGCATGTTGTTAACCCCAACGTAGGCTGGTACGCTACTGCATCGCAGGTTGGTAACCCTAGCGCAGACTGGTACGCTACCCCAACGCAGGTTGGTAACCCCAATGTAGGATGGTACGTTATTCCAGTGAAAGTGCAAATCTTCCTATGATATATAGATCCGTGATTGACAACAAGACAATGACCAAGTATGCAGAAGCACAGAAGCAGTAATGATGACCGTGACAAGAGGAATACCTTCCTTGCTAAGAGGGAGTGTTGAAGATTGAGTAGCTTCAGAAGATATCCTTATTATATTGGACCAAGACAAACCCTAAAGAATGCTATTATATTATAATTATTAAGACAACCCTGTTATTGCACAGTTTGTATCTAGGATAAAAGGCTATAAGGTAGAGGGCCAAACTGGCGTAACAAGAACCTATCCCACCCAATGTCACCACGATGGGTAGGTTCTTTCTCTTTAGGGAGGCTAAGCCCAGGGGAGACGTCCCTGGTGACCTGGGGTTTTGAAAGGGCAAAGGATAATAGGACAAGGACAAGTTCCTCCTTTCACAGATCACCGCCAATCAGATAGTCCCGGCTAAACAACCAATAATAAAGTATAACCTAAGAAAAGAAAAGCACCTGCTTGAGACAATACAACAAGGAAACTGATACGTGCAATCTTTGATTAGTACTTAATATACATTAAAGACTAACTGATATTCAATTAAGCAATTTGAAGGTAAATGTTGACGAAGTCAATGTTTACAAGAATAGCAATGGCAGTAATGTCACTTCATTAATAAATCCTTGAATGATACAACATCCAATGTAACAAATAACTTCTTAACTCAATTAATGCCTTCAACTACCATTCAATTACGCAAAAGATAAAACGTTGCTGCAATAAAGATGAAATATTCAAAGATGACGTCAACAACTTAGGGTTAGTAGGTTAGGGTTAGTGTAGTTAGGGTTTCGATTCAAAAAGGTTTGAGAGTGTTTTAGATCCAATTCTACTTCAACGTTTGAGGCTGGACATCAGTGCCTTAGGGTTAATGGAGTCAAAAAGTGAAGGACGCACAGGTTGAAGGAGACGAGATTTAAAAGGACTAGAGGGAAAAGTTTCAAGGTGTTGCTAAAGCAGGGCCTCAAAGACAGAACCCTAGGGGAGAGAGGCTCACTCCGGTGTTGCAAAAGCAAGGCCTCGTGCTCTCTCCTCCTTCCCGGCAAACGGCTAGCTCAGATGAAGCAAAAAGTCAAGACGAGAAGGCTTAAAGAGGGAGAGTGTTGCTGCGACAAGGCTCTTTCTTCAAACCCTAAAGAAAAACGACCCTAGGTGTAGATAACCTAGGCCTAGGACGTCTTTCTTCTCTTGGATTCTACAAGGTATGACTAGCACAGGGGAAAGAGAAACAAGGAGTGTAGCTACGGCTAGGCTCTCTTACTCTCTTTCAATGGCTAAAGGTTTCTCTTTCAGGGGACATGAGACAAGGACCTACTTGTGTGCTTGTCACCTAGGGTTTTGATTCAACAAATTTATAAGCAATATGCAAGAAATTTAAACTACAACCATTCAATAAGAAGTTTTGAAGAAAAAACACTTACAATTCATGAAGAAATAACCATGCAAACCCTAGTTGTAACGCCTTCCTTCAAGAGAAACACCATAAATGCCAAAAAATCTCTTCCTTCAACAAGTGCGCATCACTAGTTCATCCAAAAACCCCAATAGGGCACTAAAAATCAGACCTCACTATGAGTGAGTAAGTTCTGATGATCAAAATGAGAGTCAAAACCCTCAATATATAGTGTATCAATGACCTAATTTTACCTTTTAGGTCATAAGAAGGCCGACAAGGCCATAATGTCAAAATCATACTGTTTTTACATTAAATGCTAAGTAAAATCCCAAATCAAGCAAAAGGTGAGACGTCAAGCCCCTCTGAGGGAGACGTTAGCCCTTTCTAGGGCCAGTGCAGCATCCAGAAGCCAAACGTTAGCCCTCCTTGGGCTCTTCCAAATTGCCACACGTGCCAACCACCCTGTCCATCTGCTATATGCTCATGATGACGTCATAAGCCTCTTGGTGACGTCCTGGGTCGTCTGGAGCTAACGTTCCACTGCAAGTGGGTCAAT
>SNQJ01S0000948.1:47616-60541 GCA_010110895.2 Picea sitchensis
GATGTGTCTATTGGCACAATAGGGCCGACCTCAATAACTCAAAATATAATTAATAATTACCATATTAATTATCTTTTATATTAATTATCTATTAATTATCTTTTACGTTAAGGTGGGGTCGACCTGTACCCTTTACATAACAAATAGGGTTACAGGTAAGTCTGACTCTTGAACAATATAGCAAGGGATCTCATACACCCACTAGTGCTCAGCCACTAGGGGCACATCCACAAGGATGTCCACATCTCTATCTCACTGGGTCTCATAGGAGAACCACACTCACTATTGCTCAATCACTAGGATCACGTTCAGTTGTGCTCATCCATAGGCACGTCCAACTCATCCGATCTTCTTTCCCATTGCATTACATAGGAGAGTCATCTGGAGTTCATCATCTCAACTCTCTGCTCATAGGAGGCTAATACATCGTTTCATCTTTGTCTCAGAACGATGCACCCAACTCATGGGAATCCACACGTTCACCTATGCTCAGCCACAGACACGTCTAACTCAACAGATCTTCTTTCTCACTGCGTTACACAGGAGAATCATCTGGAGTTCATCTCAACTCTCTGTAAGGAGGAGGCCAACACAATGTTCTAGTTCTGTCTCAGATAGGAACCACACACCCAACTTAGGGGCTCTCTCTCAGGTCTATGTCCTAGAGGATGTCTTACGCAGGCTGCAGCTGTAATCATCAATAGGAAGATGGTACATTTGCATCATGGAGCACTTAAAGTGGTCAAGGAGATAGTGACAGGCCTTCCAGACTTCAGCACAGAGCATCATGAGGTATGCAAGGGGTGTGCTATGGGGAAGTACACTAAGATAGCTTTCCCAAATAGTGACAATAGGACAAGAGGCATTGTTGACTTGATACACTCAAACGTATGTGGGCCCATGTCATCAGTATCTTTGAGTGGGTATGAGTATTATGTCACCTTCATCGATGACCATTCGAGGAAGACTTGGATCTATTTCATGAGGACCAAGGACAAGGTCCTCAGTTGGTTCCAAGAGTTCAAAGCTCCCGTGGAGAACCAGACGGGGAGAAAGATCAAGACATCGAGATCCGACAATGGAGGTGAGTACACCTTGAAGGCCTTTAAGGATTTCTATGCAGATGTTGGGTTAAAGAGGGAGTTCACTGTTTTGTATAACCCCCAGCAAAATGAGATGGCAGAAAGGAAGAATAGGGCCATTATTAGGGCTGCGAAGGCTATGTTGTACGATCAAGATCTACCTAGATTCTTGTGATCAGAGGATTGCAACACTGCAGTCTACATAGAAAACACGAGTCCTCACAAGGTGTTGGGGAGGAAGACTCATGAGGAGGTATTTACAGGGAAGACACCAGAGGTTGGACACTTCAGGATTTTCGGACCAAGAGTCGTCCTCGAGCACATGCCGAACCAGCAACAGCTAGAGGACCAGGGGCCGGAGAGGTTGAGAGAGTACTGCAAC
The DNA here is from genome assembly GCA_010110895.2 of Picea sitchensis. Lineage (NCBI taxonomy): Eukaryota > Viridiplantae > Streptophyta > Pinopsida > Pinales > Pinaceae > Picea > Picea sitchensis. The sequence continues at coordinate 49,081 of SNQJ01S0000948.1, forward strand.
GAGTAGAGAGGAACTTGACAACTCTCACTCATGCAATGCCGATGGTAGAGATAGATGATCTTCCCTCGACCATGCAACCACATGTTGTAGGAGTACCCAGGACTTGGGTTCAATTGTTCCAACGTCTTGCGAACGTCATAGTTCATTATACTAGGGCCAACATGCCTAGGCCATAGTTAGTACTGTACCATATATGTGTCAAGGGCACCTTTTGTACTCTTTTATATAGTGAGGGCTTGAGCCCAACGATGTATACTGGCTCTATTTGAGGCTTTATGGCCCACTTTTGTACTTATGACATTATTTTTTGGACACACTGTTATAGATATACATCTTTTTGCCTTATGGATAAACATTTTGTACAAATGTATTTACATATGCGCGTATGTGTGTGCTTTTACTTTTATGTGTGAGCGATGACTTCCTTAAAAGACTGTTCTACCCTTAAGCTACCCCAAAACAATCTAAACAAAGTGACAAGAGAGAGGAAAGAGGGTTAATGAGTGCACCTTTAGTCCTTGCGGTTGGCATAGACCTCTTTCGCTTGCTATCGCCTCCTAGATCACAGATCTCCTCCCAAAGCTCACCTGCAAAAGATTAGGAATACAATGCTACAACATATGCAATCTCTACTAATCACTTTCAAAGTTTAGACATAGATATAAATGCATTAATCAACAAAAGCATACAAACATAAGATTTTGGGACAAGGACGAACTCTTTTATTCAATTTCAGGACAAAAAGGATTACAACCTTTGTTGGAAACCGCTCCACGAACCAGGTTTGGGTTTTTTTGTCGTGGCTCCAAGTGCATCAATCCCACATTAGCTTCTCGCAACCAACTTATCACCAAGGGAAGGAGGAAGGGTTGCATAAAGATAAAGGTTGGAGGGGAAGGCTGAGGCTAAAACTCAAAATGGGATGCAAATCATGGGCTAAGAAAGGGAAGGGATTTTGGCAGAGTTTTCTTATTCTCTTGCTTATATATGTAAATGACACCCCAAGACCTCTTTTTATATGAGAAAAACATGGTTATTCGGTTTGGTGACGAGCTACAAGGGGTAAAATGGTTAGGAAACCTTCCATAGCTCGTAAACTTCGTCGAGTTTCATGCAATTTTATATTTTTTGCAACTTTTAGAGGTAAACGCGGGCTATCTAGCATGCAACATGCATATGTACGTGGGCACACATGTGTGTACGCGGACTATTAGTTCAGCAGGGCACGTACACTCTCCAAAAAATGTTTTTTTAAGAGGAAGCCTCAACAGTATTTTGGCAAAGTATGCAAAAGGAAAGGCCAATGTCTTGTATGCATAGATAAGGCATTTTGTACTATAACATGGAGAAGGACCCAATGTCTTCCAAAAGTTAGCTGATGTGGTAGATATCGTCGAGATGAACCTGAAACTGTGGTGGCGAGGTGGGTCTTTGTCTGTGCAAGTGGAGATTGTTGATCAAGCTGTCTCTCAGTACTCCATGTTTGCAACCCGAGGGCATCGAGACATCATCTCCTTAGTTATCCCTAGGAGTTGGAGATAACACATAGCATATACATATAGCAGTTGCATCAACCTCTTGGCCTTCAACTACTTCTTCTCATGAGAGGATGGACCATGACCCATTACCAAAATTTACTATGCTATGAGAGGCTCCAGGATGGAAAATGCTAAGTATGGTGGGGAATGGAGCATTACCCTTGTGAGGCCCCCCCAGTAGTACCCCTTTTCCCTGGGCGGTGAGAACATGGGACTAGAACAAAAAAGTTGACCACCAAGGTGAAACAAGACAACAAACACAACTTCCCAAGCCAGTGATCCATTATCCAACATCAAGCAATGATCCTCATCCACATGCCCAACAAATTAAGCACAACACTTCACTTGAAAGAAGGACTAACATACCTCATGGTGACGTTGGCTTACCATATCCCATACACTAAATTTTCTAGATGTGATAAGCTTTAGTTGATCTGTAGTTGCAAGAGGCATCTGAGGGGGGTTGTTGGGTTGCCATCTGTGGACATGTTGATCATCATCATGGTCCAGATCATTGTCTCCATTGTGGGCTATGAGACATAATCTCCTCTAGTTACCCCTAGGCATGGGGGGGTGGGGGGGTTAACAACTCCATAACATCATCAAGTATCATGCATGCAATCTAGGTGGAAAAAAGGTGGGTGCTTCATGGAATTCATTGTCTATCTTATTAAGCATCATCATGAGAATATAATAGACATCTCAAATACTATATCACTCATTCACAAGAGTCATATCTCATGAATGCATGCAAGGAGCAATACCATGAATTAAGGAGTAACACCATCATCAAGCAAATTGATCCAAAAGTATGAAGATAGTCTATGGATGGCTCATCAACCAACATCAAAGCATCAAAGAGCATGCTACTACTATCCATTCGATCATCATCATCGATGGATGGCTCATCAACCAACATCAAAGCATCAAAGAGCATGCTACTACTATCCATTTGAACATCATCATGGTCCAGATCATTGTCTCCATTGTGGGCTATGAGACATAATCTCCTCTAGTTACCCCTAGGCATGGGGGGGGGGGTTAACAACTCCATAACATCATCAAGTATCATGCATGCAATCTAGGTGGAAAAAAGGTGGGTGCTTCATGGAATTCATTGTCTATCTTATTAAGCATCATCATGAGAATATAATAGACATCTCAAATACTAGATCACTCATTCACAAGAGTCATATCTCATGAATGCATGCAAGGAGCAATACCATGAATTAAGGAGTAACACCATCATCAAGCAAACTGATCCAAAAGTACGAGGATAGTCGATGGATGGCTCATCAACCAACATCAAAGCATCAAAGAGCATGCTACTACTATCCATTCGAGCATCAAGTGTAAACATGAAGAAAGAAGTAAGGCACCATATGAACAATTGAATCAACATGTACCATCCTATGCATAACCAAGATGAAGAGGATCCACAACCATCAACATGCACTACCAAGATGCACTATCTCCAAGAAAAAATAAAAGGTGTGTATCCCCAGTCCATCAACATCCCTGTGAGTTACCCCTGAAAATCTTGTCATGTGATGAAAATCACAGATTTACCTCTTATGCAATATGAGGGGTAACAATCCCTAAGAGAAATGTACCATAAACAAGGCATCGAGGAGTGTGCTATGTGGCCTCAAATGGTGGACATCTTCCTCAAATAAAGTGTTGAACAAGTGGATCCATGAAATAAGGCATCAATTATATGAAGAACACATGTGGAATGGCATCAATGCTCAAGTGACTCCCTGAAGAAAGGGGGTGGCCCCTCATCAACCAATAAAATAGGATTATGCCTCAACATATGTGCACGATTCTTCTCCAAAGATGGCATGTGTGAACAATGATGCATGAAAAGGTGTGCATGGTGGTAGATCCAAGGAAGAATAAGTCAAATAAACCATGAACCATATGCCAAGTCACCAAAAGTCCAATCAACCCATCAAGGAGTAGAACAACCTCATCAAAATATGCATAAAATGATGACAAGTGTGTATATTCCTCCTAATGTGAGCCAAAGAAGGGGAGCGCTCTACACAAAACCATGCTCCATACCACAAGTAACCCATCACGTGAATAATTCATAAGAGCTAGGGCGTTGGAGAAAAGGGGCTCTAGCCATGCTCATACCCACTCATCCAAGTAATAAACCGTATGTAAGAAGGGGGTGTATAGCAAGTGGTCTATGCCATGATGAAGCCAACTGAATTAATATGCCAATACAATGTCCACTTAGCCCAAAAATGTTAGGGTGTTCCACCGAGGGATCCATATATCCTCACATCCATTCATCTAGGAAAATATGGAGATCTAGTGTAATGCTATCTCTCTATGAGAAGCAAGTATACCAAGCAAAACACCATGAAGGTATATAACACATCATCGTCCATGTCATCAATTCAAAGAACCAAGTGAGGACCAACAAACCCTAGCCCCTCCAAAGTTCTTTGTGATGAAAATCACAAGGGTAGTGAGAAAATTCACTAGAAGAAGCCTCATGCAAAATGAGGGTTTACATGATCCATAATGATTGGATATTGGTCCCATTACATAGATTGGCAATACATTATAGCATGCTTTTTATAACCTTGCTTATCATTGGCATTATGAGAATGGTGCATTCAAAGCTTTATTGTTCAATTCTTTGTTATTTTCTTTTGTTTTGAATATTGCATGCATGTTTCACCATCATGAGCCATAGTAAGAAAATGTCATATGATATATTTAATTGGAATGCATTTTGGTGATGGATAATCATTATGGGATCCATATTTGTTATAACGCATTTAGATGGTGAAATTATTTGTATATGTTATTCAACATAGTTTAAACATGTGCTTAGGATTATTTAGGTATGATATATGATTGTATTACCTAATATACTGCATGTCGAAGGTAATGGAAATTATAAGTTAGGTTGAGGGAGGATCCACATGGTAAAAACACAACCCTACAATGTTATACATAGCTTCTTGATAACGTGTTCAAAGGCACAAAGGTTAGATGGCTTGTTTGTAGCGATATGATGTTGGGTGGAGTCATATACAAATTCTTTAGAATTATTTCCATGTTTGCATTAATAGTAGTCAACACATGGCATGGCCTTTGGAGGATGAGCCTCCGTTTGGATGTTTTATTTGTCCATCCGGTTTACCCTATAGATGTAGGCATTACCCAATGTGTAGATAATGACAGATGGGAACATGATATTCCTTAGGTGATTGAGTAGACATGTATAGTATACATTGTCGATATGTATGTCTTTGTTTTGTGTCTATTTGTACGTGTAATAATGATATGAGAGCTAGGTTTGTAGATATACACGTGGAGAGTAAATGGGGAGCAACTTTTGTCATTAGTTGGAGTCATAAGAAAAAATGACTAAGATATATTCGTGTTAGATAAATGTGAGGCAATTTGTAGTTGTGAAGACCTATTTACATGTTTTGGTTTTAGTTTGAGAATTGCAAGAGAAAAGGGATGAACTCTAATCGTTTTGCTGGATATTACTTATAAGGTTGACAATCTGATATATCATTGTGTTAATTTTTGTTGTTGTATGTCGATAAAATGTGGTCATTTTTAATTTTCTTTGCATTCTTAATCAACAAATGCATTCATCTATCAAAGTTCAATTATTTTCTTTTACAATTTTATTAATTAGCAACAATATTAAACATTTTCTGAATAGGGGTATATACATGATCTTGTTATTGTTGCAGGCATTGCTTGGTGCTGCAATTCTCTTCTTAATTTTTGGCATAATTGATGTGGTGGCCTTCTTTTTCATCATCTTTGTTGTTCCAGAAACAAAAGGAATGACCTTGGAGGAAATAGAATCTAAGATCTTAAAATGAATTGTTTGATGTTAATCCTATGCAGTTGTAAAAGTACATGAGATTTGTATGTGTAACATGCAAATGAAAATGTTTGGACCTTCTTTTGTTTCTTCTAAATTAATTAAATTGTATGTATCATGTCCTCTAGAAAGTGAGGAAACTTGTAGAAGCAATTTATGGGAATTTATGGAAGCAATTACTATTCTGTTGCTTGTAAGTTATTACGTGGTGTTTTATTTCATAGTTAGAATCCATAGTAGAAGAGAAGCAATGCATTCCATATTTGCTTCCAACATAGGTTTATTCACAAACTCTTATAACATGCCTTTAAGTGTGAATGAGAATATGTATCAATGTTCATTATGCTTTGATTGACTTCATTTAAAAAAACTCCATGGCTGCTAATAAAACTAATAGTCAACTTTTATGTTATAATGTGAAAGTCAAAATAAATTTAGCACATTTTCATTATTACTATTTTCTTAACTTCCTTTTGCTTTATTTTGTAGCACATGCACACTTTGAGGATCTATGATATATTCAAATTTACTCTTATCTTGATACTAGGAATTGGAACTTTTATTGTTAAGATGCCCATGAAGAAATTCCCACTTAAGGAAAGAAATGCAAAAGAAAGTGGTGGTTGTTGACTCATGATTCATCACATACTATAAGAGCTCGCAAAGAGTGGTGAAGCCTATACATATTTTAAATTTTTTTAATAACTATAATAGGTGGGGTCCCCTAGAAGACACTAAAATGATAAAGTCCTAGTACGACATTTTCTCTTAGCATTTTGGTATGGTATCAATTTGAGTTTAAGGCATCATTTCAAATATGGCATTTAAAATCAATGGCTTAATGATTCCTAACATCCTATGATATTTTAAGAATGAATATATATCTTCAAGATAATGAATGGTTTTAAAGAGATATATATGTTTGGTTCATGTTTTAAACGCTTATATGAAACACTTGTTTGTATAGCTAGCAAGTATGTTGTGTGACAATTTTAAAAGGCATAAAACTTGTGATGAAAATAACATTTGATAAGTTACAAAGGTACTTGGTTTTTTTCTCAACAACACGTGTTACATTGATTTGCAACATTGAGCATGATATCAAAAAATTATTTATTTCCAAAAAGTTATGATCTTTGGTTTTCCTACATGGTTAGATACCTATTGAACTAAAAGTTTAAAATTTTAATGCTCATACATACCGTGGTATTCAAGGTATAATGAGCTTGAAGTTTAATTTGGCATAAATATTTTGAAGAGTTATATGGAGTTTAATTTTTGGGCCCGAACATAACATATAGATGTTATGGAGCAATTGCATATACGATTGTCGGATATAAGTTATGGTTTATTATCATGAACATGTGTGTTGTTGTAGTTTGATATGAGGTATTAGGGTTGATACCATTTGGTTTGTTCATAACGTTTGATATGGGTTGGAATATCAACATATGAGTTGGCCATGCATTCAGGTTGAGAGGACATGGGCATTAATGTTGTCAGCCCTGTGCTTTACCACCTTTCTTGGGATAGAGTTCTTGTCATTTGGTTTTAGTTTTCAACTGTGTAGAAGGTGTTGCACTTCGGCTTGAGAAACGGACCCTCTTTTTTGTTGCTACAACAGTCTCAAGCCTTGAGAGCTAGTATAAATAGACCATTGTAACAAGTTAGGTACTCACACAACACTTGAACATCTTCTGTAAGTAAATTTGTTAATAAATGAATTAATTTTGGCTTTGGTTAGCTAGTAATGAGTGTGAAAGTTCTCTCCTTGTCTTTCACTCATAAAAATAGTTTGCAAAGAGAAATTGTTGAAACAATTGGTTATTGTAGAATGCACTTGTGGGTTTTCAATTTGCAAGAATGATTATGTTTTTTTTATCCTATGGTATACATGTTGTTTTTCTTTGATTCATACTATCATTTTCCATTGTGTATTCTTGAAAAAACGTTTCAATTTTGAGAGAAAGGGGGTAATAAGGAAAATGGGCTGAACCCATCACTGGTATTGTTAACACATGCAAAGGCTTGATGTGGGTTCGAACTTGAACTTGTTTGAACTTCTATTTGTTGTTGGAAAGAATGTATTTGATGCCCAACATTTGTCTTATTCTCTGTTTAAAGGGTTCTAACTTGTGCGAATGACTTATGGGTCGCATGTTGTGTAGTTCTTTCTTTGGTCGTCTTGATTGGGATTATTTTTTATACAACTCATGTCCATTTCTAGCTCTCATGTTCAATTCTAAATCTGTTTGAACTCATTGTTTACATATCCGAGTAATAGGTATCATTTTGTTTTGGATTTGTGGAAGGAAAAAGCACATTACATGCGTAGCATTAACCTTCCTCTCTATGAAAATATTTTGGCCACGCACCATTTGTTTTCTCCTTGGCTATAATAATAAACCCATTGATTTGTTTTGACTACACATTGGCTTGCATACCCAACTTTCACTTTGTTATAATCCCACAGTCCCGAATGGTCACTATTATGTAGAATGGGTATACTAAAGTAATTGGTATTGGTTGAGTTTGAATGACAATTGTTGATTTGTTATTTATGGATCGTTTTCATGTTCAAGTATGATGTGGAGTTTGAGTTGACCCCACTCAATGAATAATTGGTTTGACAAATGGAAACAAGTCTAGAGGACATGTCAGTCAAGCTAAAATTTTAATTTAGTTTTATTGTATAAACTTTACATTTTTCCCTCATTATTTATATAATTTTTCATACATTTATTCCCTTTTATCCCAATCATTTATATTTCCATTTCCATGATCTTTTTCCCCTAGTTATGTAATTAAAGGATATTTTGAAATTCGTATACACAACATAGTATACAAAGAAGCATTTTAAAAGGATTTGTTGGCACTGTTGCAAGCCCATATTTATGGTTTTCATATTCCTCCTAGGTCTCTTGAAAATGTATGAACAACTTGGCATTTTATAAGTGGACATGTTAATTGGGTTGTTGTAAACTCCCTTCATATACAATATTTGGTATCTGATATATGGTGAAGATAATAGTTTGAGAACATTGTGATTGACTTGAAAAATTGCTTAGAAGTTTTCTCAAAAGAGTTACATGTTGGTTCTTTAATGGAAAAAGTGCACAAGTTTAAAGGATATGTACAAGAATGTTGAATGAGGTTAAAGGTTGAACATTGATTTTCGTTCATTCCTTTCATTATATGTCATTTTTTGCAAAATACACCCCTTTACCATTTGTCCTTGTGATATATATTTTCATTTACATGCATTCCCTTGTTCAAAAGAAATGTAGACTATTCATATACAAATATTTTTTCAAGAAATTTATAGTTCAGATTTTGAAAGTTGAAACAAAAGAAAGGTGTTTGTTGAGTTTTGGATTTTCTTCTCTGTTATACACTATTCATGTTCCATTTCTCCCTTTTATGCTTGAATTATTGTGCTATACTCAGAGCCATAACTAAATCATATTTAACAAAGTTGTAATAGATGTTTATTGTGTTTTACTTTAAGAATTTTGCACTAATTGAAATGATGATTGCAATTAGACAAGCTTTTTTAGTTGAGGGAGTAATAAAGGAGGAAATAGAGGGAGAAGAGGTAGAATGCCAAATGTATTTTGGCAGTAAGGGAGGCACAAGAGATTGATATTTTCCATTCACTTTGATGTTGATTTAGAGGAATTTAATCAACTAGTAAAAAATGGTTCCCTGAACCTAAGTGGAAATCATGCCTTGCCTGAGCCCCCAGCTCCTCCTAGTGCTCCTCTATAACCACACCCCAACATTATGGACTTTCTTGAGCCCCTTGTCCAACCAGTCAATGATGGTTGGGACAACCCTGTCAACCCTCCCTTTGTTATTTCTCAATGGCCTAATAATCCTCCTCCTCCTCCCCCTCCTCTACATACAACACCACATGTTGCATCAACTGCTTCCATGGCCCATTCTCCTAAATATTAGAAAGTGCTTCCCCATGACCTCTAGATAGACAAAGGAAATAAACATGTTACCTCTCCGAGTGTCGAAGCATCCCAATCCTCTTTTGTTCATTCCAAACAACAATCGGCAAAACAAGACAATGGCAAAAGAGAAATAACCTTCCGTGACATGCACACTGAAATAGTTAAGTTGGATGAGAAAAAGTCTTATTATGAAGACTTTCTCAATCTTAGATGTAAGACCCCCGACACCCTAAGTACCCTTTTAAAGGATGGGGTGTCATAATTTTCACTTTTTCCTAACCATCCCAAAGCCTCTTCACACGGGAACCATCGTCTTCTGCTCATCGAGAGCTTTCCAACAACTGCCACCGTGCTCAAAATCGAGCTTTGGATCAAACGTTATGGCCTTCTAAAGTTCCTTAGGCCTTGATTGGTCTAAGCCATTTCAGTGCCCACATGGCTCCTATCACTTGCACCATCTAATGTGGCATCGACATGGCGCCTGCCACTTGGCCCATCTGGCCTTCCGAATCAACTGCTCTAGTTCATTTGATGTAATCCTTCACCATTAGAGTTTTCCCATTGACGTCACATTCCACTCCATCTGGCACACTACGATGAACGCACTCCGATGGATCTGACAACCCTCGGTTTCGGGTGATCAACGACTCTGATTGCTTCGAAGTCTCTACGTTTCCCAGAAGTTAACGACCCTCTCACGCTCACCTTGAGCTTGGCTTTTACAAGGTCACAAAGATCTACGATTGAGAGTGAATCTGGCCTCCATGCCGATCTACGACCCAGATCACCTCTCGAAGTCCCTCTGTCGGAGTCCCCTTGTAATCCCATATTTAGACATCCCGATAGCGATTGACTTTGATCAATGATAGAGATTTGTCCACTCACCTGCCACCTGGCGCGACATGTGGCACCATCACTACCTGACACGTGGTAGTCACGCCTAAAAGTGCCAAATCACCTTGACATGTGATCCAACCACAGCGTGACATGTGGATCGTGTGACATGCAGACCTTCCATGTGGACTGATGTGGGTGTACACATCATTGCAAGGCACTCAACTCGCCCATCCAGGCATTGACACTTGTCCTCCCCGTGACTCGCTAGCTGCCATGTTGGCATCTTCGTCACCCTCATGTCATTCCCGTTGCCAACACTCACAAAGGGAACTTGAAGGACCCACGACGGATCGACGACTGAGATCGCACCATGCCCACTCTTTGATTGACGATTATGCTTTTCTCTCAGGGTTTCTCTTGTCAGAGTTTACTTATTCCGGTGACTCGGGCCACTCCGACAGGCCCACTTTGACGACGCTCCCTTCGACAAATCTAACAGTCCTTGGAGTTGGACAGACAATGGCTCCACTCACATTAGAGTCTTTACCTGCTCAGTTGTTAACACTCGCCTCCCTTGCTCACACCCGCCTCCCTTGCTGGGACGTCGTACATGTGACACTGCCACGATTTGCCACCTCGACCACTGTTGCCACTGTGTATCTGCCCCTGGAGTGACAAATGGCACTCAAATTGCGTCCTGAACTGCCCTCTCATGATGCCAAATCATCATGACATGTGCATAAGTCCTCGCTAGACAAGTGGGCCTCTATGTGTACTAACGTGGTGTGCACGTCATCGCAAAGTGCTTGGCTTGTCCGTCTAGGTGTTGACACCAGTCAAATGTGCATTGGATGGTGATGTCATCCTCGTCAACATGACGTCATCATCTGTTGGACAACTGAGACGGGGGGTGAATCAGTTGTCACCGTGCTTAAACAATTATACTTCTTTTAAAACTCTTTGCAGAAACACTGAATGATGATCACAATAATGCAGGGAAATAAACAATGGCATATTCAACATCAGTCACATATATGAGAAACACAGAGACAGATATTTCCCGAGGAAACCCATACAGGGTAAAAACCTCTTTTTCTTTATATGATAAGTAACAATTACATTCTTTACATTATCATACATATGAGCACCAACTCATAATGAGGCTACAACCTCTGTTTTGCAAGCTGCAACTTGCTGAGAGCACCAACTCTCTGTTTTCTCTAGCACCCACTAGAAGGAAGCACCAACTCCCTGGT
>SNQJ01S0000948.1:69021-105675 GCA_010110895.2 Picea sitchensis
GATCTGACAGTTCTCATTCTGTCGGGAATTTTGGATGGGATCCAACGATCAGAAATGTTGCACAAACTTTACGGGACTCCATCATGCCTGATCAACAGTTTAGATCAATCCTCGATTTGACGACTGAGGATTGTTTCATTTAGGCAATTTTTGCGTTGCTGGTCTTCCTGAATATCACTGCGCTGCTGATCATCGCTGTTGTACTCAAGCCATAAATGACAAGCATACGCTGCATGTAAAACATACCAAGATCCTCTGCACTATCTTTTATGATCTTATCGAGGTTGCTTTGCAGCGTCTTCCCAAAATACTTCTGGTGCCCATCTGTTACATTCTTGCTGTACTCATGCCATCTTCATTGCTGTACTTGACATCAATGACAAGCATATGCTACCTGTTAAACATTTCCAACATCATCCCTTTTGGCCTCACCCAGGCGAGACCCACATCGGTCTATGGCTGAGGTTACTTCTCGACAAACTCTCAATCCACGACCTTGATTACTCCTAGGAGTCTTCTCCATCGGAGTGTTCCCCACTACAGAAACCCAATGTTACTATGATCATCCTTCCTCAACGATACTCACCACAAGAGATCTAATGGGCCACAATTACGGGTTCTCAACCAAAGAACTAAGCCCCACCGGGGCCCATCCTTGACCCTTTGGAAAATCTTGTATCGACATGTGTTGTCATTGTGACATCGTGACTACCACGTTGGCATCTTTAGACACGTGGCACAGTCTCAAATTTCCACCTATCGTGACACGTGGCATCTGGACTCATGCTAACCGATGTCTCAAATCTCCAAATAACCCTGACACATGGCTCAACACCCCATAACACATGGATCCACCAACGATTTGACACATGGATTGATGTGGCCTTACATTTCATCATGTGATGCAAGGGATTACCTAACCAGTAACTACCACCTATCCTCTTCTGGATCTGTTGGCGCTCCTCGTCAGTGTGACACGTCATGCTCATGTCAGACCCCTCTTAGTCTCACTTAAGAGAGACTCACAATGATCTACGATGGAGAATGCTTTTGATGGTTAACTGACCCACATCCCTGATTTTCCTTCGAGCTCTTCCCCATCGGAGTGCCTCCACTCGTGGCCTTGAGGGTTACTCTAGTCGTCCTCCAAYGATGCTCATCATAAGACATCCAATGGTCCAACTTTCTCCGGGACCACTCTCCGATGGATCAACGATCCCTATTTGGCTCGAGGTGCATTGTCTCATGGCATCCTAACCTATTCCAATGGAGGGTTAGGATCTATTTGTAATGTCAAATCAATGGTTGTGATTTTTCTTGTCTCAAAACATGGTTCTTCTATGGTTTATTAGTCCGAACCTGGACTTGGAAAATTTCAGGGGTCCTTCTAAGTCTTTTCTCAATCTTCCAAGCCTTCATGGGATTTTTCTTTGCTCTGAAAACCACTAAGACTATCCCTTTTTCCACTAGGTGGAGATTTGCATCCTGTAAACTATTTATAACAGATCAGGGAATTCCACAAAAGAATCAAGGCTCTCTGAATCAGACTGAGACCTCCTTTTCGTATTGAGACCTTCTCATACCTATTTGAAGGTACTTCTACCCATTCCTTATGGTTAATGTTTAAGTCCTATGACCTTCCAAGGATTTGAAGTCCTTACTTTCTTTGAACCCAAGTGAAATGTCACGCTTAATAGCCCTCATTCGACCTCCCTCAGGCCATTATTATGGGTAAGATATCATGTTATAGCCATTATCAACCCACCATGCACATAGGGGCACAAACATAAAATTACAAGGGATTCTCAATGGAATAACACTAAAATTGTAAATCAGACACATATATTTAGGATTACAAACATAAACAACCAACCATGTATTTCAATTCATTTATACAGGGTATAGAATTACTTATCTGTTGCAATTGATAACCAACCAACTAATTGTGGGTGTTCACCTTTCTACCCAACCATAGGCTCAGATGCACTTAGACTCCACGCTTTGGCCACCCTGTGCCAAGCCATCATATCACCAAGAAATTCGCTCAGGTTTGCCTCTTCCAAATGTTCAGAACCCCCAAACTTGTCTTTGAGACCTTCGTCTCTCTCCCTCTATCTGCCATATCTAGGTTCTCCCTTTTTCATGTCTCTAATTTCTGCACATAATCACCTCATGTCGTTTCTTTCACACACCCCCAGAAGGTCCTCGATCTGCTCCTCCTTCCTTCTGTCAGAAGGAACGCATGAGGGTCAAACTGGGCACTATAAAAGGGGTACTTTGTTGTACCTCAGGATGATAGCTTCTCTATCCTAATGAGCCCCCTGCCCATACTTCCATTCATTGGGAGTGGTTGGTTGTTCAACTACCAATCTTCCCTCATTAACTGATTTGTCTTGGGGCCAGGAAAATGACTTATTATTTTAGATTAGTTGTTTTAGCAAGGGATCTTGGGTCATATTGGTATGATGAACCCCCTCTCTATGTTTCCTCACTCTTTCCTCTAGTAGTATCATGGATAATACTTATAAGGATTCACCCCATAGTTAGTTGGTTGGCATTCTCAATCAAACAATAATATAATTACATTTACAAACTGGCGGAAATAGAGGTATTACAATCCCCTCCCCCTTAAAGGAACACCATCGTCGGTGTTATTTGCATCTCAACAACACCATCCATGCTTCCATCTTTCAATTGTTTCAACAATGTAGTTCTTCTTCTTGGTTTGCTCCTTTCTCTACTCTTGGCATTAAGCACTGTCTACAACAATATTTAGACAACTGCCATATTAATTTCACAATTTCATTCATAATATTTCATTTTTGTTCAAAAATCAAAGGAAAATATTCATATCAGCACAATATTTATTTGTGCAGCTTCATGGATCTACATCCATATGGTTGTCTTACCAACTTGGCTCACTGTTTTCTTGAACATACCCATTGTGATAATGATCCCAATCAACAATTTATAAGAATTGTCAAAGTGTCCTCTTCCTTGCGGTCACTCACCCTCCAGGCCCAGGCTAAGGCATCCCCTTCTCTACTATACAGTCCCTCAGACAATCCATCTTGCCTTGCTAGGCTTTCTCGCACAAGAAGAATTTCATAGACTTCACCAAGTTTTGCAGTTGAGGCGTCCATCTGACTTGATCTGCCGAGGCATCCCTCTATCCCGTGTTGCCTCAACATAATATTCTTTTATGGTGATCATGGATTATCACAAGGTTTTCATGTCACAATAATAACATTTTTCCATGCTTTCCAACTTGACAACCATCATTTGTCCCTCCAAGACAAAGCTTTCATCTCACCTGTATCACATGATTATAGTAACTGTGAGATACTATAATCAATTTAACAAAAAATTCAAATATGTTACACACAGATTTCTAATTCCACATTTTTATTTTCAAATATGTTCCTCACAAGAATTAGATTCACTAGTATGAGGTTCTCCTTTTCATAACAATTTGGCTCAGTAGGCTTTGGTCTTCTTTATGGGCTTACGTCACTGCCATATTCAAGACCTTTCTTCCTGCAATTTCAATATTCACACAGCCAACAAGTTGTTAATTTCTCGTGAACATCACATTTTATTGCACACTTGCAGTGGTCTCCGAACAGTTTCAAATGGTGCATACTAACAATTAAATCTCTTTTATTTACTCCATACAATAATACATTGGGCCCATTTTCTGACATTTTATCGACAAATTTGCGTCGCAAAAATGTTGAGTTTCCAATGAATGCTTCAAGTTGTTTTCATCGTTAGAAATGTGTCACAATATCAACAATCAATTGTTTCATCTAAATATCGACATACGTTCGTCACAAACATTCATCTAAAGATCGACAAAAGTTCGTCGCAAACATTCGTCTAAAGATCGACAAAAGTTCATCACAAACATTCGTCTATAGATCGACAAAAGTTCATTGCAAACGTTCGTCTAAAGATCAACACAAATTCATCGCAAACGTTCATCTAAATATTGAAAAAAATTCGTCGCAAATGTTCGTCTAAAGATCGACGAAAGTTCGCCACAAACGTTCATCTAAATATCGACAAAATTTCATCGCAAACGTTTGTCTAAATATGGACGGACGTTCATCGAAAAAGGTCATCTAAATATTGGCAATATTTCGTCGCAAATGTTTGTCTAAAGATCGACAAAAGTTCTTCCCAAATGTTTGTCTAAATATCGACATAAGTTTGTCGCAAACGTTTATCTAAAGATCGACACAAGTTTGTTGCAAACGTTCATCTAAAGATTGACAAAATTTCATCGCAAATGTTTGTCTAAAGATCAACAAAATTTCGTCGCAAACTTCATCTAAAGATCGACATAATGTCGTCTAAAGATTGACATAATGTTGTCTAAAGATGGACAAAAGTTCGTCAAACATCCGACGAGGGTTTCACGAAATTTAAAAAAATTAATATGGAATGTCTTAGTCCTTATGGGAAGTGAACCTTGGTTAATGGTTCACTAATCCTTACTCTAAAGGTTTAGTGGAATTCTCTTTTGATTCTCAAGGAAAATTTGAGACCCCAGATGTAATATATCTTATCTCATCTATAACAATGTCAAGGGAATGGGAAATAAGTTAAATATTTATCATTAGTAACCACAAATTCTTCTTCAACTACCTTGCATTTCTGCTTTAATTCTTCTTCAAACTCAATTCTGGTTGCTTCAAGCATAGGCTTGTATTCACTAGTGAGCCTTTGAATCTCTTCCTGGAATTAACACAATAAAACATACAAGTTCCATTAAACTCCACAAAGAAACACATTCCCTAGAAATGCAGGTAAAAACAAGTTCACCAACCATGTAAAATTGGACAACCATTAAATATTTACTTGATCAATAGCCAATAACTCAAAAATATGTCACCTATCAAACATGAACAACACTGGTAAAATACTTCATGTGTTGGCTCTTTAATATTTTCTTTTCAACATTGTCATCTGCAAAGTACCCTTCATACAATCCTTTTTGTTAAAGCAACAATTGGTATTAATATTGTTTCAAATGTTTAATATAATACAACAAATATTCTACTTTTTCCGCAGTTACTTTGCAATTTGATTATGGTAGAATATGTTAGGATATTTAGACGCTTAGGAGTTAGTTAAGATCTACTTGGTCTAATGTGTCGTTAGGTAAAAGTGTGTTTCTTTAGTATGCATTTGTAGTTAGGAAATCCGACGGTCATGATATGTTCTCGACATAGAGTGATCCGACGATTCATATTCTCCTCGATCTTAACGACCATTGATCTATGGCTTAACACCCGATTGGTCCATGATCTTTATTTAAAGAACATGGAGGGTCATTTGCCGATGATCGATTGTGAGAAACTATCTTGTAAAATCTCTCTATAATCGTTTTCGTTTGCATTAATAAACTGTTCCAGGTGGTTGCATTGGTTGGGGTCGTGGATGTTTCCCCATAGCGGTTTTACCACGTCAAAACATCGGTGTGTTGATATTAGATCTGGTTGTGTGAGTGGTTACTGAAGATTTTCTTCCTTTGTTGGAATACCTGTGTTGTCAAACATGGTATTAGAGCCTGTTTGAAGACCCACTCATGTTGTAGATCAAGATCGTGAAGCCGAGTTGACTCATCTCCATTTTCTGTCATTTTCGTACATTTATAGGCCGATAGGACTGTTCCATTGCGTTCGTAGCACTCGTTTCATTCAAGAACATTTTTCGTTTCACTCTAGAAGGTTTATGTTTACCTAAGATACGACCATTTCAGTCAGATCCGAAGGTATAAAGCTTGAATACACATTTTAAAATTTTTTGCAGAGTATTATTTTGGTTTTATATTATTTATTTCCGGGTTGCTACTCTTTTAGATCTATGTATGCTCTTTTCCCCGCACCTTGTGCGATCTCGTAAAATCATAAACAGATAGGAAAAGGTATATCTTCTGGGTAAGCTAACCGATATCTAACCCTTGTTGTCATCAAGAAGCAACATTTTTTTCTTTTGTGAAAATAGTTTTTTTTAGCACGCTCTTAAACCCCGTCTTCAACAACAACAACAACAACAATCCTCTTGCTAAAAAATACAATATGTTTTGCTAGATCATTTGGTTAAAATTTGCCTTATTAAGTAAGAGGTCTCGAGTTCAAGTCTCTATTTTTGTTACCTTTTTTGAAAAAGTTCATGCTAAAATTGTAAAGTGTATTTCACTTCAAGTATAAAAGTGAATCACTATAAGTAGCTTTAATATTTTATTTTAGAGTTATTTATTTTGCATGCAATTTTTCTTTTATAAAGTAACTTCATTGTAAAAGTGATCCCCACTTCTCTTTATAAAAGTGGGTCACTTCATAAAGCATCGTACACCACCACGTGGTCCTTTGGTTACCGTTTATGCCTTTTTTTAAAAGGGCATAACTCTCACATCCGAAGTCCGTTTTCAGTGCCGTTTTTTTTAAACCACCTAAATTTTCGAGATCTTTCCATCCAAATCATCAGTTTTACATTTTAAATCCATATTATCTACATATTTAATATGGATTCTACAAGTAATCTCTTCCTTACCAACACCAATTACTTCCAATGGAAATCCCATATGGATGATTTATTAAGAAGTAAAGGCTTGTACCAAATTACCTTGGGAAATGAAACAACACCCACTGATGCTGATAAGAAAGTCAAATGAGATAATAGGAATGACGAAGAACGTGGATTAATCATAATTTCCATCTCTTCTGATTTAAGGTTCCACCTTCAATCAATTGATCAACCCAAAGAATCTTGGGACAAGATTGAATATGTGTTTGGTAAACACAATATTATTCAAACACAACAATTAGAAAATCAAGTACTGACTTTAAGTCTAAGTGATTTTTCTTGCATTGAAGATTATCTATCTAAGTTTAAAACACTCAGAACTTTATGTGAAGAATGTAAGATAAATATAGAAGAAGATCGTTGCATCTATCTTATTCTTTCTAAGCTAGGTAGTGCATATTCTGTGTTTGTATCTACCTTTTATGCCATGCAAGAGGCTCTAGGGATAACTTATAGAAAACCTTGTCTTGAGAAATTTTGTGATGCTTTGATTAGATAGAAAGATAAACTTGTACAATTTGGATTGATCAGTACTGCAGTTACCTCCAACAAAGGCTTAGTCGTCCATCAGAAAGATAAACCCAATAATCCCAAGAAGCAACATACTTGTCACAACAACAAGCAATATAAGGGTCCCAAACCCACTCATACAGCTTTCACTCCTAATGGTGACAAAGGAGAAAAATATAAAAGTAAGAAGACTGACATACATTGCAACTTTTGTGATAAAGATGGTCATGATGAGTCCAAATGTTTCAAGAAGATGGCATCTTTAGAAGCAACGATAAAGAAGCACAATATCAGTATTGATTCTACTTCTTTTTCTTCTTCTCATGGACATGCACTTTCTGCTTATGGTTTCTCCTTCAATACAACTCCTACTTCTTCTTCTGATGAGTGGCTTATTGATTCTGGAATATCTTATCATATGGCTAAGGATAGAGAGATATTTTCTTCTCTAAATGAATGTAACACCAAGAAAATATTTGTTGGTGATGATAGATCTCTTAGTGTTGAAGGATATGGATCAGTTCAAGTAGAAAACGATCATTTCAATGATGTATTATGTGTTCCAAGTCTTTCTTGTAACCTTCTATCAGTATATCAAATCACTCATTCAGGTGAAGGTAAAACCGTAGAGTTTTCACCTCACCAAGTTGTAATTGAGGATCTAAAAGATCCTAAGCATATTCTTGCAACTGGAATTGCTGATGATATTACCAGGTTGTACAAGTTTGACAACTTTGGGTCATCATCTTTTTCATCAGTTTTGTTGCTCATAGCGATGACTTGAGAAAAATTTGGCATGAGCGGTTTGGTCATCTAAACTATCACTCATTGCAACAACTACGTAATCAATAGATGGTGACTGGTCTTCCTCTTGTTTCATGTAGAGATGGTGTTTGTTCCAGTTGTGTTCTTGAAAAACATCATCGGGACAGTTTTGACAAACGTGCCTCTTGGCACACCTCGGGCCCTTTGCAGCTTGTTCACGGTGATTTTTGTGGTCCACTCTCTTCTCATTCTTTTTTTGGGTGCAAGTATTTCTTAACTTTCATTGATGACTTTTCCAGATGTACTTGGGTTTACTTCTTAAAACTCAAGAGAAAAGTTTTTGACAAGTTTTTTGCCTACAAGGCCCTTGTAGAAAAACAATACGGACATCAAATTCAAAAGTTAAGAACAGATAATGGAGGCGGATATGTGAACAATAATTTTACAAGTTAATGCACTACGAAGGGCATCCAAAAGCAACACAAGGTTCCATATACACCACAACAAAATGGTGTTGTTGAGAGAAAGAACCACACATTAAAAGAAATGGCTAATTGTATGATCCAATCTAAGGGATTAAGTCTAAAGTATTGGGCGGAAGCAATCAACTGTGAAAATTACATATTAAATCACATTCCCACAAAGGATCTTAAAAATATAACATCGGAAGAAGCTTGGACTGAAATTAAACCAAATGTAAGTCACTTTCGTGTATTTTGCAATATAACATGGGCTCACATTCCTGATGAGAAAATGAAAGCATTGCGGCCTAAAAGTGAGAAGTGTATATTTGTTGGTTATTCTGAAGATGTCAAAGGTTATAGACTTCTTCAACCACATTGTAATGAAATTATTATTAGAAGAGATGTTAAATTTGATGAAAATCTCTTGGCCTGCGAGCCTAATTCCGCGATTGTTCCTTCTTCGACCTTCGATCCATATTCGGCGTTTGTGCCTTCTTCTGTTCCTATTCTGGTTTCTTCTTCAGATGATGATAGTGAGGATGAAAATCCACCTCCGCCTACTCACCTTCCTCCATATGATTCCTTTGAACCTGAACCAACACCAACTCCACATCTTCCTAGATGGGTTCGTTCAACATGAGAATCAACTGGTGATCTTGTCAGTGATCCTTCAGATCAACGTCATATACGTTCACAGTTTCAGCGAACCTCTTCTCTTTTGGCTCAAGTTTCAGAGACTCATGATCCAGAGACATTTGCAGAATCGTCAGGTCATCCAGATTGGGATACAACAATGAATGAAGAGTATCGTTCTTTAATGGCCAACGATACTCGAGATCTTGTACCTCTTCCAAAAGGAAGAAAAGTTGTCAGATGTGAATGGGTCTATAAAACAAAGTATGCATCATATGGAAGTGTTGAAAGACACAAAACTCGGTTATTTGCCAAAGGATTTTCCCAAGTTGAAGGAATTGACTATAATGAAACCTTTTCCCCTGTAGCAAAAATGAATTCCATCCGCCTTGTTCTTGCCATTGCTGCCTCACATAAATGGTAGGTCAATCAGATGGATGTTAAATCTACCTTCTTGCACAGAGATATGCAAGAATAAATCTACACGGAACAACCTCCTGGATATTTCCAAAATGCCTCTAGCCTTGTTTGTGTCCTTAAGAAATATCTTTATGGTCTTAAGCAAGCTCCTCGATCTTGGTATGCCAAAATGGACAACTTTCTTATTAACACCAGATTCCCTAGATGCTATTCTGATCCTAATGTTTATACCAACAAAGTAGGAAGTCATCTCATCATCCTTGTCCTTTATGTTGATGACCTTATCCTTACTGGTAGTGACTCAAAAATTTTAAACCATGTGAAAACCAACCTTAAGAAGAAATTTGAAATGAAAAACTTAGGTTTTTTGCACTATTTCCTTAGCCTCCAAGTTTTGCAAACCAATGAAGGAATTTTTCTTTCCCAGTCTAAGTATGCTTGTGACCTTCTTCATTGCTTTCACATGGATTATTGTAAACCAACCCCTTCTCCCTTCCAGTCTGGAGTTAAGCTTACTGCCACCTGTACTTCTCCCGAAGTTGATGCCACCATGTACTGTCAATTAGTTGGTATCCCCTTATACTTGACTCATACTCATCCTGATATTTCCTTTTCTATTGGTCTTGTTGCCCGTTATATGAAAACACCCCCTGAAAGCCATTGGAAAGTAGCTAAAATGATACTTTGCTACAGTTCAGATCCTTTTCGTGGTACAGTTCAGATCAGGATACATTATAGTTCAGGAGGGACTCCTTTATTGGTTTGTTTCACTGATTCAGATTGGGACGACGACCCTGATGATCAAAAGTCTATTGCAAGTTGTGTTTTCAACCTTGGTTCAAGACCTGTCACTTGGGCCTGTAAGAAACAATAGGCTATTGCACTTTCTTCAGCGGAAGCAGAGTACCGAGCAATGGTAAATGCAAGTCAGGAAGCCTTATGGATTCAACAGATCCTTTCAGAGTTTGGATTCCATCAACAACATCCGACCAGCCTTTGGTGCGACAATCAGAGTGCCATGACCCAGTTCAATATCAGCGCAACAAGCACATCGATCTACACATGCACTTCATCATAAAACTCATTCATGATCAAGTTATTGAAGTGCTCTTTTGTCCTACAAAAGATCAAGTTGCAAACATTTTCATAAAGTCTCTTACAGAAGTGAAGTTTTCCAAACTTCGATCTATGTTAGGAGTTCATGAAGTTGTCGTTAAGGGGGGATAGGCTCTAATTCCTCCTTCCTTCTCCTATTGTGGCACTATTGTAAATCCTTCAATCCTATCCCAAGTTGTTCGTAAGGGGGGATGTTAGGATATTTAGACTTCCATTACAGAGGAAACATTAATTGTTCAGATTCACATGTTTACAACTGGTAGTTTACATTAGTAGGTCCAATTTGGATAGCCTTGAATGATCCAGAACATCAATGACCCTTTCCTTTTCAAATTCATTTAATTTTTTTTAATGGAGTGATAAAAGGAAACTGTTCAATATTTGGGAAATTTGTTAACAACTATTGCAATGACATTACTTCAAACCACAACTTAGGATACAATGGAACCAAAATTTAGAGAATTAAATATATCAACAGGAAAAATCAATAGAGGGTATGGTTGGTCATCCAAGGAATCCACCTCACAATCACAAGTTACCAAAAACATCAAACTTGAATCTCCTCGTTGTAATTAGAGCTTGAAACATACAACACAACAACAATAATATCATCCAGTTTACTACCATAATATTGAAAACCAGCATCTTGGGAAACAGTAGAGAAAGGGGTATGTCGGTGTGTATCCTATGCTCTCTACCTGGCAAGTGCAACAATTTTCTGAGCTTTAATCTGAGGTCCTAGCCTAGACCAACCCTTACATCATAGACTACTACAACAATCACTTCAATATTGTATAAGTTATCAAAGATACCATCTATACCAACAATAGTTACATCATGTGTAAAGCAATAGTGAGGGTAAAGAGAAAATTATTGGCCCAAAACCTGATAGGATCAATCCCAGATTTCAAGCAACAATACTTCCTATAACTTCACAAAATTATTTTTTCTATATAGTGTGACAATATAATAAAATATTTCCTGGTTTGCGTACATTACAAAGTACCATGTAGGTACAAAATTTGTGAAATCAAATACATTATGGAAAAAAGGCCAAAGGAAACCTCTCATATTTCTCTAATACTATAGTCCTAACCCACTGCTTCAGAGTGTTTACAAGTCTTGTCAAACAACACTCCATTTAAAATTTAATTGTAGTTGCTTTACACTCAAGAACTAGCATACATCCTATAGAAAATAATTAAATGAGAACACTAGAACAATACTGCTAACTCATGAGTTGTTTTTGTTGCAAGTACATGAAGCTCAAACTAGTCTATTGTTCTTTCTTGCATCAAAAGAACTGTAGCTTAGTACAATAAGAAACAAGTTCCATGATTATAAATTAATAAATACAAATGAATATTACATCTTTCATCATCACTTGTTGAAAAAAAACAAACATAACTTAAGTTTAAGGGAAGGTTTATCAACTTGATGTCAAAGGGCATGCCATGAGCAGGTACACCCCATCTTCTGGAAAGCAATTGCAATCCCTAAGAAATAATACATCTTATTTTCTACCACAGAGTATCATCCACCCTAGTACAGATACTCAACATATGAGAAACAAACTCATTCCCAAGTAGTAGAAAGCACCTCATAACAATTTCTCTATTACAAATAAGACAATATTAATACAACAAATTTTGTTCCCTTGACAACTTGTTAAAAGGTCTATACAAACTTGAACTATAGTCTTGTTAGCACAAATTTTTACCCTCCAATTCTGAGCTGATATATGTGTTAGGAAAATGGTAAAAATTAGCTAATTAAAAGAATAAGGCCCCAATTTTCACTGACCAAACCCCTCTTTGTTTGGGCTAGTGCTTGTTAGCCTTTGGGGGGAGTCCATACGCACGATGAAGCGCTTTGCTAGTTGATCTAAGGTCTGATTTTTGCGTTCAAAACTAAAAATCAACGAGTTGTTTCGTCTTGGAAAACATGTACAAGCAGTCCAAAAGAGTGGGAAAATCGATCTTGTACGCTTTGAGGGAACCTACATGGTTAGCACAATAAATATAAACTGGAAAGAAAATGAAAACTATTCAAAACGATCGAAATTAATCATGATAAATAGTTTATAAAATGACATATCGGATTACAAAATTACCATAATACCACCAATAAAATAGGTTTGAATGACAAACACATACTTCTTTATTGATTCACTTACAAGAGAGTTGATTGCACCACACTTGACAAGCCTACAACCGATACAATGACTACTTTTCTCAAAGAGGAGCCACTAGACTAGAGAAGAGAGAGAGAGACGAATGGGTATGAAGTCAAGGGTATTCAGACAACTTTCTATTTTTGGCAGTATTTATGTGGTGACGTCATCCCAGTCATCTAGGGTGAAGTGGACAATTTTTCTACAAATAGGACCAAGAATCTATTTTTAGAGAACCATATTTTTAGAGGTTCTATTTTTAACGGGTCCTATATTTAGAGGTTCTACTTTTAGCTGCCTCTATATTTAGCAGGGCCTGTCATCGTCATCGTTCACATGTGGAAATGATGTGGCATCCATCTAAGCTAGGGTGCATATTCCTAAAAATTCGAGCATATGATAATTAATTAATGATGAAGAAGAGGTCGCATGAGTTTAGTCGTAATATCCAACACCATGATCTAGTTAACTGAACCTTACTCATGTGTTGGTAGTTAAATATAGCCTTTACCTACCCCTTTAGACTTGGGCGCTTTTCTCACTCTCACACATGTGGATGCATGCTTCAGTTAACTGTCAACATGTCTCACTCTCTCAGACTTGCATCTATTCTTATCCCTCTCATGCACCTATGCGACCATTCTAAACTCATACTCTGTTTTTTCCTTTTCACATGCTTTCCACATGCATCTAGTACCTATTATTAGCCTCTCATGCATCCTTTTTGTCCTCTTGGGATGTGTGCCCTCACTAGCTATATATTGGAGGCTTGCCATTGGTTAATTGGTCGGTTCTTAGCAGGCGAAACATAGTGCCTCTCTCATTCTTCTCTCTCTCTCTCTCTCTATCTCTCTCTATCTCTCTCTTGTCTAGTGGCGTCTCATTGAGGAAAGTAGTCATTGTATCGATTGTGACCTTGCCAACTGTGGCGCAACCAACCATCTTGTAAAGTTGGATCAATAAAGAAGCTTGTGTTTATTGTTCGATTCTCTCTTCTTGATGGTATTGTGGTGAATTTGCAAATCTGATATGTCATTTCTAAACTATTTACTATGATGGTATCAATCCTTTGAGTAGTTTTCTCTGCTTTTTCCATTCTATTATCATTGTGTTAACTCTGCAGGTTCCCTCCAAGTGTGTTAGATAAACTTTTTTCCACTGTTTTGGACTGCTTTACATGTTGTCCAAGGAAAAACAACTCGCTGATTTTTTAGTTTTCAGACCTTATATCAACCACAAGGGTGCTTCATTGTGCCCATGGACTCCCCCTAGAGGCTAGCAAGGCCTAGACTGAACGGAGAGGGGTTTATCCCGTGACATATGGGGATATTTCTCCTATAATTAGCCAATTTTTTTTACCGTTTTCATAATAGGTTTATGAGATTAGATTGGAGGGTAGAAATTTGTTCTAACAAATTGGCGTCGTTGTCGGGGACAAAAGCCTTGGCAAACAACATCTGGTGATTTTTCATTTATTGTTTTACTTTATTTTTCTCACCTGGAAACTCCACAGGATACAGGGGACCATGCGCATATCATCCTGTTTCAACCCCTCACAAGGGATTTACCCATCCCTTAGTGATCCGAAACACCTGTTCCAGAGTAGTTCTTTCGTGACTCCTACAACTAGTCCTGCCCTCACAGTGGATACAATTGTTCTTCAATCAGTCCAGGTATCTCTTCCATTTACTTTTGCAACCCCCAACATTGTGGTAAGTAGTTCAACACCTCAGGTATCATCCTTCCCTTCCTCGGCTCCTATGGTTGTAGTTCCACGTCCTAGTACTTTGATTATTTCAAGTTCATCATTTGCTTCAAGTTCTAGTAGGGAAACTATGCCTTTTTCTATCTAAGACTAACAATATGGATGCAATAGTGAGGCCAATCGTAAGGTGGATATTCTCTACTTTTGAACCACTAAGTTTTTCTACATTCCCAGATTATCCTCATGAATTTCCTACACGTAAGTGGCTTAAACACGTACCTTTGTTTTCAGGAAAGTTGGGAGAATCAGTTAGCGATCACTTGGATAATTTTTTACAAGTGGTGCGAGATTTTAATGTGGAACATGAGGATGTGGCGAAGAGGATGTTTGTGTCGACCCTTGAGGGGGAGGCACGAGCATGGTACAAGTCCTTTCCTGATGCTTCCATTGATGGATGAGATTCATTCCAGGAGAAATTTACTAATAGATGGGCAAATAAACATGACATTTTCTTGTTTTGCACCTTTTTTTCAATTATTAAAAGCATGAAAGTGAAACTACTTTCCAATTTAACGCCTGTTTTTCCAAATTTTACAATCAAATTTCTTATAGAGTTGCCCTAATGAAGATGTTGCTTTGATTTATTATCTTGAGGCATTTGATGGTATTTTTGGTGTGTTTCTCATGAATGAAGACCCTCAAAATTTGGAGGAAGCGCAAGTTGTTGCTATCAAGTTAGAAAGAAATCATCTTGAAACTTGTGAACTCCCTTCAATCCATGTCTCAAACCAACCAGTGCAGGAGGGTGATAGCTCGATTTTAGATGATCTAGAGCCACTTTTGGTTCAACTAGAGGATGATGTCCCTTACACTTTTCCTACGATTATGCATCCAGAGATTGTTCTTCAGGATCAAGAGATTGATCGGATTCTGGATATTAGAGTTTAGCATGACCCAATTGAGCTCGGAATGATGGAGATATTTCAATTGGTAGATGCCAAGAGTTTCGGCTCTCATGCATTCATGCTTATTACTGTTGAAATACCATGCTCTAAGTCCCAACCAACCTTTAGTCAATTGGCACTCTTCAGTTATGGCTTCACCAACAAGTACTTGAAGGCAACTTTGGGTCATATGAGATTTCATGGTTGGTTCCCTTGGAAGGTTGACCGTGCTAACCTTTCTCATTGGACCGATCATCTGGCTGCATGGTTACATTGGACCTTTGAGTATGATGATTTAATTATGAAAACTTTGATGTAAAATTTTTGGGTTTAGGGTAGTTGTTGTTGGGTCTCCCTTTTTGACATCTACAATTACCTCATTTTTTCCTCATATATCGATCATTTTTCCTTGAAAGCATAAGTAATCCACCCATTTTGCTCATTGTTATACTCTCTTAACCACTGCTTGGTGTACATGAGGTAATGAACATTTAGCTATGTTTTTTATCGTTTATTAATAGTTAGAATAATTATTAATGTGCTCTAATCCCTCTAATTACCTTGTTATGGAAATCGTATTAAGACAGGGTTCTAAGATAGTGCTCCAGGTCATCTGATACCCGCACTGGAAGTCATACGGTACCTGCACCAAAAAATTCCAGAAACCATCTGGTACTTGCATCAAAATTCATCTAGTACCTGTACCCGAAAATAACCATCCGGTACCAACATCCTATAGTCATCTAGTACCAACACAATCTTCCGGTACCAACACACTCTATAGGCATCCGATACCAGATTATAGTTTGAAATATTGGCACGCTTCTAGAGGCAAATCGAGAACATGGGTTTTTTCCAGAGTGATGCCAGAATGATGACACATGTGTCAGAATTCACTCATATCTTACACGTGGACCTCCAACTCAAGGGGAATGATTATGTAAAAATTAGTAAAAATTTCAAACAACCAACTTCCGCCTCAATTTTCGTGCATATGAAGGCAGATCTCGAAATTCTAAGATCTGGGTTTTGTCCAAAAGGTGAAAAATTGAGTCACTCATGGGCAGTGTTTTAAAATTGGAATTGGTTTGGAAGATACGGGTGGATCTCTAACTCGAATCTACCCAAACTGGTGAAGAACCCAAATTTTTGTGATTTTGATCTAAAATTTTAAAATTGGTTTGAACCAAAATATGAGTTTTGGGAATTTGGTTTTATCCATTCCTCCATGGATTTCATGTATAAATAGAGCCTCGTGGATCAAGAGAGGGAAATGATTATCATTCATGAAATTGTATTAGGGAGAGATTCATTATAAAGAGATGGAATTGATAAGAAAATAATTGTAATCATAGATTTTGATTTCTACTAAACGAGAACAGTTCATGGTTGATATTTGATGCATTATTCCAGTTCCAATCTGAATTAGTCTTCCAGGACCATGCCTAGGTCGGTTAGGGCCCCTTGATCAGGGTATGTCCTTGTTGCTATTTCTTTTGCTAATTAGTTTATGAATTTGATTTGGTTTGATTTTCATGCATTGTTTTTTAATTCTGCAATTGGTTTCATGGACAAATCGAATTGATTACCTTCCACTCAAAGCATCATCATTCTGCATTTAACCTCAATCATACTCCCTTCACAAGCTTCTAATATATGTGTTTTCATGTTGTTCTATTTCTATGCTTAATGATTATTTGACCAACGATTCATTGATTTGTGCCTTGCTTTAATTATTCCCATTCATGCTTGATTACTTTTCCATCTATTTGTTGCTCGCATTATTAAATAGTGTTTTTCTTTCCCAGTTGTGTCAAATGTATAAACCAAAGTTTTGATCTTTAGTTGGATATTTGAATTCATTTATAAATAGAAGACATAAAAACATAGGTTCATAACTGCACTTATTATTTACAATTTAGTGTATGTGCCATCCTTCATGATTTGCTTGCAGATTGATTACCCATGCATGGGAGTTTACATTTTTTTATTAGCAGATCGCCCCTCTCTTTTCTTCATTCTTTGCATCCAAAACTTGCACATTAACACACAACACCCATTATGCATCTATTCCTTTTCATTCACCTTCTTTCCTTGCTTGGTTGATTTCACCTAAGTTCTCTAAGTTAGATGATTGTCACCAAGAATCCATTTCATTTTCTTCAACCATTTTTCCAGGTTTTTTTTTTTTCACTGTGTACATTCAACCTATTAAGTCAACTATAGAAGCATTCCTCCCTTATTTATGATTATTCTTTGTCGAGTTCTATAGTTTACATTAAAAATTCTAGGTTCATCTCTTCTTAACCCATCTAACATTCAACTTTCTTGACAAAGTTGGTATTTCTTTTCTATCACATAAGAATTTCAATTCTTTGAGTCACCATTGTTAACCCCTATATTTTCACCCTTGAAAATATTGAGGGTTAAGAGCCAACATGCAACACTTTGGTTGGCATATTGATATTTTCCCAGTGTTTTAGCACATATGTTGAGTAGGAGGTTGGTTCACACATGAGGCAGGTACATGATCAGTACATGGCTTCTTAGTTCAAAGACACAGTCAACTTGGTTTCCATACATTTTGAGAGAGAGAGATGTATACATACATGTGTTGCTATTTTTTAGGAGACACGATTTGAGCGGGTCTCTTGATAATTTGGGGCAATTTTGAGCATACAGTATGAGTCCTTGTAGGATTCTAGGCCCGATGACACTTTTCCGGCGACATGCAAGAACTTGTTATTTTTAGCAGGTTTTGATCCAGGCCCTACATTCATATTCTGATAGCGCAGTATTGATCCTTGAGGCATACAAAGTCCTTTGGACCTTTTTCCGGATGATTTCACCCAGATTATTATTTTTAGCAGATTAAGCATCAAGGCTCGCATGACAGTTCTGATTGCATATTTGGATCCCTTACAGAAAGACACGATTAATGAGTATGAAGTCAAGGGAATTCAAACACCTTTCTATTTTTTGCAGTATTCATGTGGCAGTATCATCCCACTCATCCAGGGTGATGTGGACAATTTTTCTAAAAATAGGATCAAGAATCTATTTTTAGAGGGCCCTATTTTTAGAGGTTCTATTTTTAGAGAACCCTACTTTTTGAGGTTCTATTTTTAGCGGGTCCTATTTTTAGCTGGCTCTATATTTAACAGGTCCAATCATCGTCCATGTAGTTCCAAGTGGCATCTTTAGAGGTTGACATGTGGCAATGATGTGACAACCACCTAAGCTAGGGCGCATATTCCTAAAAATTTGAGCATATGATAATTAATTAATGATGGAGAAGAGGTCGCATGAGTTTAGTCGTAATAGCCAACACCATGATCTGGTTAACTGAACCTCACTCATGTGTTGGCAATTGAATATAGCCTTCACCTACCCCTTTAGACTTGGACGCCTTTCTCACTCTCACACATGTGGACGCATGCTTCAATTAACTGTCAACATGTCTCACTCTCTCATACTTGCATATATTCTTATCCCTCTCATGAACCTATGCGCCCATTCTAAACTCATACTTTGTTTTTTCCTTTTCACATGCTTTCCACATGCACCTAGTACCTATTCTTAGCCTCTCATGCGTCATTTTTCTCCTCTTGGGATGTGCTCCCTCACTAGCTATATATTGGAGGCTCGCCATTGGTTACTTGGTCGGTTCTTAGCAGGAGCATCATAGTGTCTCTCTCATTCTTCTCTTTCTCTCTCTCTCTTGTCTAGTGGCATGTTATTGAGAAAAGTAGTCATTGTATCGGTTGTGAGCTTGCCAACTGTGGCATAACCAACGCTCTTGTAAAGCTGGATCAATAAAGAAGTTGTGTTTATTGTTCGAACCTCTCTTCTTGACAATATTGTGGTGAATTTGCAAATATGATATGTCATTTCTGAACTATTTACTGTGATGGTATCAATCATTTGAGTAGTTTTATTTTCTTTTTCCATTCTATTATCATTGTGCTAACTCTACATGTTCCCTCCAAGTGTGTTAGATCAACTTTTTTCCACCGTTTTGGACTGCTTTACACGCTATCCAAGGAAAAATAGCTCGTTGATTTTTTGAGTTTTTAAACCTTAAATCAGCCACAAGGCCACTTCATTGTGCCCAGGGACTCCCCCTAGAGGCTAGCAAGGCCTAGCCCGAACATAAAGGGGTTTAAATTGTGACATCTGGGGCTATTTATCCTATAATTAGCTAAGTTTTTTATCGCTATCATAACAGGTTTATCAAATCAAATTGGAGGGTAGAAATTTATGATAACAAGTCTATACAAACACTGTGTTCAATCTAGACTTTGATTACAAACACCATTGAGGCCATATCAATATATCCAATTTTTTACAACACTGAGGTCATCAGTATCTTCGATTTCAAAAAACATTCAGGTCACATTTGATATAAATAGTGCTAATCGACCAATGACTCAGGAAAGAAAATACCCAATTTCCCCACTCAACCCTATGAACCATCCCATACTTCGCAACATGACTATAAAGATCCCTCTCAACTTAAAAATAAATTTGAGACATTTGTACATTTGAGATCAATCTAAATTAAAAATATGAACACTACTACATTCATTGCCTAGATCTTTCCAACACGAACAAAACAGGGGAATGCAGATTTTTCCTTACCAATTCCAAGAAAGAGATATATCAAACCCTAGTTTCACCAAGAAAATGACCATCTAAAGCAAGAACATAATCCTTCAAGGGGTGCACATCACTTCACTTCATCCAATCACCAAGAGATAACACCAAAATTCATTTGAAAGAGGGAGAGATACCAAAATGTCCAAGAATAGCGAAAAGTTTAGCCAAGTACTTCTCACAATGGGAGAGTTATGTTTTTAAAATGAGATTCAAATGATCTCTATTTATACAAAATGTATTAAACATAGTTTTCCCACATAAGTTAGGGTAAACACAAAATAAGGGGACACCAATCCTTATTTTTCCCCTTTACACAAGAAATTCATCTTTAATTTAAATTTAAATCTTAAAAAATGCATAATAGAAACCCTAATATGACGTCACCCCTATAAGGGTGACATTTTGACCCTTTAAGAAAGTCGTTGGAGTGGAAGGTTGAGATCGTTTGGGCTCACAAATCCTCCCTCTCATGCAATATATCCTCCTCAAGTCTTCTCACACCAAATCATGCCAAGTGTCAAGTAACAACTCCATCACCACCAAACCCTAGCCCCTCTATGACGTCAAGCCTCAAGAAAGTGATGTTTTGCCTCCTTTAAGAAAAATGTTTGAGTGGTAGGGGCTAGGTTAGGTCCTCCATGATTCCATGTAATCCTCCAAAGGCATGTCTCTGTGATCCGACATGTGGGCCCTTGGCATCCAACCTGTGGGCTTCAAGCCCCATGGAATCCCAAGCTAGGCTTATTCCTCCAAATCTGTCCACCAGCTAGGTCTTGCAAAGAAAAATGGATACACCTTTCAAGGATCTCAAGTCAAAGAATCATGATGAGTAAATCAAATGAATAAAAGATCCTTTAAAGAAAGTACATAAAAACCACCTCATCAAAATAAACCAATGCTCAAAAACCCTATGTAATTTACCAAGTTTGAGTATGGGAGGGTTGAAAAAACGACCTATTGGGCGAATCGTCCCTCAAGTTTAGGGGGTGTTTCCTGAGGGGACCTCCCAATTCATGTGGATGGTGTGTTATGGATGAAGGGAAATATTTTTGGGCATGGGGTTCATGACATACAAGCGGTTGTAGTGTCTCACTTATGGGTGCCTTTGTAGAGGGTGTGTTGCACCTTTGTTTTCAATGCATCCTTTTTCCAAGCCCATTCATTGTCATTAATTAATTAATAGTCCAAAACCTTGGGTACTACCTATTGGTGAATCGATTATCTTGGGGGTCAATACGACAAGTCCACTTGAATCTAGAGGTACACAAAGTGCCATATGCAAGGAAAAAAAGGGACATTGCATGAGTGTACACACCTCAACAAGTGGGGACATTTATATAATATTATTTTTCTTTTGTAGGTCTTTGATTTTTAGGAGAATATTTTCATTGCTCTCAAGACCTGTTTGGGTGAGCGTATGGAAGGTTCATAATCAGGCTTTTATCTTTTTCTATCCACAAGCCTCTAGACCTTTAGCCCCTTCTTCCCATGAAGTGAGGGACAACCCCTTCTTGGGTCAGTACACCTGAGAAACCCAAAAGGTGAGGAGATGAGGGGATGAAGTGTGGAAAGTGGCAAGTATGGTCAAGAATGGCATGATGACTCATCAAAAGGACCTCTCAGTAGCATACCTATCCCTAAGGGTGACCCACTTACTAGGGTGCAATGTCAACCACCAGGCTGAAACAGGGAAAAGAGCAGAATGTCCAAGCAAATGTCACATAATGAAAAGCAGTAATAGATGTCAAAAACTTAAATGCCTCAAATATTGAAATGACACTCACCATAATACTGGACTTTTACCTCATGGAGCAAGACCCAATGTCTTCCGGAGGTCAGCTGATGTGGTGGATACTGTCATGATCAACCTGGAGTTGTGGTAGTGAGGTGGGTCTCCGTCTTTGCAAGTGGACACTGCTAGTTATGTTGTCTCTTGGTACTCCATGTATGCAACCTGAGGGACTCAAGACATCATCTGCTTAGTTAACCCACATAATGGGGATAATACTGCTTATTTTCTAGGTTATATGATGTTCAACTACAAACTATTTCCTGGTAAGATTTACTTTTGTTCTTCAAAGTGTGTTTAGTTTTGGATAAAATCTATCTCGGGTTTATCTTTGATGTTACTATTTTTCATCTCTTTTCTATTAGTACTCTTAAAACTATTAATATTTTTCTATGATTATTACCTTGGTAATTCAGATATTGGGTTGCTTTAGTTTTTTAGATTTTTAGATATAGTTCTGGATTTCAGATTTTTAGATTTTTTTAGATATCGATTATAATAGAAAACTTTTGAATTAGCTCATAACAATGGTAATCTATCCCCAATTGATAGAAAATTCATCTCACGTTTTCAGTTATAGTTCAGATTATTTACTCATGTTCACAAATCTCCCTTCTCTTCTCAGAATTCTTTGTGCTGAAATTTCTAGTATTTAGTTGTTGTTCCAAGTGTTGGACCCAATGCTAATTCAAAACACAAAATATGCTTTCTTTGATTTACTGTTATTATTTGTGAATATATTGTTGGTATAACTCTATTGTCGGTATTATGCTAAATTTTTTATTTATTAATGTAGTTCTTGGGTCCATAATAGTGGGGTCTCTAGTAAATTGGGTTCATAACATAATTCTCCCTTGCACCTTATAAAAGAAACATGGGATGAGTGAGATGTATTACAAATTGTGAAGATATCATTCCCATGGTTGATCGAGTTCGTTTCCAGAATGTCACCGATCCAAATGAGTCCTTTCACTTTACTATAGATGAAGATAGGAGTTACTAAGCTAAGGAATTTGTTGTGAGGGGCAAGCAATTGCCAATCTATGATTTTCCAACCCCAACTATCATCTCCTCGTCTTTACTTGGGATGGAAAGGTTGGGTTATATCAAGCAAGTGAAAACATATTAAAGGGGTAGTTTACACATGCGGATGACATTTTGGATTGTTTCTTCATGATGTTGTCTTTGGATTTAGTGAGAGTGCAAGTTGCACAACGATGAGTTATGATTTAAGTTGGGAATGAAAGATCTCTTGGGAAAGAATGATGTTTCAATTCATTTGTAGCGAGGTTGAGACAAACCCATTTCATGGAACTTCTAGTCGGATCTATCACACAAGTCTTCACTAGTGAGCATACAATTAAGACCATACTAAGGCAATGTTTGTTTTTAAATATTGTAGATCTTCATTGAAATTTGATGTAGATGAGGAAGAAGTGAATTTGCAAAGAGGATGGAATGTTGAATAGAGGGCGGGTGGTCCTGGTGATTCAAATTTAGTTTGGATACCCATTAGTAAAGACATAGACAATAAATATGGTGAAAAAACAAGCAACATATTTAACAACAACTAATAAATAGAGTAGAGCATCCCAACTAGTATAACCTAAGAAATGCTTATGGCCAATCATTCAGTGCCTATATGATATTTTGGTCTAAGTTTTCATATTGTTTCATCATCAATTAATATTACTGCATCATTAACCATGATATAATAATAATAATAATCTATTTTTAAGGTCATGACCAAGCCAAACACCAAATTGGTGTATGAGACCCCCTTGTTTGTGGGACAAGGGACCCCCTTCGCCCAACTATTTGACTGGTAAAGTCTACAGATGTATACATACCCTACCCCCTCTGGATTTGAACTTATGAAAATAAAATGAGCCAAATCTTTCCCACTCTCAATGCGTCTTCAATCCTACATTGAGAAATTTCTTGAGTAAGCTTATTGAAATTTCTTGAACATATATTTTCTTTTGTACTTTATCCAAATATATCCAGCAAAGTGAAATGGCCTTAAGAAAGAAAAAAATCATACAATGGAAAGTGTTACTACTTACCACAAGGGGCGACAAGGGGTAGCTCTGGATGCCTAGCTATAGAACGGAAACTTCCAAAACATTTTCCCAAGAACCCATTAGTTTTCCTACAATATGCATGACAAGGCGGGTTTAAAAATGCCACATATTAGAAATAAATGCTTAACCTTCTCTTAGAACACAAAGATAATGAAACATTGAACACGTGAACAACTACTTACAAGAATATTTGGGATTTTCAGCCTCCGACTCCCAATCTGTGTAAAATGAGTGTGGATTAGGGCTTAGTTGTGAGCAGGGGAGGAAAAGAACTGTCTAAAATGAGCGTGTATTTGATATTTTATACCTCCAACCCCCTGGACTTTATAAAATGAATGCGGATTAGGTTTTCGCTGTGAGTAGGAGAGGAAGAAGACTCTATAAAATGAGCATGGATTTGGCATTTCCAGCAACAAATAGGAATAAAGATGCTTGAACAAGGGGAGAGGAACGAAGTATCAAAGTTCAAAAGGAGCGAAGGTAAGGTTGGTTGAACCCCAGCCCAGCTAAACTAATAGTTTGGGTATCCGTCTGGACCAAAGCATGTGTTATGATGAACTGCGAGTGAACATTGTGCTTTGGGTTAGTAACGCCACCTTAGATGGAATCCTTTGGTAGGGAACTAACCCCCCCCCACACATTGGTGTCACTTCTGGCCTTTGAAAGTCCATTGGGAAGAATATAATATAATAGAAAATGCTCAGCTTTGCATAACCTAAGGATTAGCATGGTCGAAGTGTGTAAAATGAACACAGACCAAGGTTTCACTGCGAGAAGGAAGGAAAACCATTGTGTAAATGAGCGCGAAAAGTGGTCAGAAACTTCAATGCATCTACCTTCAACAATGGTTGTGCATTCACATCCTCACTTTGTAACTCTGGCATTATCATGGTCAAGACGATCTGCTCAAAATCAATCAAGTCGGTACTTATAGAAACTCCAGCAGTTTGTTTATTTTATAGAGAAACAACCAAGTAAATCGCACAATCCTTCTCCTTCAAATTCTCTACTGGATTGGTGACATATTTGGCCTGCATGTTCTGTGTGTGCATGGAGACCATAGCCATCACTTGTTCCTTATAATGAGTTGCAAGTCTTTTCACTAGTTCACAAGCATTCGCCTTCTTGTGTCAAGATCACTACCCTCAATATCTCTTCTAATATATTCTACACAATTCATCTCAAATAGCTCCTCATCATCCTCCATGATCATGACATTGGAAACTGTTATCGCGCAAACTTTAGGTTGGGAAAATCCCAACCCAATCCACAATATGGTGATGACGGTGGGAGAGTTTACCCACTGTCACCTAAGATAAACCCTTTGTTGCTTTAGTGAAGAAAAAATCCAACACAAGGGGGGAGTCGGGTGATCCTAGGGGGAAAACAGATGAAAAGTGATATGATGGAAGTGATACCCCTATAGGTCAATATACTAAGTGTAAGATAGCTTGGAAAAGAGTCTCGGAAGTGATTGATAGTTTCCAAGGAAATTGAGTACACAGAATATGATTGTACCTTCCCGAGACACAAGAAAAGACGAGATACAAGCTACACAATCCAATGGAAAAAAAAGTTAATATTTTTGTCCCTATTTGTAGTAGTCAACCAAAATATATATCAAGAAGTAAATGATTATTAAATCTGCTAAAAGATGCTAAATGTTAGGTAAATGAGGCAAGAGATAAGTTAGAAATAACTAGAGAAACTCAAGTATGAAAGCATAATACTTTAGCAATGAAATAAGGTTGTTATAAACAAGTATTGCAGAGATATATTATCATCCTTATGGTTGTAGCAAACTATTTCTACAACATAAATTTCAGTCAACAAAACAAGCAAGTAAACCACCCAAAACGTGTGTTGAGATTAGTAGATTATTATGGCAGCTTGCTAGGAAATTTCAACTGTTGAAATGTGAGTTATAAATCAAAGAGAGTAATTTGACATACCCCTAATGGATGTATCTTTTGTATAGTTATAGCTCCAAGAAAACTAAGTAGATCAAGATGCCTTGGAGGCTTTAGCAACCTCAAAGCATCAACAATAAAATCCAACTTGAACAATATCAATATCTCAATAAATCGCGTTTACCAAAGCAAACAATTTATTTCTCCAATGCGAACTTTAGATTAGTGCCTTTAAAATTTGGGTGAATGGAGTCTTGAAAAGAATGAGTTAGATCAACAAAATCCCTAGTGGTGTAAACTCTCTTACTCCCTAGGGTATGCAAATCAAACTAAGGTAAATCAAGGAGGGTGTACACCCTTGTACTCCTCTTAGCAACCTTGCAATAAAAGACTTGTAAACTAGAAAATGAGATGAAGCTTAATGGAGGGTGTATGCACTTATACCCCTCCTAGGGTTTCAACCAACAATAACCATGAAACAAGCAAGAATAATTAACAATTGCATATTTTCCTTACCAATTCCAAGAGAGATGCAAGAACAAACCCTAGTTCACCAAGAAAATTACCATTCATAAGCAAGAGAAGAAGTCTCCAAGAGGTGTGTACCACCTTAGCTCAAGAATTTACCAAGAGATATCACCAAAAATCATTTGCACAAGAGAGACATGCCAAAATTCCCAAGTAGGGCGCAAATTTCAGCTACTAGTCTTTTCACAATGGGAGAGCTATGATCCAAATGAGATAGAAATTATCTCTATTTATACAAATCCTACTAATTTTTTTTTTCCAATTAATTTAGGGTAAACCACAAAGTAAGGGGGAAACAACCCTTACTTTTCCCCTTTACAAAATTAATTTGACTTTAATTCAAATTTAAATGAAAAAAATGCACATAAAGAAACCTTAGGGTGACATTTTGGCATTTCTTGTAAATTGTTGGAGTGGAGAGAGGAATTTGTTGGGATTTCTAGGGCCTCCCTATCATGTTCTAGGTCTTCCTCTTCCAATCCAAGCCTTGTGCCAACTGTCAATCAACAAAAACACCACCACCAAAACCTTATCCCTAGGGTGGCGTCAACCTCCTCAAAAGTGACGTTTTAGCCTCAAGAGAAAATCGTTGGGATGGATAAGGTTTGGGTTGTGTCCTCCATGGTATCTCCTCAGGCCTCAAAGGCTAGTATAGTCATTTGGTGTGTGGGACGTGGTGTCCAACCTGTGGTATTCAAGCCCCAAGGAAGCCCAATCTAGTCTTGTTCTTCCAAATCTGTCCACCAACTAGGTCCTGCAAAGACAATGAATGCACCCTCCAAGGATTGCAAGTCAAATGCATCATGATAAGTAAATCAAATCAATAAAATATCCATCTAAGCATGTACATCCAAATCACCTCATCAAAATAAACAAGTGCTCAAAGACCCTATGCAATTTTCCAAGTTTAAGTATGGGTGGGTTGACAAAGAGACCTATTGGGTGAATCATACCTCAAGTTTATGAGTGTTTCCCAAGTGGACCCCTCTCTAAGACATATGGATGAAATTACATGGATGGGGGAAAGACTCTTGGGCATGGGGTTCATGACATACAAGGGAGTGTATTGTCTCATTGATGGGTGCCTTTGTATAGGGTGTGTTACGCCTTCGTTTTCAATGCAACCTTTTTCCAAGCCTTTTTATTTCCTTTTGTCTTTTAAAGATGTTTTCAAGTTGAAGCCAAGGTGGGGCTTCTACCTAAGCATGAAAAACAGTTCTCACCTTAACTCTACCCTTGTCGCATCATGCTTCCCCAAGTTGAAGTCATGTGTGGGGCTTCTACCTAAGCATGAAAAATAGTACCCACACAAGCTCCACCTTGGTTGGAATTTTGTGTTAGTTATTTTGTATCAGAGACATTTCATTGTCCTCGAGATCCCTGGGCGAGCATCTAGAAGGTTCATGATTGGATTTTATCGTTTCCCAGCTACAAACCTCTAGGCCTTCAGTCCCTTCTTCCCATGCAATGAGGGATAATCCCTTCTTGGGTTAGTATACCCGAAAATCCCAAAAGGTCAGGAGATGAGGGGATGAAGGGTGGAAAATGACAAGTATGGTCGGGAGTGGCAGGATGACTCGTCAATAGGACCTCCTAGTAGAAAACCTATCTTCAAGGGTGACCCACTTACTAGGGAACAATGTCAGCCACCAAAGTGAAATAACGAAAAGAGCATAATTTCCAAGCAGACGTTGCATAATCAAAAGCAGTTTAAAATGCACAAACTCAAATGCCTCAAATATTGAAATGACACTCACCATAATAGCTGGCTTGTACCTCATGGATCAAGACCAAATGTCTTCCGAAAGTTAGTTGATGTGGTGGATACCCTCATGATGAACTTGGAACTGTGGTGGCAAGGCAGGTCTCTATTTGTGCAAGTGGACATTGTTGGTCAACCTGTCTCTCAGTACTCCATGTATGAAACCTAAGGGCCTCGAGACATTATCTCCTTAGTTATCCTTAGGAATTGGGAATAACATCATGCTCCTACTTGGGGACATGTACTCATCGTAGAGTGCATGAGAACCACAACATATCCTAGTGGACTTGTTCCTATACTGAAACATAAAACCGTAAAATCCATGATGGTTCTATCACCCTTTGTCCATATATATCAAATCTAAAACTAAAAACTAATCTAGAAAGAAAAATTTGCACTTTTTCAAAAATTTCTACACTAAACATGTAATATGATGAAAGCAATATGCAAGTAGAGAAAAATGAAAAATGAAATGTAGCTAAGCTACCATGAACAATCAAAATGAAAATGCAAGGAAATCAAGATGACCTACCTACTTACCTAGGGCTTGGGCCCTGAAGAATTCAAGTGTCTTGGATGTAGGGTCAAAGAAGAGACTCATCCACTAGTAATGACATCTTTCTCCCATCCAAAGTTGTCAAGTAGTACTTTTCTTTTTCGGACTTCTTGACAATATAAGGGCCAAGCCAAGTGTTTTCATCCTTCTGGTCATATTTGGGCTTGCCCTTCCTCTTGTCCCACATGAATGCAAGACTTCCTTCACTATAGTTGATGTAAGGTATATTCTTGATGTAAGGATAGGAAGGAGGTTCCATGTTGACTATATTTATAATGGATTCTTCACGTTCTTTGCTTCTTTTATCTTCTTTCTTCAATATATGGATGGACCCTAGCTCTTTTCCTTGGAACTTCACAAGATTTTACTTGTATTCATCTATCCTTGGGAGTAGCACATCTATGTAGTATTCTTGCATGGAAGGTATATCTCATGGATCATACTCAATGGTATCTGGAACCTCATCAAACTCACACTCACTTGTATAATTAGGATCATTTGGGTCCATCACATTCTTTTCAGCCCGCTCTCGACTATATAAAATCTCAAAGGTGCCACACCCCATGGGAATGTGTGCATGAGTGAGATACATACTAAGAAAAACTCCAAGAGCAACATACCAACTTTTTGATAGAATAATTCACCAAGCATCCAGAACGTCAATCACTACTATATTCACGAGGATGTTTATATGAGGTAAATCAATGAGATAAACTTCAACATCTTCACATAGCCCATAAACCATGACCCTTTTAGAATCAATGACACAAACATTCCCATATGGTTTGGTCATCTTTAAGCCAAGTTGCTCCATCACCTTCAAAGACATGACATTTTATGAGGCCTCAAAGTCCATCATACAATTGTTTAAGCGTAGGTCATTCATACCCAAAGAAATATAGAAGGGAGGGTCACTTTCCTTTTTCCAATCAAGATACATGGTGTTCCATATGATTGGAGGGTCCTCCTTTTCGGTTGGTACCTGTAATAACTTCAATATTTTCCTCCTCATAGAAGGAATTTTTCACATCTCTGTTACAGGGACAGTCATATTCAACTTCCCAAACATGGATGCAACATTTATATTCAATTTAGTCTCGTCTTCTGTTGGAGTTGGTTTTGGAGGAAACTCATGTACTGGAGGTGGAAGTGGTGGGACCATATTCTTTGTAGATGGGGGAGGAGCAGTTTCTTGCGACTGAGGTAAAGTGGAAGGTTGTGGCAGGAACTGAAGCCTTATTTTTTCTAGTGTATGCCAAAAATCCTCTCTTCCTCAATTCCTTTATTTGATCATATATCAACCGGTTTATCACCCAAAGTTGTCCCTCTCTTTCCCCTTTTCTTCTGGCCTCATCAAATTTTTCCTGTGTGACTTATCCCTCTTGGAATTTATATATCATATCCATGAAGTTCATACTATCAAGGGACTCTTCATCTCGTCAAGGACATTCATCCTCTTGGTGAGGTTCTTGACATGGAGAACACCATGGTGTTTCGTCTTTGTTGACCATTCCAATCGGGTTTAACCTATCAAGAGATTTTTCCTCTTGTTGAGGCATCGATTTCCAACCTATGGCATCTCTCTACTGTCTAGAAAACTAAGCTCTAGAGGCAGATTAATTTCTTTCCACAATGGTTAATCGATCCATGATTTGATTCTAGGCTTGGAAAAACTGAGTACTCATCTGATCGATCTTTTGAGTCAAGAGAGAAATTGGATCTAGAGTACTGTTATGGGAAGCTTTAGTCTTTGTCTCCACCTTGGCATGAGGATACTGAAAAGGATAAACCTTTGATTCAAGAAGGTTCTCTTCAATTTATGCACTATACTCTTTGGTTTGTGCTAAGGTGGTGGGATTTTTGTCCTTCGGGATGAAATGGAATTTCCCATCAAAAGAATTCATGTAAAGGAGATGAACAACTA
This sequence comes from Picea sitchensis, assembly GCA_010110895.2. Lineage (NCBI taxonomy): Eukaryota > Viridiplantae > Streptophyta > Pinopsida > Pinales > Pinaceae > Picea > Picea sitchensis. The sequence goes on from SNQJ01S0000948.1 coordinate 99,558, forward strand.
CATATGTAGAGAGTAGATATGTTGGGATTTGATTGTACAATTTGTCAAACCTGTTGTCAAATTCACTTATTGTTTCATTCTCCTTCTTCTTTATCTGATTGAACTGAGCTACAAGCATTCTGTTGTCTTTCTTTGTTGTCCATATGTTCTTGAATACTTTGGAAAAGTCTTCATAAGATTCTATGTGATTATCAGGAAGTCCTCTGAACCATCCCTAAGCAAGTTCAGTCAATAATGAGGCTAGTAGCTTCATTTCTACATCGTCATATTCCACTTCTGCATTTTCCATGTCTCAGCCCATGGCATAGAGATGATCGTCAGTGGTGATCACATTATTTCCTGAAAAAAATGGCAACCATTTATGAGACTCTTTCGACATAGTATTGGGATATCCGGGAATGGTGGCCATGTTTAAGGGTTTGTAGAGATATTTTTCCCAAGGGTGATCCATTGGAGCAAGAGAAAGGGTACCTTAGAAAAGGGTCTTGAAAACAAGAGACTTGAGAGGAGGCCTTCTTTGGTAAACCTTAGAAGGCTTGGATCTTCCTGGGGGAAAAGTATTGAGGGAAGATGGATTCTGGGAAGGTGGATTTGCCAGATGAGCTTCAAGAAGAGATCATCAATGGTGGAAGGGGAACGTCCTTCAAGTGGAGTCACAAGGAAATATAGAGGTACAGGATTTGGGATCAAGGCTTTCCAAAGTGTCGTTAGGGCATGAAAGAGGATTCAAAACCTCCTCAGAAACAATGCCCCAATTTTATCACACAAACTATAGGTTGGGAAAATCCTGACCCAATCCGTGGGATGGCGATAATAGTGGGAGAGTTTACGCACTCTCACCTCAGATAAACCCTCCCCTCGCTTTAGTGAAGGAAAAATCCAACACAAGGGGGGAGTCCCAGGTGACCCTAGGGAGAAATGAGTTGAAACATGATATGATGGAAGTGATTCCCCTATATTTAAATATAATAAGTGGAATATAGATTGAAAAAGAGTCTTAGAAGTGGTTGATAGTTTCCAAGGAAAATGAGTACCAGCACAAGATGATTGTACATGCCCGAGACACAAGAAAAGATGAGATATAAGCTAACCAATCCAATGGACAAGAAAGTTAAGCTTGTTGTCCCTATTTTCAGCAGTCAACATAAATATATATAAGAAATTAGATGATTATTAAAGCTGCTACAAGATGCTAAAATTCAGGTAAATGATGTAAGAGATAAGCTAGCAATAACTGGAGTAACTCAAGTATGAAAGCATAAGACTTTAGAAATGAAATAAGGTTGTTATAAACAAGTATTGCGGAGATATATTATCAGACTTATGGGTGTAGCAAACTATTTCTACAACAGAAAATTTCAACCAAAAAAACAAGCAATTAAACCACCCAAAAAGTGTGTTGAGACTAGTAGATTATTATGACAAATTGCTAGCAAATTTCGACGATTGAAATGTGAGTTATAAATTGAAGAGAGAGTAATTTTCTGCAGCCCTAATGGCTGTAGCTTTTGTTTAGTTATAGCTCCAATAAAAATAAATAGACCAAGACTCCCTAGAGGCTTTAGCAACCTCAAAGCATCAACAATAAACTCCAACTTGAACAATATCAATATCTCACTAAATCATGTTTACCAAAGCAAACAATTTATTTCTCCAATGAAAACTTCATATTAGTGCCTTTAAAATTTAGGTGAATGGAGTCTTGAAAATCATGAGTTAGATCAACAAAATCCCTAGGGGTTTAAACCCTCTTACTCCCTAGGGTATGCAAATCAAACTAAGGTAAATCAAGGAGGGTGTACACCCAGCTTGTATTCTTTCTAGCAACCTTGCAATAAAGTCTTGTAAACTAGAAAGTGAGATGAAGCTTAATGGAGGGTGTTTGCACTTATATTCCTCCTAGAGTTTCAACCAACAATAACCATGAAACAAGCGAAAAGAATTAACAATTGAATATATTCCTTACCAATTCCAAGAGAGATGCAAGAACAAATCCTAGTTCACCAAGAAAATTATCATTCATAAGAAAGAGAAGAAGTCTCCAAGAGGTGTGCACCACCTTAGCTCAATAATTCACCAAGAGATATCACCAAACATCATTTGCACAAGAGAGAGATACCAAAATTCCCAAGTAGGGCACAAATTTCAGCCACTAGTCTTCTCATAATGGGAGAGATATGATCCAATTGAGATAGAAATGATCTCTATTTTTACAAATCCTACTAAAGTGTTTTTCCACTTAATTTAGGGTAAACCAAAAAGTAAGGGGGAAACAACCCTTACTTTTCCCCTTTACAAAAGTGACTTTATTTCAAATTTAAATTTAAAAAATGCACATAAAGAAACCCCAATGTGACGTCATCCCTCCAAAGGGTGACATTTGTGCACTTCTTGCAAATCGTTGGAGTGAAGAGAGGAAGTCATTGGGCCTTCTAGGGCCTCCCTCTCATGTTCTAGGTCTTCCTATTACAATCCAAGCCTTGTGCCAAGTGTCAACACCACCACCGCAACCCTATCCCTAGGGTGACGTCAACCTCCTCAAAAGTGACGTTTTAGCCTCAAGAGAATATCATTGGGCTGGATAAGGGATGGGTTATGTCCTACATGGTATCTCCTCAGGCCTCCAAAGGATAACATAATCATCCAGTGTGTGGGGCATTGTGTCCAACGTGTGGGATTCAAGCCCCAAGGAATCCAAAGCTAGTATTTCTCTTCCAAATATTTCCACCAACTAGGTCATGCAAAGACAATGAATGTGCCCTCCAAGTATCTCAAGTCAAATGCATCATAATAAGTAAATCAAATCAATAACATATCCATCTAATCATGTACATCCAAACCACCTCATCAAAATAAACAAGTGCTCAAAGACCCTATGCAATTTTCAAAGTTTAAGTATGGGAGGGTTGACAAAGTGACCTATTGGGTGGATTGTACCTCAAATTTAGGAGTGTTTCCAAAGTGGACCCCTCTTTAAGACATGTGGATGAAATGACATGGATGGGGGAAGGACTCTTGGGCATGGGTTTCATGACACACAAGGCACTGTAGTATCTCATTCATGGGTGACTTTGTAGAGGGTGTGTTGCACCTTCGTTTCCAATGCAATGTTTTTCCAAGCCCTTTTATTGTCTTTTTGTCTTTTAAATGTGTTTCCAAGTTGAATCCAAGGTGGGGCTTTTACCGAAGAATGAAAAAAACTTCCCACCTTGACTATACCTTGGTCACATCATGCTTCCCCAAGTTGAATTCATGTGTGGGGCTTCTACCTAAGCATGAAAAACAATGCCCACACATGCTCCACCTTGGTTGGAATTTTGTATTAGTTATATTTTTGCAGGTCCCGTCAGTTTCTTATTAGAGACATTTCATTGTCCTCGGGATCCCTGGGTGAACATATAGAAGGTTCATGATTGGATTTTATCTTTTTCTAGATACAATCCTTTAGGCCTTCAACCCCTTCTTCCCATGAAATTAGGGACAATCCCTTCTTGGGTCAATATACCCGAAAATCCCAAAAGGTAGGGAGATGAGGGGATGAAGAGTGGAAAATTACAAGTATGGTCGAGAGTGGCATGATGAATCATCAAGAGGACCTCCTAGTAGCAAACCTATCTCCAAGGGTGACCCACTGACTAGGAAACAATGCCAACCACCAAAGTGAAACAAGTCAAAGAGCAAGGAAAAACACATAATTTCCAAGAATACGTTACATAATCAAAAGCAGTTTAAAATGAACAAAATCAAATGCCTCAAATATTGAAATGACACTCACCATAATACATGGCTTCTACCTCATGGAGAAAGACCCAATGTCTTTTGGAAGCCAATTAATGTGGTGGATAACCTCATGATGAACCTAGAATTGTGGTGGCGAGGCGGGTCTGTTTCTATGCAAATGGACATTGTTGGTCAAGTTGTCTCTCAGTATTCCATGTCTGCAATGTGAGCGCCTAGAGACATCATTTCCTTAGTTATCCCTAGGAATTGGGAATAACATGCACCATAATATGGTCGCAAATCTGTCACAATATCCAAATTGTTAAACAATGTATGGTGTACACTTTTTCTCATAGTTGTCAAAAGTTTGATAGAAATAACAACCAACCTATCACGACTCGATGGAGTGGAAAAATTCATCATCAAACTCCAGAAAATCGAATAAAAACCCTTCAAATATTCTTGAAATTCCTCCTCATTCTTTTCCATGTAAAGGTTGATATTATCGCGAATGGCATCCCTAAGTTGGTCTACGATACCCTCCTTGTCCCACTCGACATCTTCAAGAATAAGGTATGGAATGGTCAAATATGTGCAAAACTCCCCCATCCATTCATTCAACTGATTCTCGAAAAATTATGGGAGCTCCTGAAAGTTCAAAGAATAGAAGACCTTGTAGCAGAGCCTCTGGAATTCAAACTGAGGCCTAAGAACAATCACATTCTACATATTGGATACATTAAGTTGTTTGGTCCCAAGGAAAACCTCCACAAAGGGTGAAAAAAACCCATACAGGATATACTTAAGATCAATATACAAATCACTACTCTTATACTGGAAACAAAACTTCTTGAATATTGAATTTGCAGTATTCATAATCTCATTGATGACAACATAATCAACATATGACTTAAGATTCATCACAAGCTCGAGAATCATGTTTTAACAGATGTTCAATTATAATGGAAAATTCTTTGCTAAGATGACTCTGTATGTGCAGATGGGCACTCAACATTGACTTAACTATCATATATTTAATTTATTCCCTCTTTGGGTTTTGAATTTACAGGGATTAGGAGGGGGATCAGGGTTTGGTGGTGCCTAGTGGTTCCTCACATGGTTTTTGAAGTTAACTTTGGTCAAATTTCTAACTTATTCATCCATTGAAGCCTCCAAGAGAATATACAGAATGGTGATACCATAGTCGGGTTGATTAGAAGCCTACTTCATGAACTCTTTTTCTTTCCTTCTGGGTTTAGGGTTTAGGACTAGAGTTTGTAGAAAAAATTGAGAGAGGCATTGAACCATTTTTTCCATGTACTGCATTTGCATGAAGTTAAAGAACCACTTGAACTTATGGGTATGGATGTAATATTACCTTGTATTGATGATCGCTCTACTCTTGTAATTTTAATGGTCCCTGGCCTGAAATGATTGTGTCACCTTATTCAACTCCCTCATTATTTGAATGTATAAATGAAGGATTTGAAGCTTGAATTCAATCATCCAACGAGTTCTTCTACCCATGAAATGGTAAACAAGAAAGGGATACCATCCATTAGGATTAACAATTTTTAATAATATATTGACTCTCGTCGATATATCGACTCCTTATGGTCACAAAAGAGACGATGGAAGTTTTTCGTCGTAAGCATGAAAAACATCAGGGAGTCCCAAAATAAATTATTGAAATTGTAGTAATTTTCAACGATACAATTAGTTTAACCCATATCGTCGTAATATTTTGTCGAATTTTGATCCCATATGTATTAGTGATAATATGAAGTAAAGAGTAATCTATCAATATGTACGTATGCATTCTTTCAGCATGCCAATATTTTTCAAAATGCATTCAAACTTCATAAGAATTCAATCCATGGCCACATTCATATATAATGCAACCTTGCATTAATTTTTGACTACCAAATTTTGTGTTGGTACATTTCTATGGGGGAGTTTGAACTCAGCCAACCTCACACCACATGGCTTCTCATTTTATGTTATTATTGCAACACGAACGTGTTTTCTGCAATGAGTTGATCATGAATTCAAATCTGCACATATTATATGAAATTTAAATTTCATATGAATGCATTCATTTTTTATTTTTTATTTTTTCTTTACTAGTAACCAGGGTGGCAACACTCATGGCCACCCAACTCCTCTCTTAATCACTGCTACAATTCTTATAGAATTTTGGAAGTTCCTTCTTCCATATTGGGCAGTTTGATACCTCCCCTCTCATGCACACATGCATTTCCTTAATTCACTAATTAACATGTTTCTTACAATCACTTTTGTTCCCAATCATTTTTTATTGGTCAATGTATTCATAAAACATTTTTTCACGAGTTTCTTGCAAGGATTCTCAATCATCCTTGGTTGATAGAGGTTATAT
>SNQJ01S0000948.1:105724-125118 GCA_010110895.2 Picea sitchensis
GCATTCATGTTCTTCTTTCTTGAATATTACCTTGGTTGGGTATCAATGGCATACACCATACAATCAAAATTTTACATACATATCATCAAGGTATAAAGTATTTCAGAAGGGATTCTTACCCAATTCATTTTCAATCCTCATGTCATATGGGAATGAAATCTTTATACATGTCCTGGATGCCAACACCCTTTCTGATGTTACCTCATCAATGGTGCTTCATTTGGACCCCTTAGATCCCTTCACCAATCTTTTCTTTTCAACAACCTTTTTGCATTTTTGCTCTACCTGAGATTGTCCACCATTGGTAGTTGTTGGCCCTTGACCAAGTTTTGAGGGAATAATGGTCTTTTTTGACCACTTTTGGGACTTCGATAGGCTGGTCAAAGATGGAGCGCCCAGGCGGAGCTGAGATCGCGGGATCTCACTCATTTTGTGGGCTTGTGGACCCAGCAAAGGTTTTACCAGGGTTTATGTAACAGGTTATGGGATGTCAGCCCATGGGTTTACCCATGATTAGTCCTTTTGTAAATGTATAAATAAGTAGCTAAGCGATGTAAGAAGAGGATAGTTGGCTATGTGAACAATATGTTGTAAGTAGTAATGTTGGCTTAGTGCAAGAGGTTTTCAGTTGCTTGGTGCAGACAGACTGTGTAAAGTAAGGCTCTGTGCCTTGACCTGATTTTGGGAAGGAGGATCTGGCACGTTGCACGTAGATCTCCTGTCCTCTGCGGAGTTTGTCTCTGTGGATTTGTGCACAGGAGCGACCAAATGTAAGAATATCGAGGACTAATAAAGAGGAAGAAGAATTTGGTGGACATAGCCCCACACTGGGGTGAACCACATATAACCTATGTCTTGATGTGATTTGTGCGATGTGAATGATGTTGTTTATTTGCTTAATATTTTTGTTATAATGTATGATGAATGCATATGATGTTGTTGCTTAGTGCTTAATGGTATTGAGGATAAATGAATGTTAGATCTGAAATAATACTATGTGCTAAGTGATTGAAAGTGCTTGATCTTTATTGTTATTGCGTTGATCTGTAGTAAGGGTTTAATTTGCGATGTGAATGAGACTCATGAATTAATGCATATTGTTGTCTAAGTAATCTGCTGAGTGTTGTAATCATAGATCTGTGTCCCAAATTGGTTTTATACACTTGAGTCTTGCAACCCCCCTGCCTCTACCTCGGGTGAGACTTCATTTGCTTTGCAGGTGTTGCTGAAAGGGCCGGTAGTTAGGGTTTTGTTGGTGCATTGTTGAAGCATTGAACCCTGGGTCTTCCCCTGTGCCAACAATTGGTTCCGTTGTCGAGACTGAAATTGTGATTGTTGGGAATTGAAGAAAAGAGAAAGTTTTGTGTGTAGATCTGTTGTTGTAGTGCGCAATATTCTAATTGAATTGTGAAGCTCTGTGATAAGAAAGAAACTTGATCTGAAGAAAAGAGGTAAGATCTTAAATCTTTGTGCTCTGGTAAGGGTAAGATAAGTGGAAATTTTTGCTTCGAAAGCATGAATCTAGGTATGTCTGATAGGTTTTTCCCTAGTCTGAATGGTAGGGCACAATTAGAAGAAAGAATAGATCTGAATAGATTTGATAGAAATAGAGAAAGATATGTTATTCCTATGCATAGAAAGAATTTTTGGACTAATAAGTGGATGCAGGAACCTAGAAAGATTTTTTGCAGATTGAAGGTCCAACACTGTGATCCCAGTGTGCAGTAGAGGAAAAGTTGGAGCTCGTTTAAAAGAAAGAGATGATTGGCACTGTGTTATAATTTCAAAAGACCAGGACATCTTGCTAAGGCATGCCCTGATATAGGTCCTATTTGTCTTTGTTGTAAAGATATTGGTCATGAGGTTGAGGATTTCCCAAGGATGATTGCTAAAGTGGAAAAGATGAACATGAGACGAGAAAACTATAAATAAGGTCAAGAGACTAAGGATATGTTATAGAATAAAAAAGAGAAAGAATCAGATAAATATCATACTATGTTAGTACAGTTAAAAGAAGTAATGGATGACCACAAGGATGTCAGTTTGTCAGAGATATTGAAAGAAAAACAACACATAGTTACAAGAATAGAAGACTTCGACATAGATTGTGTATTGGATGAAGAAACACACGTGAATATTATGCCAGAAAGCACTTGGGAAATTTTGGGAAAGCCTGCTATGGTACCTTCACTGGGAAGGATAGGCTTGTTTAAAGGAAAGATGATAACCCTGTGTGGAAGAATTACTAATATACCTATGATTTCTCATGAAACATTGATAGAAGAAGACTTTGAAGTTATTAGATTTGTTGAGAACAACGCCCCTTTTCCACTTTTCTTAGGAAAGACTTGGATTGAGAAGGATCATATCAGAAGGAAAGCAGAGGAGGAAGCTACAGAACAGAAAAAGAAATAATTAAGGGACCTCATAACCAAAAAAATAGAGCGACTAATAGAAGAACAAGAGGATAAGTCGAAGCAACAGAGGGCCAGAGAATTAGCTGTCGAAGTTGAAAGAACACAGGAAGGCTTAAAGAACATGTATGTGAAAGAAAGAATTATAGCCACTCCAAAAATAGTAAGAGAAGGGACATTAACCTTAGAATCTGTAAGAGTGCATCAACAGTGCGAAGTCCTTTCAATAGGAGAGAATAAGAATATAAATGGGAAGAGGATTCCAGAAATTGCTAGAGAAGATCAGATCACAGGAAAGAAGGCCATGAAGCTTAATAAGAATAAATCTAAGTTGCAGGAAGCTACCAAAAATATAAGGAAGACTTCGGAGGAGGAAAATCTACAAAACTTGAACCGCGTCAGAATAACAGAACCACGCAGAATGGGACTTCAACATGGCAGAGCTATATGACCGTTGGAGGCACCCCGACAGTTAGAATGATGCCCCAAAACGGCTAGAAAATGAAATTATGAGAAAATGGACCATTGAGACCGCACCATAATGAACAGATTCACATTAATGGACACATTCATGCCTGTTGGGGGAATCTGTTATGACGCTTTCTTATTTAACCCATCAGACGCTGCGCTGGGAGCACTATTTTCCACCCGTGATTATCCGAGATAACAAAGAATCCATTGTATCACGCCGTGATTTCTATACCTTGCCATTCATTTGATTACCTCGCTTGTATGTTCGCCTACCCGATCTATTTGGTTACAAGTGTGAATGTCGGGAAAACCTAGCACATTAGAGAAGTCTGTAGAGGAGATTCTTATGGAGCTCATGGCTAAGAGATTTATTTCTAAAGGAATACAAGCGTCATCGACTGGGGGACTGCAAGTATCCCCCTCGACTGGACATCATTCTAGCCGTGCTACTGAGAAGAGAAGCAAGCATCGTGATGATATGGCTAACGCGAAGAGGATCCTATCGGTCTTGTCAGATTACATACCGCGTTTGGTTGGCGCGGTTAACCACGACAACATCCCATGTGATTTCGAGTAAACTTTGATCACTGCGTACATCCCGAAGGGGATACATGTAGTTGGACCCCAGTTGGGACAGATCCTAGCTCTGAAAAACAACGACTTCAATCTCGGCGACAGAAATAACTATGCCATGCTCACGCCCCATAGGACTATGCCATGCTCGCGCCCCATAGGTATTTGATGAAGACAACTGGGAAGAAGTCATGCATAATCTCCCAGTCGTGGATTAAGGAGTTGGTGCAGTCCACGATCCTGAATGTAATGAAGATCCATCACTTTGGCCGACATCAGGAGGTTAACTCTTGTGTTAAAATCCTCTTGTCATGCTACCATGGAGGATATATGTGGCTCGACAGACGTGTTACTATGGATATGACGTTGATCCACCTGATTACAGGATTGATTATGTAGGGACCGGACCCTCATCATTTCTACCCAAGGAAGACCTCAGATCACTCTGTGGCACAACGCATAAAGGAGGATTATGGAAATGCAAAAAAGGGAAAGTGAGGCTACAAGGTAGCCTCCATCCAGGATGGCGTAGTGTGCCTCGCTTGCCAACTTATAGCTGGTAAGCTTGTCAAAAAGAATCGCTTGACACAGGTCACTAGATTCGTAGTAGAGATCGCAAGGAAGTGCGTGGAGGGTATGCAAATGAACTGGGTGAATTACCTCGTCAACGAGCTCAAAAAAGACTATCACGAAGTGCAGGATCAGGGGTATGAATTCCATTTCAATTGGTTACTTGTATTAATCGTATTTGTTGCTTGGCAGATGTCGGAAGGAGCGAAACTTCCATAAGTTGAGCCATCAGAGCCATTGGTTGCGAGGTTATCCACCTTGTGGTATACGAATGACATGTCAAAGCAGTGGCAGTCGACTGTTGTGTTCCATGCTTACTACCAGTAGTTGAAGCATGCTATTGAGGAATTTCCACGCATGACACCGAACACATTGCACCAGTACATACCACTAGTGAAGTTCTACGCAGATCGACACTTTATTTATATCACTGCGTGCAGGGATGAGAGAAAAGAGGAGTTACASTCCTATTATAAACTGACTGACGAATATATGGAGGAKATCACCAAAGAATGGTCGACAAAGTTCCTTGTACCAGTTGACGTTGCAAAACTCTCTGACCCTGACATCATTGGAAGTCCCTTGGTCACTCGGGTTGAGCATGTTGGGCAGAGTAGTGCGAAGAAAAATAAGAAAAAGGAGGAAGTGCAGAACATAGAAACTGATGAGGAGGACAACGCCTCAGAGGAAAGTGGGTCTGACTCGCCCGTAGGAGGAGGAGACGAAGTAAATAAAGAAATAGGAGGGGAATAAGGAGAAAATCAAGGTAAATACGAAGTTTCACCGATGAAGGATCCCCTTACCGAGGTCGAAACATCGAATAAGCGGAAGGTTTCTCCACAGAAACCCTTGGCAAAAAAGAATACATGCACTAGTAAGCCCAAGATGAAGTCCACGCTCATAGAGGATGATGTCGATCTCATCATCGCAGCTGTGGAGGATGCTTCAAAGGATATCTTGCAATGACATGGAGCAAAGAAGGAGACGTTGTATGAAAGAATCAAGAAGGATCTGAAGGAGATACAACAATCCATCCATTTGAGCCACGCAGTACCTACTGTGCCTTCTTCGTCGAAGATTACAGAATTGGGGGACGAGCCTGTCCAATTACGAAGAATAGAAGATGCAACAGAGGCTCGAATTCATTGATTCCAAGAAGAAAAGGAATAGGCTACAAAAGCCTTGAAGTAGGAAAAGGAGGAGGTCTTAGAGAAACTTTGAGTTGCACAATCCTGCATAACTGCCTACGAGAAGGAGAAAGATGAAATTCAGGAGATGTTTGAGGAGGACAAAGTGAAGATCCAAAAAGAAAAAAACCAGTTTCTCTCTGAGTAGACTTCAGTCAAAGAAGCGATGACTAAATCACTTCACTTTTTTCCAGGCTCGACACAAGAGGAACACGAAGCAGTTGAGGTCCGAGTGATGAACCTCGTTGAGGCCATCCAACAACTTCAAGCACGGGTAACAGAGTTGGAACTTCAAGAAATACCTAGCACTCCATAGGAAGTGTGAAACCAAGGGGAGGAAGCAGGTAAGAGCGCAATTGGAAGGATCAAGCTCCTCACCTTAGAATGTAAGCAGTTGAGTGATCGAAGTGTGCATACCTATGAACACCTCGCAAAAGATCCGGAGCTGAGGAAACTGGAAGCGCATCTCTAGGAGGTGCAATAGAAGGCATCCACCATGCAAGCGTAGATGAAGATACTCACTAAGGTCAAGCGAATGAAGAGATCACATGAGCAGCGTGCAGTCCAACAACAGATTACTGGAATCTAGAGAAGAGTCATGGAAGTTACACAGAGACTACATCCAGTGCAGGACGAATCCTGCACGATTTTTGAAGAGATTGAAGGACAAGGCTTTCAACTAGATCAAATGGTTACGACAGTGGAAAAATGCCTGGAAGGGCCTGTTACAGAGAAACTCAAGATTTCGTCGAGAAGGAGGCTATGGTGAAGCAACGAGTTGATTCAGCTCGAGCTAAGCTCGATGCCTTTGAAGGAGCATTGCCCAGATATGAGTGACTCGGGACGAGTCACACGTGAGTGTTGGGGGCCTGTTGGCCCTTGACCAAGTTTTGAGGGATGAATGGTCATGTTTGACCACTTTTGGGACTTTGACAGGTTGGTCGAAGATGGAGTGCCCAGGCAGAGCTAAGATCGTGTGATCTCACTCATTTTGCGGGTTTGTGGATCCAACAAAGGGTTTACAAGGGTTTATGTAATGGGTTATGGGATGTAGGCCGATGGGTTTACCCATGATTAGGCCTTTTGTAAATGTATAAATAAGCAGCTAAGTGATGTAAGAAGAGGATAGTTGGCTATGTGCACAATATGTTGTAAGTGGTAATGTTGGCTTAGTGCAAGAGGTTGTCATTTTCTTCGTGTAGACAGACTATGTAAAGTAAGGCTCTTTGCCTTGACCTGATTTTGGGAAGGAGGATCTGGCACACTGCGCACAGATCTCTTGTCCTCTGTGGAGTTTGGATCTGTGGATTTGTACACAGGAGTGACTGAATGTAAGAATATTGAGGACTAATAAAAAGGAAGAAGAAGTTGGTGGACGTAGCCCCACACTCGGGTGAACCATGTATATCCTATGTCTTGATGTGCTTTGTGCAATGTGAATGATGTTTTTTATTTGCTTAATATTGTTGTTATAATGTATGATGAATGCATCTGATATTGTTGCTTAGTTATTAATGGTATTGAGGATAAATGAATGTTATATCTGAACTAATACTATGTGCTAAGTGATTGAAAGTGCGTGATCTTTATCGTTACTGCGTTGATCTGTAGTAAGGGTTTAATCTGCGATGTGAATGAGACTCATGAATTAATTCATATTGTTGTCTAAGTACTCTGTTGAGTGTTGTAATCACATATCTGTGTCCCAGCTTGGTTGTAGACACTTGAGTATTGCAACCCCCCCTTCCTCTACCTCGGGTGAGATTTCATATGCTTCACAGATGTTGTCGAAAGGGTTGGTAGTTAGGGTTTTTTTGGTGCATTTTTGAAGTGTTGAACCCTCGGTCTTCCCCTGTGAAAACAATAGTTTTCCTTCCTCAACAACTACAATCCTTTCTCTACACATCACATGCATCATTAAAATCACAATTGTATCAGTTGTCACGTTAAATTAAAATGCATATGCCACAACATTTAAATCAGAAAACAATTTCAGATATGTCTCATAATATCCATATACACTATGTCACATTGTCCTCAATGTTTTCATGAGGGTAAACACAGTTAATTATTTCATTTGTTTCCATATTCATACAGTTGTCAACATTATCATGTTGAAACCTTCACATGTAACAATATTCCAACGTTCTCATCCAGAGAAGTATAATACGAGACAAGGAGGAGTTAAGGGACTCTCCCTCTTCTACTTCCTTCTACACAATTTTGAACCTTCGGCCTAACTGAATTGTTCCCAAGGTCTCTCATTGTTTATCCAAGCCTATTCATTCAAATATGTTCATTAAATTCTCTTCACTAGTAGTACTTGTTTTCCCATCTGTCCTTTTATGGAATACCAATTTGTTAAGCAAATCAGAGTTTTAAAGTGAGGAAAATGTTCCTCCTTTTATCATTTATTGCCTATGCAATTCATCCCCTACTGGGATATTCCTACTCTCTTCCTTGAGCAGTTTCAGTAGGTTCCTCTTGGACTTTCCCAGTATAAACAACATTCTTGCAGCATCAAGCTGTAGTTCACCAATTACTTATCAACCAGTGCATTCTGCACATTTCCCAAATATAAGTAATATCGGTTATCATTTATTTTCATGTATCCTTATGCATGCATTATATTTTAAAACGTAATCCAAGGTTCTTATACCAATAATTTTTGCATCCCACTGCCTAATTTTCAGTAATCATTACGGTTATGACTTTGTTCTCTTGACATAGTTCTCATACAACTCCTTCACCTCGAATTGACTTAGCAATGAAACTCCCTCATTGCATATCCATTATTTATTGAAATGGTTTCAATCCTGAGTTAGCCTCAACTTTACCATTTCAGTTGTTTACCCAATATTCCATAAGGAATATGAGTATGCATACATTCAACTACGCATTCAAACACGTTCATCTATTTACAATCAATTTTCATTCATAATGTGCTTTCATGCACCCAATCACACACATCAACATGTTGTGTGTGTGTTCCCACCATAGGTACACTTTATACCACATGCACATTTTACAATTTCATATGTGTATTTATTTAAGAAATAGTCTAGCTCGTGATTGTTCATAGTCATTCACACACAACTCTTAAAGGTATACTCACCCTGCCTTTTATCTTAACAATAAAGCATCCTTTCTTTATTTCCTTTCAACATTTCACTTATATCTCTCTGAGGAGTGGCGTACCTCCTCAAGTTATTATTTAAACAAGATACTCAGCCCCTCCACATAGGGTCAACCACGCATCCATAGCATTATCCCATCCAAGCAAGCACACTTATTTCCTTACTACCCTCTTACTCAGGCATTCATATCATGCCTTTAGTATACATACACTCATACATCATACATGTGCATCACTGGCACATTTCTATATCATTCATACACAATTCTTAAATATTTGACATCATCCTTTCTGATGAAAATTTATAGTCATTCACATGGCCCATATCTCAGACGTAATCATAATTAGGCTGCCCTCTTTAGGAGAGAACGACCAATAACATGTCACTTTGGCTCATCTGCTATAAAAGAATTCCACAATTTAGAAAATAACAATAGGTAATTACAACATTACCTAAGGCAACAATTTAACAATTCTAGTTTCTCTTCCTACCTCAAACCATTTTTGGTCAACAAACCTCTACCGGGGAAATTCTTTCATATATTCCTTCTTACTGTTGCATGAGTATACTATGGCATATCCATCTGGATATCATCCACATTTGGGTGTTATCTACTTCATTGGTCATTTGGTAATGCTCTAGAACTTCCTTTACTAGATTCTATATATCATTCCTTCATTAATTATTACGGCCTTATCTTCATATGGAAATAATAGTAGCATCATCAACATTTCATTTATGTTGTTAATTCTCTTTTCGACATCAGGTCATCATTGACCAAATTGGTCCGTCAATATACCACACCTTACAACCTACCATAGGTTCTAATAATTTTATTTCCATGTTGTATACATGATCAATCATTTCCATATGCATTACAACATATCTTGTGTACCAAGAATATTATCCATGCCTTTAGTGTAAATTTATCCTAAGTGTCTCCCATCTTTGTAACCACACACATAGGCTTGCTCTTAGGTTAATAGGAACATAAATTTATTTAATATTTCCTTGAGCTCATAAGATCTCCCTCATTACTCTTCCTCATAAGACTAGAAACAGTCCAAAAATGACTCCTCTACTCTTACTTATTGGATTATTCCAACAACAAGATTCATTCATTATAGGTCAAGTAAACTGACCTTACAAGTTCCCATCAATCCTCAAACATGAGGAGTTTCACATACTTGGTTTAGTTTCCTTTTTAAGCATTAATTGTCACTGCCAAGGTTTCTATAAATCCATACTAAATTCTATAACCAAAAGGGGTTTTCCCTAAGGGTCTTAGCCCTCATATAAAYAACCATCATGAGTATCAGGGGTTCGAAMTTCCCATTCTTAGAGGTAGATTTGCAATCACTAGTTCATTCTTTCTTTGAACTTAAGCAACATTTAACAAGATGTTTCCATTTCAACCATTCACATTCAATTTTTTACTCTTAATGCTTGTCATCATATTCCCACTCTTGTAGGGGTAATTATCAGTTTGAAAAAAGAAAAACATAATCCTTTGTTGTAACTTGACAAGAATTTCCAAGGTACAATTTCAACCTGTAGTCCTTTTTCTCAAGGAATCTTGTGAAGATAATAAAAAATATTTTAACACGAGGAAACTTGTTCTAATAATATCATATTATCCTTAATATACCAATATTTATGATTGTTCTATGGCCCATCCAAGCCTAGTGTTTGAACTCTTCTATGATACCACTTTGTAATACTCTCGACCCCTTAAGTACCATTTTAAAGGATGGGGTGTCATAATTTTCTCTTTTTCCTAAGCATCTCAAAGCCTCTTCTCAAGGGCACCATCATATTTTTCTCATCGAGAGCTTTCCAATGACTTCCACCATGCTCAAAATCAATCTCAGGATCAAAATTTAAGGCCTTTTAACGTTCCTTATGCCTTCATTTGTCAAATCCACTTCACTTCCATGTGGCACCCACGTGTCTCCTATCACTTCCTCCATCTGATGTGGAATTAACGTGATGCCTTCCACTTGGCCCATCGGGCCCTCTGAATAAACTTCTTTGGCTCATTCAGTGCGATCCTTCACTATCGAATTTTTCCCATCAATGTCACATTCCACTCCAACTAGTACACTTTGGTAAATGCACTATGATGGATCTGATGGTCCTTGGGGTCAAGTGATCAATGACTTCAATTTCTTCAGAGTCTCTAACTCACCTGAAAGTTAACGATTCTCTTGCACTCACCTTGAGCTTGGATTTTATGGGGCCACGCATATCTACGACTGAGATTGAATCTTGCCTCCTTCCTGATCTATGACCTAGATCACCTCTCAAATTCCTGCTGTCAGAGTCCCCTTATAATACCATATTCAAACATCCTGACAACGATTTCCTTCGATCAATGGTAGATATTTGTCCACTCACCTGCCACATGGCACTCCTTTCCCCACAAAGTCCTCCCTAAAATTTACAAATCACCTTGACACATGGTCCAAACACAACATGACATGTGGATCATGTGACACACATACCTCCCACGTGGATTAGCGTGGGTGTACACATCATCACAGGGAACTCAACTCACCCATCCAGGCACTGAAAATTATCCTCCATATGACACACTAGCCACCATGTTGGAATATTTGTCACCCTAATGTCACTCCCCTTTCCAATTCTCACAAAGGGAACTAGAAGGATCCACGATAGATCGATAACTGAGAAATCACCACGTCCACTCTTCGATCGATGGTTCTGGTTCTCTCTCAGGGTTACTCCCATCGAAGTTCACTTATTCTGATCACTTGGAACACTCTAAAGGTTATCCCTTCGACAAATCTAATGGTCCTAGGATTCATATAAACAATGGCTCCAATCGCATCAGATTATTTATTTACTCAGTTGTTAACACCCATCTCCCTTGCTAGAACCTCGTACACGTGTCACTTCCATGACTTGCCACCTTGGCCACTGCTGCCACTATGTACCTTCCCCCAGAATGACACATGACACTCATATTACATCCCTAACTACCCTCTCAATATGAAAAATCATCATGATATGTAGCACGGTCATCGTTGGACATGTGGGCCTCCACGTGTATTGACGTGGTGTGCACGTCATCTCATAGTGCTTGTGATGAAACCTATTGACTGTGCATTAGCAAGGTGACATCATCCTCTTCAGAATAATGTCACCTTCGCTTTTGGCTTAGCCCAAGTGAGACCCACATAGATCCATGGTTGAGATTACTTCTCAGCGAACTCTCGATCCATGACCTTGATTATTCCTCAGAGTCTTCTCCATCGAAGTATTCCCCACTATGGAAACCCAATGTTACTTTGACCATCCTTCCCCGACGATATTCACTATAAGGAGATCCAATAGACCACAGTTATGGGTGCTTAACCAAAGGAATGAGCCCCATTGGGGCCCATCTTCGACCGTTTGGTAAATTTTGTATCGACATGTCGCGTCCCTATGACATCGTGGCTATCATACTGGCGTCTTTGGACACGTGGAACACTCACAAATCACCACTTGTCGTGACACATGGCATCAGGACTCATGTTGATCGATGTCTCAAATATCCAAATAACCTTAACACATCGCTCGACACCCATAACATGTGGATCCAACCATGATTTGACACGTGAACTTACGTGGTATTACATGTTATCACCTGATTCAAGGGATCATCCAACCAGTTACTTCCACCTGTCCTCTTATGTACTTGTTGGTGCTCCTCATTAATGTGACACGTCATGCTAACATCACACCCCTCTTATTATCGCTTAAGAGAGACTCACGATGAGCTATGAAAGAGAATGATTTCAATGGTTCACTGATATATGAACCCAATTTATCTTCAAGGTCTTCCTCGTCGAAGTGCGTCCACTCCGGGCCTCCAGGGTTACTTGACCATTCTCCTTCGATAATGCTCACCATAGAAGGTTCGATGATCCTGATTATCCAGGACCACTCTCCAATGGATCAATGGTCCCTGTTTGGCTCAAGGTAAATTGTATCATGGCATCCTAACCTACTCTGATGGAGGGTCAAGATCTATTTGTGATGTTTAATCAATGATTGTGATCCATCCAATCTCAAAATATGGTTCTTCAATGGTTTATCAGTCCGAACTCGGACTTGGAAAATTCCAGGGGTCCTTCTAAGAGTTTTCTCAATCTTCCAAGCCTTCAGAGGATTTTTCTTTGCTCCTAAAACCACTAAGACTCTCCCTTTTTCCACTAGGTGGAGATTTGTGTCCCACAAACTGTCTATAACAGGTCAAGGAATTCCAAAAAGAATCAAGGCTCTTCGAATTACATTGAGACCTCCTTCAGGAATATATACCTTCCCATACCTATCTCAAGGTACTTCTAGCCATTCCTTCTAGTTAAGGTTTAAGTTCTATGACATTCCAAGGATTTTAAGTCCTTTAATTCTATGAACCCATGATAAATATCAATATTAATATCCCTCATCCTGCCTCCCTCGAGCCATTATTATGAGTAATTTATCATGGTATAACCATTATCAACTCACCATGCACACATGGGCACAAACATACAATTACAAGGGATTCTTAATGGAATTGTTATCCCCATTTTGTGGATAACTAAGGAGATTATGTCTCGAGGCCCTCAGGTCAAAGATATGGAGTGTCGAGAGACTACATGACCAACAATATCCTTTTTCACAGTTCAATACCCTTTTCACCACCATAGAGGTCACATATTTTTAGATGGTATCCACCACATGAGATGGATTTCAGAAGGAAGTGGGCCTTTCTCCATGAGCTACAAGTCATTATTATGGTGAGCATCATTTCAATATTTAAGTCATTTAAGTATGTCATATCTCAGATTTCTTTAGATTTTATGATATATGCTTGAACATTATGCTTGTTTCCCTGCTTCACGCTGGTGGTTGACATTATTCCCTAGTAAGTGGTCTTCCTTGGGGATGAGTTTTATACTAGGAACTCTCTTGAAGAGCCATCATACCATTCCATACCATACTTACCACTTTCCATCACTATTTACCCTCATTTCCTTATCTCTTGGGATTTTAGGGTGTATTGACCCAAGAAGGGGTTGTCCCTCATTCTATAGGAAGAAGAGGTTGAAGGCCCAGAGGGATTGATGTTGGGTAAAATATAAAATCTTATGTATGCACCTTCTAGATGCTTCTCCAGGGGATCACCCAAGAAAGAAATGAAACACTTATCTTTGAGAAAGGGGGACCCATAATAAAATATGATTAAAAATGATTAAAAGGTTAGTTGGAAGATAGGAGGTCTCATCACAAGCCAAACTATCATGTCCATGAATATCTAGTGGTATTAAATTACCATCATCTGGTCACCAAGCCAGGGTAATGGCTCTCATTTGCATGGCTGAGAGAAAGGGGGTCTCATCACGAGCCAAACTTATCATTTACACTAGGTGTTTGTGGGTGACACTACCATTATATGGACACCACGCCAAGGTAGTGGCCTTCAACCTTTCCTTAAATTTATGAAATAATGAAAGAATGGAAAAATAATAGTCTTGTAAAAAGTGCATTGTGGATGAAGGTACCACACACCCTCTACAAAGGCACCCATGAATGAGACACTACGACCTCTTGTATGTCATGAGCCCTATGCCCATTGAGTCTTGACCTTAACCACTTCACCCACTTGACATGGCTTAGAGAGGCATCTCTTAGAAACTCTCCTTGACCTAGGGAAATATCTACCCAATAGGACACCTCGTTAACCCTCCAATATTCAAGCTTGACAAGTCGCATAATGTCTTTGAACACTTAATTGTTTGACATAGTGATCTTTGATGCACATGCTTAGGTGTCTCATTTATTGATTGGATTCACTTATCATGATTTTATGAATTGATATCCTTGGAGGGTGAGATTATTTTTCTTTGCAAAACCTACTTAGTGGACAATTTTGGAAGAACAAGCCTAGCTTGGGATTCCATGGGGCTTGAAGTCCACAGGTGGATGCCAAGGGCCCACATGCTATATGAGAGAGATAAAAATTTGAAGACCTAGAAGATGACTTGGATGACATAACCTATCCCACACATTCCAAACATTTTTCCTAGGAGAGGAAAACGTCACATTTAGAGGCATGACATCACCTAGGGGGGTTAGAGTTTGGTGGCGAGTTGACATGCATTGGCACAAGGATGTTTTGAGGGGATTGAGCCTTGATCATGAAGGAATTTGTTGGGATGCTTGACATGTGGCTTTAGAAATCCTTTATACACTCCTACATCACCAATGACCTTCTCCTAGTGCCAAAAAAACCCCAAAGGGGTGACGTCCATATGACTATGGATTTTTCTTTGTGCAAAAGTCAAATTAAAAAGAATTGTTTAATGTTACTTTGTAAAAGGGGAAATATTAGGGTTTTTGACCCCTAGTCTTGTGGTTTACCCTTAATTATGTGGAAAAAATATCTTAGTGACATTTCGTATAAATAAGAGATCATAAGAGCTCATTTTTACAATAACTCTCCCTCTTGTGAGAAGTACTTGGTCTGAAATTTTCGCTACACTTGGAGTGTTTTTCCTTTGATGCTATGGAATAATTCTTTTTGGTTATGGTTCATTGTCGATGATGGTGTTCTATCTCTTGGAGGTCATTCTTTTTCTATTGTGGGGGTTGAATGGTATGGTTTTATACTTTGTTATTATCATTTGTAATTCAAGTTGAATTTGTTTTGGCCAAGGATAGATAGGAATTATAAGGATATACACCCATATCCTAGTTTCCACCATGTTATCAAGTTATTTTGCAAGGGTTTTGTTGAGGAAGTAAGAGGATTTACACCCCTCATATTTAAACCCTATCTAGGTTTCTTACCATGGTAAGTAAGAGGATTTACATCCCCAATGGTTTAATAACCATAGATATTTCTTTTAGATCCCATTAACCCATAACTAAAGGCACTAGTCTTGCATTGGAGAAACAAAATATTGCATTGGGAAACATGATTTCTTATCATTTTTCCTTCTTGCAACTTGGATTTTCTTCCTTGTGCATTGAGAACCTCATAGCCACTAGGGCATCCCCATAAAAAGGATAGTTCTTTCTACTATTAAAAATTTTCATCTTCAGCCATTAGGGCTGCAAAAACCCTAACTCAATTACTTGAATAACTCTCTTATAAACCACTCAAAATTGCCCAAAGTTTGCACACTTGTCTTACTTGCTCTACCGCACTTTTTGGAAACTTTTGGAGGATTTTTGGTGGATGATTCTCTTGATTTAACACATTTATTTCTACATCCATAAGGATGATATAATTTTCTACATAAAAGTGTTTAAAAGAGCCTTATATTTTCATGCTAGTATCTTGGTCTTTCATCTTGAGATTTGCTAGTATTTCTCTTGTATCTTCTACTTGATCTCTAGAATTTATTTTGCAGGTTATGGTGCCATTTTATTTCTGATATACATTGTTACTAACAACTTATATTAAGGACAACAAGCTTAAATTTCTTGTCCAATTTATTATATTGCGATATATGCTTGTTTTTCTTGTGTCTCATGAAGGTATTTCACCATTTGCAGGTTACTCAACATACTTGGCAACCCTTGGACCTTACCAAGAATTCGTTCCAAGAACTTCATACCATTTAGATTTGAAATCTAGGGTATTCATATCCATATTCATCTTTTTCCATCTCAATTACCCTATGGTCACTGGGATTCCCCCCTTGAGGTGACTGCCTCACCTCTAAAGTGACAGGGACACCTGCCTAAGGTGACATTGGGTAGGTGACCTCCTAGTCATCACAATTTACTGTTTGGGTCGGACTTTCCCAACCTACAACTTGTGCGATAACATTTTTGTGTCATTGTCGGGGAGGATTTTGAATCCTCTTCGGAACCTTAATGAAACTTTGACAAGCTATCCCAAAGCCTTTCCCTTAGCTTTCCCAACGACTCCACCCAAGGGACGTTATCTTTCCACTTTATTGATGATCTCATATTGAAACTCATCTGGCAACTCCACCTTCCCAGAACTCTTCCTTTCCCAAACCTTTTCTCCCTCAGAGGTTTAATCCTTCTAAGGTTTACCAAACAAATCCTCTTCTCAAGTATCCCATTGTTAAAACCCTCTTCCATAATACCCTTCCTCTTGCTCCAATGGGCCACCCTTGGGAAAATGGCCTCTACAAACCTCTCAACATGTATAACATTCAAGGATACCCTAATACAATGCCAAAAGACGTTAGCAAGTGGTTGCCAAAGTTCCCAAGAAACAATGTGATAACTGTTAAGGACCATATTTATGTCATAGGTTGGGACATGGAAAATGCAGGTAATGAGCATGAATATGTGACCATGAAGTCATTCTCCTCATCATTGAATGAAGAAGCCATTGATTGGTTCAGAGAACTCCCTGAAAATCATCTCGCATCCTACGAATATTTTTCCAACTTATTTAAGAATAGATGGTCAACAAAGGTAGATGGTGGGACATGTTATAGCACAATCTATACTTTCCTAAAGCCGAAATCAAGTAGATACAATATTGGCGTAATAGGGGGTGATATATCACTTTCACGTTAATAGGAAACCCCTTTATATCTAGGATTATATCATTGTACCCCAGGGGAGACGTCCCTAGTGACATAAGGGTTTGAGAAGGCTAAGAAAAGAAAGTTCCCCCCTCTCACAAGTCACTCAATTTCAAAGGTTATTTGTGTCTTATAGAGATGAAGCAAAAGATAAATGAGGTGTACCTTCCTAGAAAAAGACAAAAAAATAGAAAAAGAGCACTTTCCAAGTACCAAAATGATGTTAATGCTTCATAAGACAATGAACTCTTGAGAAATAGACTGATTTGTTAGAGGGGGGAACTTTCTTGCCTTGGCCTTATCAAACCCTCAGGTCACTGAGGACATATCCCCTGGGGTACATTGATATAATCATAAATACAAAAGGGTTTCCTATTAAGGTGACACTGATAGTTCACCCCCTTTTACGCCAATCTTGTATCTACTTTCTTTGGGATTTAGGCAAGTACAGATTGTGCGATAACATTTTGGCATCATTTTCGGGGAAAACTAAGTTAATGTTCCTCATCGACACTTTTTCGGTAAGCCTTTATCCAAAGCCTTATTTTCACAAATCTTACCTAGCGACTCCACCGAGGGTGATTCCCTCATCCCTTTGATAATCCTTAAGATGATATCTGGAGACTCCACTGACCTTTTCCAAGGTGCCACCTTACTCTCAATTCTGTGATATTTCCAAGTTATGGGATCATGGCACCCTGGGAAAAAGTGTATCCAACTATTGATTTCAAAAGTTTCCATAGATACCCGCATTTGTTTTTATGAAAAATGGTTAAAAAACTCTCCAATATTCAGAGGGATCCCAGTTACTCACATTGTAGAATTCTTGAAGTATATAAGTGAGATAGAATTCAAAGGGGAAGATGTTCTGGTAAAATTGTTCATACTTTCTCTGCCATATTTTTTGCAAGATTGGCTTAAGAGTTGTTGCGAAGATAGGGGTATATTATATTTCGTAGACCTCATCAGTAGGTTTATTGAATTTGTCAAACCACAGTTCCAAACATGTGAATATCCCCTTCAAAATATCACAATAGTCGTAGAGGATTGTTGGCCCTTGACCAAGTTTTGAGGATCCTTGGTCATGTTTGACCTACTTTTGGGACTTCGACAGGCTGTCGAAGGTGGAGTGCAAGTCGAAGTGGATATCGTGGGATCTTGGCCCCTTTTTAGGGATTTTTGGGTTTTGGGCTTATGTAACAGGTATGGGGATGTGGGCCCATGGGTTTACCCATGTTTAGGCCCTTTTTGTAATGTATAAATAGAAAGGTAAGCAATGTAGGAACTAGTTCGATCTATGTGATCGCAGAGAGGCTAGACACTGTGCTAAGTGCAACTTTTAAGTGCTTTTTGCATGCTATGTTGAGAACTTGTAGAGCTAAGTGCAAGTGATTGTAAGAGACTGTGAAGAGGCTTTGTGCTGTAACTCAGGGAAGGAAGATCTAACAGAGTGCGCGTAGATCTCTTGTCCTCTGTGGAGTAAGATATCATGGCTATGTGCATGTAGAAGATTGACAGAAGGAAATAAAGAAGAAGAGTTGGTGGATGTAGCCCCAAGGTGGGGGTGAACCACGTATATCCTGCGTTGTGGTTGCTTTGTGCTTTATGGTTGTTCTCTTGTCTGTGTGATTAAATGCTTAGTGCACTAATGTATGTTAGATGAATCTAATATAATAGCTTAGTGTTGAATAATGGGAATGAATGCCAGATCTTACCTATGTTGATGTGCTTAATGCTTGATTATATTGGATCTATGTGAAAACTGCACCATTTTTTTATTAGGGTTTATCTGCGTTGTAAGCTAAAGATGAATATTGATGAAATATAACTGCTAAGTGCTCTGTTAAAGTGTTACAATCACATATTTGTGTCCCAGCTAAGGTTGTAGACATCAAAGTCCTGCAACCACCCCTACCTCTACTTCGGGTGAGACTTCATCTGCTTCGCAGGTGTTGCCGAAAGGGATGGTAGTTAGGGTTTTGTTGGTGCGTTGTTGTAGCATTGAACCCTGGGTCTGCCCTTGTGCCAAAAAATGGTTTCGTTGTCAAGATTGGAATTATGATTGCTGGGAACTAAAGAAAAGAGGAAGATCCATGTGTATATATATTTCCCTAGTGCACAATATTCTACTTGACCTATGAAGCTCTGTGCCAAGAAGAGTCAGATCTGAAGAAAAGAGGTAAGACTTGAAAGCTTTGTGCTCTGATAAAGGTAAGAACAGTGAATTTTTTTATTGAAAAAGTAAGATAAGTGGAAATTTTTGTTTCAAAAGTATGGATCTAGGTATGTTTGATAAATTGTGTCCTATCTTGAAAAGTAGGGCACAACTAGATGAAAGAAGGTTTGATATGATTATATCTGACAAAAATAGTGAAATATATGTTATTCCTATGCATAGAAAGAATGTTTGGACTAACAAATGGATGCAGGATCCTAGAAAGAATTTTTTGCAGGTTAGCTACTATGATCCTAGTG
>SNQJ01S0000948.1:140302-161746 GCA_010110895.2 Picea sitchensis
CCATATGACCCATCGGCGCACGGAATAGGTTTTACCACACGGTTATTTGCGTCAATATGTGACCATTCCGTTGAACATGCCATTCGCGCAGGGTTTGGTTTAAACCAAACGGTTGTATTGTAATATGACCACTCACATGGTATGTGTTGCGCGGTTTAAACCATTCCATGGTTGCAATATATGTTTAACCATTATATAAACATTGGCGCATATTTTTAAATGGAGTTGAACCCACGGTTCTATGTGATATGGCATATGACCATTCGCCGGTGTTTAACACGCGCGGGGGGTGTTTCAACATTCAAACCCACGGTTTTATATATTAAATGTAACCATGCCTTTTGGTATATGGCATTCGCGCGGGAATTTTGTTATGGGAACCAGCCCGTGGTTATATTGGTTGGTCATATGACCATTGTAAATAGGCGCGCGCGGGTTTTATTCCCATTTTCATACCACGGTTCCAGGTTTAAAATATGACCATTTAAAACATTGCGTGTGCGCGTTATGTTGGGTTTTAAAACCACGCGCCTGGACACTTGGCAAGCCCAAGTTGATTCATGGAACAGTTAGCCCTTTATGTGCGCGGGATGTGGCCACATGGCCCCATGCGCCCAACACCTCTGAGCTTGGGGGCTGGATTCTCGTTAACGGTTCGACAGATTGGCCCCAATTGCGGGACGCGCGTGGGTGCTGGGTTTTGTGACCGAAAACGCTCAGAGGCTAGGTTCACTTCCCAGAGGTGTGAAATGGCGAACAGGTTACAGCAGGCTTGAAGGAGAAAAATGGCAGCAAGCACAACTTCTTCAATTTTTGGCCAAATGAAGAGCTGTAAAAGCCCAGCTAGGGGTTTTTGGACATTCTGAGTCCATTGGTGATGTCTTTACAGGCATTTGGAGACTTCTAATGCAGGTTTTTAACCATTGAATCTTGAGGAAGCTCTAGGGACCATTGAAGCCCTCATTGTTTGAGGCATTGCTCTGATGAGCACATATTCATTTTCTGAGACTGAATAGTCATTTCTGACTGATTATTATGCTCTGAACATTTTGGGATAGGTTTCAGATCCATTGGAGGACTTCTAAAGGTATTTTTCCTCATTCAAGCTCATTTTGGGAAGCTTGGAGGTCACATGTAGAAGAGGTCATTGTTGGATGAGCCATTGTCCATTTCCAGAGTTGTAACAGTCAATTTTGGGGTTTTTGTGTATTCTGAACCCAATGGTACAGTCTGTAAAACCATTGGAGTTGANNNNCAGCTTGTAAAAGAACATTTGACAACTAATCCCAGAGAGCCAAGTCCATTGAAGGAGGCTCAAGGAGACGTAGCCCAGAGAGGGGTGAACTCCTTTATCATCTTGGTATTGCTGTGATTTTGATGTGTTATTTGTTGCATTTTATATTGCTGTACATTGGATTATAACAGTTAATTAACCTGTTAAAAACACATTTTATCACACATGTTCATTGACAAGAACAAGCAAGAACTTAACACATAAACTATCTTGCCTATTTAAACACATGAAGCAAGGTCCTGTTAAGGTTTATTTAATGAGGTAGAGGGTGCTTGCATAGCATAACAAGTCAGCCTTCTATTTTCAGATCATTGTAAGAGACTGTGAAGAGGTTTTGTGTTGTAACTGAGGGAAGGAATATCTAGTGGAGTGCATGCAGATCTCATGTCCTCTGCGAAGTAATATATCATGGCTCTGTGCATGTAGAAGATTGACAGAAAGAAATAAAGAAGAAGAGTTGGTGGACGTAGCCCCAGGGTGGTGGTGAACCATGTATATATTGCATTGTGGTTTCTTTGTGCTTTATGGTTGTTCTCTTGTTTATGTGATTAAATGCTTAGTGCGTTGATTTATGCTAGATGAATCTAATATAATAGCTTAGTGTTGAATAATGGGAATGAATGTTAGATCTAGCCTATGTTGTTGTGCTTAGTGCTTGATTATATTGGATCTGTGTGAATACTACACCGTTATGTTATTAGGGTTTATCTACACTGTAAGATAAAGGTGAATATTGATGAACTGTAACTACTAAGTGCTCTATTAAAGTGTTACAATCACAGATCTATGTCCCAAATAAGGTTGCATACATTGGATTCCTGCAACCACCCCTGCCTCTACCTCAGGCGAGACTTCATCTGCTTCATAGGTGTTGTCGAAAGGGTCGGTAGTTAGGGTTTTGTTGGTGCACTTTTGTAGCGTTGAACCCTAGGTCTTCCCCTGTGCCAACAAGGACGAAGGATTCACCACTAAGATTGTGGAATATCTCATGGATGTGTACCATACTCAATACCAAGAACCCTCTGATATAGAAGGAGATATTTATGAAGAAATTTGTCAACCCCTTGAAGAGGAGCAAGATTTTTCCCATGATTTGATATAATGCAATAAATATTTAACTAAAGAAGTGAGTTATGAGGATGAAGCACTAGTATTTTATCCATCCGATGAAGCTCTCCAAGATTCTATCTCTCTTGCACAATATGAGGATAATGAGGTGATTCATTTTCCTTTTCAGTTTTTTGATGACACTTTGTTCTATGATTCATAAGGTGAAGAAGTAAAGGAACCCTTGGAAGAGATAGGTCCTTCATTTTCTGATGAAGACGAGCAGATGATTAATAAGCTGAGTGTTGGGGATGATTTACTGGACCCTCTTCCATTTGATTTAGTAATCCAAGCCATTGRCGCTCCTCCACAACATGAAGTGAACACGATAATTTATTTSCATTTCCAAGATTTTGATGATGCTTTATTTTATGATTTGGAAAGTGAATAAGTACTAGAGGAGCCCTTGGATGCATTAAATCCTTCATGTTATGATAAAGGTAGTGACATGGTTGATAATATTGATGAGTTCATACATGTTGGAAGACGTAAGTGGGATGTGATTGGTTCTAATGAGGATCCCATTTATGATGTAGAAGGATATCTTCAAATGTTTCCTTTACAACAATCATGTCATGTTCCTAATAATTTTGAAGTTTGGAAACAAGATGATGATATAATTACAAAAGTTTTCCAAGAACCCAAGGATGACCTAGTGCAATATTCTCCTGATGATTTTCGGTGAGGATTTTGATGAGTATTCCTTTGAGAACTTGGATTTATTCTATGAAGAAGATTATCAACCACCATTGTGCTCATATATTGATAAAGGTGAGGACATTTTTTTCCCAAAGAAGGATCTTTGTGACAAGTTTTTCCAACTCCCTTCAACTACCTTACCTTTCTATGTCACTAAAGGTGTAGTTGGGAAACATGTCCTTTGTCTTAATTTTTTTTCGGGGAAAAGCCTACTTTTAGAATTTGAGGGTAGGTTGAATACCTTAAGAAGAAATTTATTATCTTAGTCTTTCATTTCTCCCTTAAGAAATTGTCAATCATCCTCTAGGTTCTTACTAGGCCCCTCCTAGACCTCAGGATGTGAATATGTCCAAGGTAGCCAACCTTCAAACTCTTTGAGTCAGTATTTTGAACCTTTGATTTTTCACGATCCCTTTTTGAGATGGATTGAGCACTTTCCTAGAAGTGTGACTTGGAATAATTTTATCCCTCCCTCCCACCTCCATGAGCTAGACTTTACGATTTTCGATGATGTGATACATGTTCAAACTCATGTTATTTGTGTGCTTGACTTGTCATTGTTTTGGTTCATGATGAAGCGTAGAGGCATGTATTATGAGATATTTCTAGGATGGTTTCACTGGTTATTTGACTACACATAACATTCAACCAACATGTAAGTAGAGGTAGGTAGGAATTTGCATCCATTGTATATACCATCTGCATATCATGCTAGTATAATTTCATTTTCACATTGCGTTTTTCCATTATGTATATATGCATGCTTATCTTTATTTTATTATATCATATATGAGCGAAGGGTGATATCACCACCCTGAATATTACTGATGTATTTTGTTGAGATCTAGCAGATACAAGTCATACCAAAGATGTTGAGGTTCTCATGCGCTCTACGATGAGCACATGTCCCCGAGTTGGATCCGGATGTTATCCCCTATCCTAGGGATAACTAAGGATATCATGTCTCAAGGCCCACATGTTCTAGACATGGATTGTCGAGAGATGGATGACTTGAGCATGGCCCCGGAGGGCCCATCTTTTCTTCAGTGCAACCCATCTATTAAAAACAATAACATCCATCCCACCAGCATGGTCCTAAAGTAGTAGTAAGTCTTGCTCCATGAGGTAATGAGTCCAGGTATCATGGTATGTGTCACTCTGATTATTGAAGAACTTAAATATGTTGCATTGAATTCTCCTTCATTTCATAACGTTTTCTTGGAAATTATGCTCTTTAACTTGTTCATACCTAGGAGGGTGACATAATTCCATTGTAAGCTAATTCCCCTTTAGGATGAGTTTCCACTAGGTGGGTCTATGAAAGGTCATCGTCCATTCCATCCATATTTACCACTTTCCATCATTATTCCTCTCATATCCCCCCACCTTGGTTTGGGAATTAGGTTTTCCATGCTAGGAAGGGTTGTAACTTTCCTTGTGGGAAGAAGCGGCTAAAGGCCCAGAGGGTAAAAGTAGCTCGAAAGAGTTAAAATCCAAAATGAAACCTTTGAGATGATTCTCCCAGGGATTCTCGAGAAAGCAGTAAAAGACTTCTCGGTAAGAAAAGGGAACCAGTAAGATAAATAAAAACTCAAGGTACTAGTTGGTGGATGGGAGGTCTCATCATAAGTTGGCCTATTAGGTCCATGGGCATGTAGAGGTATGAAACTATCATCTATCTGGTCACCAAACCAGGGTAGTGGCTCTTGGTGTAATATCGTAGACAAAGGGGGTCTCATCACGAGCCAACCTTCTCATTTATGTGAAATGCTTGTGGTAACTCTGTCACCTCTTGTCACCAAACCAGGACAGTGTCCCCTAGCTTTTCCCTTGAAAAGAAAAAAGACCAGAAGAAATAAGACTAAGAATAAAAGGCATTGAATGAGATAGGAAACAATGGAATCCATGATGAGGTGCATCTCGCCTCTACAAAGGCACCCACATGAAAGACCTACATTTCCCTGTTATCACTGCACCCTCTGCCCAAACGTTCCCATACACCACTTCACACACACTTACATGACCTAGATTGGTTCTCACCTGGGAAACACCCCAAACTTAAGGAGAATTATCCCAATAGGACATCCTGAGACATTCTCCAAACCTGACTTGTTAAACTGCATAACATCTTTGAGCATATGTCTGGATAAAGGCGGGTTTGATGCACATGTTTGGGTACTTTGATTATTAGATGTGATTGAAATTGTTATGATCCATGTGACTTATGATACCTTGGAGGGATTACTTGTTTTTTTTTGCAGGACTTTTCTCGTTGGACAGGTACATATGGGGGAATGATTAGGTCGGACCTCCATGGGGCTAAAATCCCAACAGATGGATGTTGTGACCCCACCAGGGGGAAAAAGAAACCAGAGGCTTGCACCAGGGAGAAAGAAGGACATTTCACCAGGTAAACTCTGAAATACCTAGACCTAGGGGGGTTTTTCCTTTCCACCCAGACGTTGACCCTTGAGAGCACATGACATCATCATCTTGACCTTGACGTGACCCAGAGTTAGGGTTTGCACTTATGATGGGAAGTTGTGTGCTAGTTGGCACATGTGGAAACATTCAGTGCCTTTAGAGGCCAAACTTTATACACTTGAGGCATAGTGTTCCACCTTAGGGGCCTAATGTTACCCTAGAAGGGCATGATGTCACCCTTGAAGATGAAATTAGGGTTTAATTAATGTTATTTATGTAAAAACTGGATTTTAATGTAATTTGGCCATGTCAACCTTTTTATGACCTAACTGTAATTAAAGGTCATTGATATTGTATAAATAAGAGAGAAAAACTCTACTTTTTATCATCATCTCTTATCACACAAGTGTGTGGTCTGAAATTTGACCGTGTTTAAGAGTTATTGGTTGAAACTAAGTGGTGCACAACTTCTTGGAGAGGCATTTTTGGTGTATCTTGGMTATTTTCATGGTGGGAAATCTTCAACTAGGGTTTGAGCTTGATTATTCTTGGTGAAGTAAGTAGAAAATATGAATTTATATATTTTGAATGAATGTTCATGGTGAATTTTACTTGTTTCATATTAAAAATGATGAAATTGCTTGCTTGAAAACCTAGGAGAAAGACATAAGTTTTTATATTTTTCTCTATAATTTTCCACTTGCTTAAATTTATCAAGGAGCACCTTATCTAGAAGTAGATACTAGATCCCTACCATTGTAGCACTCTAGTAACCCTACTTACATTGCCTATTGCATATTGCATATTTTATTTCAAATTGTCTAAGGAAAAGAGAAATCACTAGGGCCTAAGTTTCCTTACTTTCTAGAAATTATCTCTAGGACTTGGATGTTTGAGGCCTTGGGTTATCAACACCTCTCTCATCTTATCCATATCATTTTGACTAAGTATTATCATTTCTATTTCCATCTAAGAGTTTCTTTTTCTATCCTTGACTCCATTAGCCTAGAAGGAACTAGTCTACTCACTACTATTGATTGATTGATCAAACAAATTTCAGAATATCTTCTTTGGAACATTCACTAACTCTTACTAACCTTAGACTATCTTAATTCACTAACCAACTTGTTGTTGTTGCAAAATATTTCTACATCCATCTAACAACATAAAACTGACCTCAAAAGTGACATGTTATGCTATCTAGACATTGCTAAATCTGCTTGTGACTATCTAATATCAATTGGCCTAGTTAAAGATACTACTTCTAGTCTTTTCTCAAGCATTTTGGAGCATAATTATTGTGGCTGTTACAAATTTATCATTTTTGTTGTAAACTATTATACCGCTGCAATTTTATATTAGCTAGTCTATTTCTCAAGAGTTCATTGTCTTATGAAGCATTAACA
Organism: Picea sitchensis; assembly: GCA_010110895.2. NCBI lineage: Eukaryota > Viridiplantae > Streptophyta > Pinopsida > Pinales > Pinaceae > Picea > Picea sitchensis. The sequence goes on from SNQJ01S0000948.1 coordinate 147,233, forward strand.
TCATTTTGGTACTTGGAAATTTCTCTTTTATATATTTTTGGCTTGTTCTAGGCAGGTACACCTCATTTATATTTTTATTAATCTCTATAAGACACAAAGAAAATTTGAAATTGAGTGACTTGTGAGAGGGGGGAACTTTCTTTATTAGCCTTCTAAAACCCTCGGGTCACTACGGACTTCTCCCCTGGGGTACATTGATATAATCCTAAATATAAAGGGGTTTCCTATTAAGGTGACAGTGATAGGTCACCCCCTGTTACACCAATATTGTATCTACTTGCTTTGGGCTTTGGGAAAGTACATATTGTGTGATAACAGGACCCTTGGGGCTCAGTTTAATCAGATAAAGAAAAAGGAGAATGAGATAGTAAAGGAATTCAATACAATACTTGACAGTTTGTACAATCAAATTCCAACAGATTTCCATCCAACAACATCATTAGTTCGTCTCCTTTACATGAATGATTTTGAATGGAAGTTTCGATTCATTCTCAAAGACAAAAATCCCACATCATTGGAACAAGCCAAGGAGTACAATGCTAATATTGAAGAAACTCTCCTTGATTCAAGGGTAGAACCTTTTCACTACCCTCGTGTCAAAGTAGAAGCAAAGACTAAGGTTTCCAACAATAGTGCTCCTGATCCAATTTCCCTATTAACTCAGAAGATAGACCAGATGAATACTTAGTTTATCTAGGTGCGTAATCATATTATGGGCCATTTGAATACAGTGGAAAAAAATCAATCTGCTCCCAGACTGCAGTTTTCTAAACAACAAAGAGATTCCACAGGTTGGAAACCAAGGCCTCAACAAGAGGAAAATGCCCTGGATACTTTGAAACCAGTTGGGACAGTTGATATAGAATCTTGGTGCCTCGCGTGCCAAGAACCCCACAGAGAATACGAATGCCCCCGATGAGACAAATATTCTCCCGAAGATATATTTCATTGATATTATTTGTGTTTTACAAGAGGAACAAGTTAACCAAGAGAATATCAATGAAGCCAAAAGAAGAGGAGAAAGAGAGGGGAGACTTCGAGCCTTGAATCAATTGAAATATGATCAGAAGAAGGAATTAGGAAGGAGGGAATATCTGACCTACACTAGAATAAATAAATATTCATCCCCTACATCATAGCCTGACACTCCTCTTCCATCACCAGAGAAGGTGGCTCCACCACCTCCACCTCTGGTACATGAATTTCTTCCTATTCCAACTCCTGCAGATGATATTTAATTAAATATAGATGTTGCAAGTATGTTTGGAAAACTAAATATGAAAGTTTGAGTGACAAAGATGTATAATATCCCTTCTGTAAAAAGGGAATTTTTTAAAGTCTTACAGGTGCCAACCGAGAAGGAATATCCTCACATCATTGTGAACACTATGTATCTTGATCAACCAAGGGGAAAGAACCCCCATTTCTATCTTTCATTAGGCGTGAATGGACTCTGCTTGAAAAACTGCATGCTTGACTCTCGGGCCTCAACAAATGTCATATCATTGAGGGTGATGAAACAAATTGGTTTGAATATAGACTAACCTTATGGCAACGTATGTGGTATTTATTCCAAAAATGTCAAGGTTCTCAGGGTATGTGAGGACATTGAGGTTTTCCTGATTGATTTTCCACATATTAGTATCATCATGGACATAGTAGTAATCGATGTTCCAAATTCTTGGGGATTTCTCTTATCTAGGGGTTGGTCTATTGCTCTTGGGGGTTTCCTTAGAATGGATCTCACCCATGTAAACATTCCCATGGGAAATGTAAATTTCCAGAAACTATACAATCAAGAGAAATTTGATAGACATGTAATGAATCCTGATGGCCCTGATTATGTATGCAAATGTGATTCTAATGTGCCTCCATAGATTATTGAGTATGATCCATCTGAGCTACCCTTCATGCAGGAGGACTCTATAGAAACACTTATTCCATGGAAATATCAATACAAAGAGAAACTTGCAAACTACCATGGGAAGGAGACAAGGTCTATCCATATTTTGAAGAAAGAAGATAAGAAGCATGAAGAAATCATCAAAGAGACACTCTGTAAATAGCCTCCATAAGTTGAGAATACACCTTGCATCAATTTTAATGAAGGAACTCTTGCACTCATGTGGGATAAAAGAAAGGGAAAGCCCAGATATGACCAAAGAGATAACAACTCATGGATTGGCCCTTACATAATCAAGAAGAAGTCTGATAAATAAAAATACTATCTGACGGCATTAGATGGGAGGAAGATGACATTACCAGTGGATGAATCTCTTCTCCAACCTTACATCTAGGTCACATGACTTCTTCACGACCCATGCCCCATGTAAGTAGGTAAGTCATCTTGGTTTCCCCTACATTTGCATCTTGATTAACCATACTAGTTTAGATGCATTTCATTTTCATTTTTCTCTACTTGCATATTGATTTCATGCTTAGCTTAGAATGTTTTTTAAAAATGTCAATTTTTTTCTTTTCTAGATTAGTTTTTATTTTTGGATATATATATATATATATAAGATGCATTGTTGGAGACCCTTCTCACCACCACATACTTCACATATTTTTAGATGGAACTCACCACATCATGTAGCTTCTAGAAGGTAGTGGGCCTTGCTTCATGAGGTACAAGTCAATATTATGGTGAGAATCATTTCAATATTTAAGTCATTTAAGTATGTTGTATATTAGATTGTTCTATTTTTCATGATATATGATTGAAAATTATTATTGTTTCCCTGCTTCACCTTGGTGGTTGACATTGTGCCCTAGTAAGTGGTCTTCCTTGGGGAAGGGTTTGCTACTAGGAACTCCCTTGAAGACCCATTGTATCGTTCTAGACCATACTTACCACTTTCCATCACTACTTCCCCCCATTTCCTTATCTCTTGGGATTTTAGGGTGTATTGAAAAAATAAGGGGTTTTCCCTCATTCTACGGGAAGAAGGGGATGAAGGAACAGAGGGATTGGTGTTGGTTAAAAGATAAAATCCTATGTATGAACCTTCTATATGATTCTCCCAGGGATCGCCCAAGAAAGCAATGAAATGCTTATCTTTGAGAACTGAGGGACCCACAATAAAATATGATTAAGAATGCTTAAAAGGTTAGTTGGAGGATAGAAATCCTCATCATGATATGACCTATCATGTCCATGAATATCTAGTGGTATTAAATTAACATAATCTGGTCACCAAGCCAGGGTAATGGCTCTCAGTTGCATGGTTGAGAGAAAGGGGATCTCATCATGAGCCAACCTTCAAATTTTCCACTAGGTGTTTGTGGGTGATTCTTCAACTATTTGGATACCATGCCAAGGCAGTGGCCTTCAACCTTTCCTTAAATTTATGAAAGAATGAAAGAATGGAAAAATAATGGGCTTGGAAAAAGTGCATTGCAGATGAAGGTACCACACACCCTCTACAAAGGCACCCATGAATGAGACACTATGACCTCTTGCATGTCATGATCCCTATGCCCATTGAGTCTTGACCCTAACCACTTCACCCACTTTACATGGATTAGAGAGGGATCTCTTGGAAACTCTCCTTGACCTACGGTAAGATATACCCAATAGGACACCTCGCCAACGCTCTCATATTCAAGCTTGACAAGCTGCATAATGTCTTTGAGCACTTAATTGTTTGACATAGTGATATTTGATGCACATGATTATGTGGATCATTTATTGATTGGATTCACTTATCATGATGTTATGACTTGAGATCCTTGGAGGGAATTCTTATTTGTCTTTTTAGGACCTAGTTGGTGGAAATTTTTGGAAGAACAAGCCTATCTTGTGCTTCCATGGGGCTTGAATCCCACATGTGGATGCAAAGGGCCTGCACGTAATATGATAGAGATACAAATTTGAATGCCTAGAATATGAATTGGACGACATAACCTAGCCCCCACCTGCCAAACATTTTTCCTAGGAGAGGCAAAACATCACCTTTAGAGGCATGACTTCACCTAGGGGGTTAGGGTTTGGTGGTGAGTTGGCATGCATTGACACAAGGAATTTTTGAGGGGCTTGAGCCTTGATCATGAAGTAAGTTTTTGGGATGATTTACATGTGGATTTGGGAAGCCTTTCTACACTCCTACATCAACAACGACCTTCTCCTAGTGCCAAAATGTCCCGTAAATGGATGACATCCATATGACTAGGGATTTTTCTTTGTGCAAAAGTCAAATTAAAATGAATTGTCTAATGCCACTTTGTAAAAGGGGAAATTTTAGGGTTGTTTACCCTTAATTATGTGGACAAACTATCTTAGTGACATTTTGTATAAATAAGAGATCCTAAGATCTCATTTTTACAATAACTCTCCCACTTGTGAGAAGTACTTGGTTTGAAACTTTCGCTACACTTACCAATGGTATTTATTATTTGGAACAGTTGAATGAAAAAATTTCTTAACATGAAAAGTGTTTGGATTTTGAGAATCATCAACATTTAACAAAGAGGTTGCTACTGCGAATGAGTAAAAAAATATTATTCTTCTCTCGAGGAAAAAAAAAACAATATTGAAGGAATTAAAAAAACATATGATTTCCCAAACTCTCTTTGGATAATTCTTCAATTTGTCTTTCTTGATTTTGTCCCTCTCCTTGATATAATTAATAACCAATTATGAAGCCCTAGTTACCACCAAATTTTTGACTTGCATTTTAGATGTCATAATCAATCCTTGAATTAATGCTCCATACTCTGCTTCATTATTGATACAAAGGAACTCACGTATAATTGCATGTGGATAAATGAATGATTACGGGATTTTGAAAACATTTCCAACTCCAATGCCATATTTAGAATAGGCACCATCGAATGACATTTTCCAAAACCCTTGAAAAGTATTTTCTTCATTTTTCATGAGAGAATTCATTTCCTCTGTCTTGAAAACAACATAGTTTCCAATTTCAACATTAATGTAGTTATCCATCATTTCAGTTTATTTTTTCTCAAACAAGGTATGATTTCTTTGTTCTCGAGGTACTCTAATAATGATTCTATCTTTTTTGGGGAGCATCATACAACTCCCATCATTCATTATGTATCCTCCAATCATTGATCACCAATCCCAACCAAGAACAACATCATATGTAGGAGGCATATCAACCACTATGATGGTAAACATTGTTGTGATGTGTGGTGCAACACTTATACATGCACAAAAATCCTTGATTTCACCATAAGTTGGTACCTTCCTAGAATCAATTTCATAAATTATTTCCCTTGTTTTGTAGTACTTTGTGCATTCCATTCCAAGATATTCCATTACAGATAATGCCATGATATTTTTAGTTGCTCCACTATCATCTAATCAATTATGCAATTTAAGGTCATTATTTTCTATTGATATATAAAATGGTGGAACCTTACCTCTTGGTCTTACTGGTACATGATGTTGCTTTGTATTTATGACTATTGCTTCTATTCTTGGGTTAGATGAACTTGTTTCACCCAAAATATTCAAAATATTCTCTCTTTGTTGGGGTATTTTAACCACTTCCATGAATGGAAAAGTGATTTGAAGCCTAGTTAATTCATCAACCACATTATAGGTCATTTGAGATGGTATTTTTGGTTGATTTATAATTGGTTGTTGTCTTGTTGGCTCTACAATATTACTCTTTGCTTTTTTCCTTTTCTAGTTGATCCTTGGACTTGAATTTATTTGCTTGATTTCTAGTCTGAACAACAATATCTTGTTGTGTACAGTCATAATCTTGTTTTTCATCAAAGACCTCAAAAGATGATGAAATTCCCTCCATCTAGATTGATTCTAATATTTTATCTTGATCGTTGAATAACTCTTGATTGAAAGGATCATTATCTTGGATAAAACATTCTTCTTCTTTAATTTGTTCTAGCACAACAACATTTGGATTTGGGACTCTAGGTTCTCTTGGTCTATGTTCTTCATTTATTTGATTTCTATAATTTATATCTCTTTGATTCTAATAAATATATATTACATATCAATGTGGTAGAATGGGATTTTGATTTCATTTGAGTCTAGTTATCTCATTTTGCATTTGTCGAATAGTCCTTCTCATCTGAGAAATTTCTATTTTTTATCGAGTTTCTCGAGAAACTTTAGGAATATTTCTCACATTAGGGGGTTGTCCTTGAAACCCCCCCTCCTCCCCCACCACTCCTCGTCCTTTATTATTACTTGAGGTAGGTGGTCATTTGGATGGAAATGCTATATTTTTCATCTGTCTTTATATATATCCAAGGATAATCTCAGGATCAACATTAGTCTCAAGAATATATACTTCCATTTATGTTTCTGTTTGAATTGATTCATTCAATGTGTTTATTTGTGAAACCCTTATTGCATAATTGATGTTTGATGGAATAGTATTCTTATAGCAACCAAATATGATAGGAGCATTTGAACATTACCCATCTGGAATTTGATTCAAGGTTTTGAAAAAGCATAGGTTAAAATCTCTTATCCTTTCACCCTTTTGAAGATGTATTTGAATGAACTTGGTAAGTAAAGTATGATATGCAATTGGTTGTGCATATCGGTCATGAACATATATTAAATATCATCAAAAGATCCAATTGACTGAGCTGGGAGAGAGAGGTATTAATCATAGGTTGGGCCTATCAAAGTTTGAAGAAAGACTTTGACCATCACATCATCATGTTCAATAAAATTAATGTTACATATGGATATAAATTGATCCATATGATTTTTAGGATTCATAATCCCATCACCTATAAAAATAGGAAAAATTCCTTGAGGAAGAGTAGGCAATTGATGTTTCTCTCCCTATAAGTTGAGGGGATTGGATCTGACTTTTCATCCTGGATTTCTTTGTCTTCAATTATTTTTAGGAATTCAATTTCTTTGTTCTTCTCAGTCACCCTTGATTGCTATGTTCACAACTTCAAATGTTGATTATTGGGTTTCTTTATGAATTTCAATATTCTTGATTTTACTTCTTGTTAAAGGACCTTTGTAGGATTCCAAATTTCAAGACTTTATTGTTGTATTATTTGTCTCAAATATATAAATATTTATTCTCCACGAGCAAGAGATTCCCACATTCTTTCTATTTCTTCACGACTACTTGCCAGTGTTATGGCTAGATCATACAAATGATGAAGAATACTTCCTTGATATTTGAGACCAACTTGTATTTGAGGTTGGTTGGGCTCTGGTTGAGTCATTCAAATTTTTGGTCTATGAAACCATCTTTTTTTTTACCTGGTATGGTTGTCAAAAATGTTTATCTAAAATACTGTCAAGGTCTTAAGATAACATCATGAGGATAAATCCTCTTGAATTTTTGTAGAGGTGGAACTCCTCTTTAAATATATTACAATTTAAAGAAAAAGATATAAAATACAAATCTTTCAAAAAATAAATACTCACAAGAAAAGAACTCCTAATAAAGGACCAGGATTGTTTCGAAAATGATTATTTACAATATGATACACGACTCCAAATCATAAAAGTAAGAAATTTTGAAAGACATCATTTCCATCATAGCACAATAAAAATAAGACACATCATTGGACAAGATAATAAATACATTCTACATTTGTATAGAAGTTGACATGATTATTGCATTAAACTCAAAAAATATTTTGATAGACACACATTTGAAATCTCATGCTTTAAACACAAAGTCTGAGAAATCACAAATGTAGTGCCTCGAATAGTTCTATGGGGATCCTCAAAAGTATGTAATTTTTTTTTTTAAATAATAATGTTTGTGGTGTTCATAAAATTAAATGACATTTGTCCTTCAAAGAGGATTGGGATTGGTCTCCCACAAACCATGAAATTAAAGAAATACTATGATGGAAAGTACATGTTGTGACCACCCCACAAATACTGACGGCCACACGGCCCCTCCACCACCCGCAGGCCGGAAGGTCCACGCGCACTCACTGGATCTTCTTCTTCTCGGCCCGAAGAACTCTAAAGTTCTTCTATTTCCCTATCGGGAAATCTGCAACCCACAGATTCTCCTTAACGATCCCCCCTGGTCAAATCGGGGAATCGGACTTCGCAGTTTCGCGAGTCCCGTGGTCGTGCACCCTATGCTTCACAAAACCCCAAAACCCGATGGGTAAATGTCAATACATCATATTCCTATCAGGAATCCTTCTGTCGGGATTTCGGCACCTATGATGTCGAAAATAACTTACCTCGTTGATCCCCGACTCCCGATATGCCGATACACTGATGCACACGTGCGGGTTGACCTTTCCACCCCCCGTCACTTCTATCGGGATTTCGAGATTCGCGGGATCGCGAATCCTGATGTCAATGGACTCGGGACTTTCCTTTTCCCAATCCCCGATACGAGTGCCACCTATCTTCCACCAACTCAAATGTGGCCCACACGAACCCTTCCGTCGGGATATCGCAGATCACGATTCTAAGATGCAAGACTCCTCCGTCTTTTAAAACCTCGATATTCCGAACCCCGACTGCTTTAGATCTTCTGACACGCATCCCACAGTATGGACAGTTCAGGACTCGTCGGGATATCGCGGATCGCGATTCTTGATGTCGTGATTTCTTCACTCCTGGAAACCCCGATGACTTCAATATACTGATGACTCCTCCGGGGCTTCTCCTCTACTCGCTTGGGCTTAACCCCGTTGCAACTCCTGCTAAATCTGATGGTTGATGGGATTTCATGAATTCCCTCCACCAGATCTTGACCATCGCTTCTTCCTCCTTGAGGATTTCCTGGTGTGAAACTTCCTATGCGGTCCTTCAAAAGATTTTGAAGGCTCTACTCCTCCTGAGCTTGCTTCAGCTTCTCAGCCTCTTCGAATGAGAAACCCTTTGCTCGCACTCCTTGCGGCAACTTTGTGAACATCTCAAGTGTTCAACCTTCCCTGACTCTGTGCACACCTACCGCAGCAGTCTTTCGATACTTTGCTCAGAATCACAACTCTGAGACTTCTCTCTGGCCTGCACACTCCTTGCAGGACACTGTGCCTAACTGCACCCTTGGGGAAATGAGAAAAAAAGTTACCTCTAATTGAACCCTCCTGTCAACGCACTCCTTGCGGACAATTCGACTGCACTCCTTGCATGGATCTTCTGGCTCAATTAGAGAAACAATTGAAACTCATTCCATCTCCCTCTCTGACTTCAATTCAACCATGAAATCACATACATAGAATATAAAAGCAAATGTATATCAGGAAGCAACCATTCATGAGCATAACATCTATACACAGAGAAACAACACAAACCATGAATTTGAATCAAAGCTTCCTTCTATTAATTCAAATGCCTGTACATGGGTGTTATTCATACACAGTTCTCTGCATGCTCTTCTCTTCCTGTTTTTCTCTCTCTATGCTCAGGCTAATGTTACAATAATACAATGAGGGTGTCTATATCCGTTTTCCCTCTTGGACTCTAAGCTATCAAATCTAAAATTAAATTCCTATCTAACTGCATTAACTATATTAATTKCCGACTATCTACCTAAGGACGAGAGCTATCCGATCAAGGTCCATTACAATATACAAAGGCACCTCCTCTTAAATGACTCATTTAAGATTTGYGCAACAGTCCCAAAGAATTTTCAAAATTTGCGCTGGCTTATCCCGCTGGTTTCCGCTTCCGCRTTGGCTCGCTTGATGTGCTGGCAATGCTCCTGCATCAAATACCCACTCAAAATATCTCATTCAAGAGATATTTTGATTGGTTCCCTCTTTCTAAATTTTTTGCAAGGTACTACATTACTATGTGATTGGAAAGGTATTGGCATAGGGAAATTGTTCCTTTTGTTTATATATTTTGAATTTATTCTCTTTTTACTACTATCTGCATATTGAAGTTGAGTTATCACTTTCCATGATACACTTACTAGTTCTTTCTCAACCTTCAAAGTCTTTTCAAATTAATATCAACACCCATTCTTTCTATATTATGTATCGGATTAATATTTCTCGTGATCAACTTCCAATTTTGATGAACACGGTCTGACGACCCACGCTTACAGTTTACCCTGTTGTTGATTAACATGTTAATCTATCAATATGGAGAGATAAACACATGGATTTTGAGATGTTATTCTTACACGATGAAAGTTTTAAGACTTGGCCAACGTCAATTGGTCCATGTTGTGCAAAAACAATATTCATCAGTGGACTTATTGTGCATTTTTCTCGAAATAACACTTTTCCCAAGGAAGGGAATATTCTTCGATACCCTTATCATCATAGCTATGAAAATTCCCCAATATTTTGAACGTTTATCGATAATATACAACTACATGCCCCTAAACCTTTTCAAACCTTGACTTTCAACACAGAAATCGATATAAGAAGAGGAATATTCTTTGATTCTTTTCCATCGGAGTGTGAATAAAAGGGTGAGTTGTTTCACTTCGAAAGACTTATACTTAACCATCCACGCTCCTAATATTTTGGCATGGGAATCGATATTAAAAAAGGAATATTCTTCAATGTTATTACATCGGAGTATGAATACAATGGTAAAATTTTCCATTCTGATAGAAACAACTCTAAAGGTTTATATAATCGTCTGCACCCCTAAACTTTCAGCATGTAAATCAAAGCCAGGAATAGAATATTCTTCGATGCCTTGGTATCATAGCACAAATTACTCTTTCAACATTTCTCCTTTGAAAGCAATGGTTCCAAAGACTATTGTTTCAAATTTTCACCCCTTTTCACTCTGATACACAGATTTGGGAAATATGAGCTTTCAAATCACATTAATGGTGCAATGATACTCTAGTTTTGAATTGGTCGTAGTATGCATATCATTCAATTTATTTATTAGGGTAATTAAATTCCTATATTATGACCCTGAAACCCTCATTGAGATTATATATGTTCGTCATATGCTAAGTAGCCGCTTCTTTTTTCATTCATCCTCTCTGTAACGCCCAGGAAACACCGTTTTATCTATAAACAGAGGTTTCCTATTATTTTGAATTGCATTATTGAATTATCTTTTGTTATCCAAATAATTGGTAATCAATATGTTAATTGTAGGATATAAATAACAAGCTATGGCGAGTCAGACGACCCGAATATCTAGTAATTTGGCACCTTCTACTTCAACTTCTATGCCTGAAACTTCTTCCTAGAAGGTAGAGATTTTAGTTACTGATATGACTTACCATACCAGAGAAGATCATTCCTTGAGATATGACAAGATATACATGATCTTCAATATTGGAGACTTTCCTCTTGAAGATGAAGAACTCAAAGTTTACCAAAACATCTAGAAGAGTGGAATTCACCTAGTAGTTGCACTACATGTATTATTCCCTTACAACAAAGAAACCCACTAGTGTTTTAAGCATTTTTACCCTAGCACTGCCACAATTTTGAATAGATGTGGATGACAGATAATATATTTGCGTCCTGAAGACATTAGTACAGAATATCACCTTCCTGGACCTACGTTCTCCCTCAATGAGCCATTCCTAAAGGGATTTTCTCAATATAATAAAGGCCTATCCAAGCTAATCAAGAATTGGTGGATAGATGAAGACAAACTTTTCAAGCAAGGGCATAAGCTTATCCCCACACAAGATTTCAAGGAACCATACAAAATTTTGATAGTGATGTTGAACCAAATATATGGCGAAGAAAAATGCACACATTTTCAAATATATTGGCTACCCATGGCCCATATCATTGTGAAGATGAGACAAGTGTTCAATTGAGCAGATATATTGACTTTCAACATATGTCTCAATGTGAAAAAAATACCAGGTATGAAAAATCCATGTTTCTACATGTCATCTTATTTAATTGATGCCATATGCTCCTCAATTCCATTTCACAACCTTAGATGGGATTAGGACACTTATCAGCCTCCTATCCATGTGTATTTCTCCAATATTTGGAACATAAATTGATTTTTGTGATCATTTCCTCTCTCCTCTTTACACTATCATTTTTGGATTCCCAAGGTATAGAATTTCAAGTGAATCTAGAGTTGGGATGAAAGGGATAGTTGATTGGTATCTAGGAAAATATTACACCTATGTCAGAGTATATGGCACTACATGAGCCCCTCATCTTTTTCCATACTGTGTCCCAGATCTCCTTTTAATGAGAGAAATAGCCTATTATACCATAAGAACATGGGTTACTTCCTTTCTCGTGAGAAATAGTAAAAAACTTTGGCCTTTGTTTCATGTACACATAGGAAACTATAGTCTGTTAAATGGACAACATGCTAGAAAATAAGTAGAGGCTCTGTAAGATTTATGTTTATGCCNAAGAACATGGGTTACTTCCTTTCTCGTGAGAAATAGTAAAAAACTTTGGCCTTTGTTTCATGTACACATAGGAAACTATAGTCTGTTAAATGGACAACATGCTAGAAAATAAGTAGAGGCTCTGTAAGATTTATGTTTATGCCTGGGAAGTGAAAAAGGACATTACCCACATGAGTATGCAGTGAGTCATGTTATATCTATGGGTCTTAATCATTCTAATATTCACGTGATATATTTTGATGAAGACAGGCTCAAAGGAGTTTTTTTTTATGAAAGGGTCTTACAAAAATTTCCTGATGATGCTACCAGGGAAGAAATCCAAGTTGAAAAAGAAGAAATGAATAAGTTTCATTACGACCAGTTTCTAAGATTTTTGCAAGAAGATCAAAAAAAATTAATCACCAAAGATCAAGATAACATAAACAAAGTCAAGGTCCCCGAGGTGTAGGACAGTCGGTGACGGAGTGTGTTGTTAAGCCACTCCGTGATGTTAAAGTCACCGGTTCGAAACCTGCGGGGACAAAAAATCCAANATCCAACCATGTTAAGGGTTGGTGTGGCTCAGGCCGGGTGCGATCCCCGGGTGATTTTGACGGCTTAGATGCCCCTGAGTTGCGGTTTCTCAAGCCACAGGTTAATCGCAGGTCCTGCACAAATTAACAAACAAAAAAAAAAACATAAACAAAGTCAAGGAATTGGAGCAAAAGAGGCTGAAAGATTATGTGGAGTATCATAGAAGACAAGTTGATGCATAAGCTAAAACGCAAGTTGAGGAAGCCAAGGCATTGAGAAAAGAAAGTGAAAAAGAATCAACCGAAGCAAAGGCCAAAAGAATCAATGAAAACGTTGAGGCCCATAATGGCAGAAGTGTCCTTAGACACACACTTTTATTAAATAGGAAAAGAAATTACATATGAGAATTTGCAAGAGTTTACACCCGAACAACTCAACACTCTTGCAATGAGATATATATAAGCTAAATGTCCTAACAAACTCTAGTTATGGATCACTTATTAAATAAACAAGTGTCCATTTACAATAAATTCTATCTTAACAATCTTCTAACTATACTCCTAATTTAGAGCCTAAGATACGACACCTTTCTAGAGTCATATCTTTTACAACAATACTCTATTTCTAAATGTGTCTATTTATTAATCAAATACTCTAGATTATTAATTTAATATTCTAAATTAATAATCATTTTATTATAACTTTCTAAACTATGATATTTGTATTTTGGATTATCTAACATTCCCCCTTATGATCCAAAGATACATTATAACAGATACCAAGTTCATCCTTGAACTTAGTAAATTTTATTCTTCCTAGAGGTTTCGTGAAAATGTTGGAGATCTGATCTTTTGAAGGACAGTAAATTCACTTGATGACATCCTTTGCAATGAGTGATCTGATATGATGATACTTGGTGTCCACATGTTTTGTCTTTGAATGAAAAACTAGATTCTTGGCAAGCTTAATGGTTGACTGGTTGTCGATGAATAATGATGTAGCTTCTGCTTGAGAAATGCCCAAGTCCTTCAAAACTCTGCATAACCAAACAATTTCACATGTTGCTTCCCATGCTGAAATGTATTTTTCTTCTGCTGTAGAAGTGGCCAATCTAGCTTGTTTCTTACAACTCCAAGACATTGTTGTTGAACCCATGTTCATTAAATAACCTGATGTTGATGCTCGATCGTCAATACTTCCGGCAAAGTCGGCATCTGAAAATCCACCAAGTACAAATTTTTTAGTCTTTTTGTAAAGAAGACCAAAATATTTTGTTCCTTGGATATATTGAAGAACTCTTTTGGTTGCATTCCAGTGGTTGTCTCGTGGTTGCTGCATAAGGCATGAAAGAATACTGACTACATAAGATAGATCTGGTCGAGTGTTTGTCAAATAAATCAAGTTGCCAATCAACTGTTTATAAATAGTGTTGTCTACCATTCCCCCCCCCCTTCAAATTTTGAAAGTTTCAAGTGTTGTTCCATAGGGGTAAGATATGGTTTTCAATCCTGCATTCCAAATCGTTGAAGAATTTTTGTTGCATACTGTTGGTGACGGAAGTCACTCCTGGATTGCTTGCAGGAGCAGAGCCCGACACCCATCAGTTTAATGTCACGATTTGTTTTAAAGGGGTGATCAAATGGAGGAAAACTCGAGGAGATATCACTCTAACTCGGGGACTGAGTCTGGTACATATGGTGACAAAGGAGGTCTTGATCCAACTTCAGCCAGTGGG